>OX336420.1:77289063-77884049 GCA_946903255.1 Schistosoma spindalis
TCGAATACAAACGTCATGAAGCTGAAACTCTTACCTGCATATTAGCCAGATAAGAAATGGAGAGAATATTCATTCTAAAAAACTAATTATGTAGTTATGAAATAGGAGTTCGTAGTGCCAAAGGAATATAAACCTGTAAATGATTTCCATAATCTAATCAGTGAGCCTAAAAACTGATTTGGAAATATATTACAAGGGAGCGGCAAAGTGCCAAAATGTTTCTACACCAGTTTGTTGTACAACAATAGGTAATCTTGCGCGCGATTTGAAAAAACGAAGTGGTTAGATTTCTGTTATGCTTATCGTACCAGAAGTTAGATTTAAACTTATATTTAAGGCTTCCAGAGATGTTTGGGTTCGTAAAGTACTTTTTCATAAGATTTCCATCTTATTTTACACTAGTTGAATTATTTCTTTTTGATTTTCGTATCTGTGTATTCGTATCGACCGTTCTCCCGTTTTTTTTCTCGAGTTGCGTTTATTAAGGTTTTTGACGTTTTGGTGCTTCAACTGCCACTAGTTAGTCACCGTTTCTGTACACCTTTATAGCTACATTAGTAACGTTGTCGCTTTCCCATACTTTGTGACCAGCACTTATTGAACCTTTTCTTGTTCTCTCTACATCATACTGATTAAAATGATCATTCAGAATCATCGATGTGGTCGACCATTGTATTTTTACTCTGTTGAAGATGGCATGGATTGTGACAGCAGTAAGAAATGATTCATAAAATGTATACCAATCTATTACCGGCCGCATATAAACGTTTCAGCAAACTGGCTTTATCTTGGTTATGTAGAGAACGTTGCTTAACTAAAGCGATTCTCCTAGATGAAGTCTTGGAGCTTCTCACTCTGATGAAGACGCCAAGTGACGATGCTTGCTTACTAAGTTTGACATCGGAAGACAAGGAATGTAATGTTAGCGTTGTCGGCTAACCTCTTATTCCTGATGTAAAGGCTGAGACTACTGTTTTCGACAGGCCGGAAGGAGATAAAACCCCTGTCCAAACTACGGTCACGCACAATCTCAAAAAGCCTCGCACTGTCAGTAAAAAAGAACTACCACTTATCGACAGTGCGCTTACCACAAACACTGCTGATAAGGTAAGTGCAAACATAAGATTCGTAGGGAGCAAAAATCTCTTCCAAGGCAAATCGGATGTTACAGATGAAAAGACTACTCCAAAAGCCAAATAAAAAGGAAAATTAAAGAAAAGCTTCCAATAATTAGTTAGAAGAGAACGGTGAGAACACGAATGAAAGCCGTGAACATGACTTTCAAAGGAGTCAAGTCCGTCTCGAGCTTAATCATTTGGAATCTGGAGTCAAAAAACAATGAGTCTGTTAGACGATATGCGCATATTCTGTAGTTGGTGGAATCTGCTATCAAAAATGTACTGCCAGAAGAGGTTTTGGGAGCACAAATAACTATGGTGAAAAGACTCGTTAAGTAGGTTGGACTAACCAAAAGAGGACGTTAAAGTCAATACTCGGAAATAACAAGGAAAGGGAAGTGATATCAAATAACTCATACAAAATCCATAACTCGAATATTCGTATTTGGTCAGATTGGTCACTTGAGGATTGCTCTTACTGGGTTAAAAACTCGAAAGGAAAACGGTAAAACAAACCTTGAAATTTAGATTTTCGGGTAGTTGTCTTAAAAGACAATGCTACCTAGACCTAGACAGACGTGATTCTCCAAACAACTTAGGTGTGTTCTACACAAACGCTCGTAGTCCTAGAAGCAAATCGTCCGAGCTAAACATACTGACTTTTCCCTGACTCCTATATGGACGTTGAGTAAGGTTAGTTGCTATCTTATCGTTGGGAATTTCAACGCGCTACACATTATTTGGATAGAGCTTATAGCTTTAGGTGGATATTTGGACATATATTGGCTTTGAATATGAATAATCACAGTTGGAATTTTTCTTTATATCACACCGATGATGTTACCGACGTTCAGTACCTAACCCTACCGGAAAACAGCGATCACCTTGTATTGTAATTTAAGTTTCGGATACAATGTACAGTATGAATATACTGTACTTCATCCCAATATCTGGCTAGCGAACATTCAGGCAATCGGAGAGTGTGTGGTTTCAACAAATTGACCAGTCAATGCAGATAAGTTGAATGAAAGCGAATGGATGTTAAAGCCATATTCGAGGCTGTACAAACACCGTACATCCCATGGTCAACGCAAAAACAACCACATTTCCCTCGATGGATCAATAGGGAAATCTGGAAGCTGCTGTGGTGTAAAAAACAATTTCCGGGACTTGTTCACACCGACGGATCATGAGGCATTTAAGCGTTAATGCCGGAATATACGTCAAATAATTATTGCTAAATGTCTCGCTACTTAAGAAAGACAATCGGCACACGGTGGCCGTATTTGCCTAAAATAATTGTTTTCTTACATTACACAGTAGTTAAGATATTTAGGAAAATAATTCGTGTTAAGTTACCAAATCACGTAGAATCATACAATTTGTCAACGGCTGAGCAACACAAGAGTGTCACATAGGACAATCTTAGCTCCCTTATTTTTCTACTCTACATCGAATCACCAAGACTGCGTAAGTCATCGACATTTATTTGCAGATGATGTTAAAATCCGGGGGAAAATAAATAGTCAAACTGGTTATTTTGATTTCCAAACTGATCTAGACGGATTGGTTTTATAGTCCCAAAGCCCAGGTTTGGAAAGTAATTTCAGAAAACTGCTAGTGTACAATAGACATGGCATCGATTACCAGTATATTATAAACGGCAGATCGCTTTCATGAATGCAGAAAAAATATTAGTAGTAAGTTGTGAATCGAGAACAAATACACACTGCGATGCAATTGCTGCAAAAGACTTTGGATGTTATGGTCATTTCATCGAGTATTCTGATGCCTTGATGAAGACATATTTCGGGTTTTATATTTAAACTATGAGGCCTCACTTAGAGAATCGCAGCCAAGTAGTAAGTCCTACTCTTATCAGGGATCCTATCACAATCGATCATTTAACGTGTGAAAATTAAGTTAGTGACTAATCTTTCTAAACTCCCCTGAGATGAGCGTTTAAGACGTTTAGACCTTTTCCTCTTATCTTATCGTAGAGCTCGATGCAACCACATATTGACACTCCGTACCTTAAATAATGATTTCGGTGTTAGCATGTCTTAGCTTTTTGCTTCCGACAGGACTAATCATCTGGGAAATTGCAAACTTTCGCAAACCTCACCTGAATAAACTCAGAGTTGGACCCTATTCTTATCGAGCAGTCAATGACTGAAATGTCCCACTCGGACAAGTGATATCGGCCCGAACAGTGAACACTTTTACGGAGAAGCTGAGTTTTCACCTGAAAACAAGTTGGAGGGATGAACACAGGTAAGGCTATCTATTATCGTTATTACTGAAGACTGAAATAATGAGTAATGTCGTTTAGTTTGATTGTATCGATTGGGACTGATCGTGGCCGGAAGACACAAATAAAAAACCACGATGGAAGTATATCGATCCCTGCAATTATTGAGTTTTAATTAATTTAACCATAATCCTGATTGTAGGAAAAAACTGTGAGAGCATTATGTGATCATTAAGGTATGACGTGTTTTAGTTGTGTGTCAACTGGGACTGAAATACTTGGAGGATATTCTCACATTAGTCTCAAACCAAGAGATTTCCTGTCTACTGATAACCAATTTAGGCCAGATTGTTAATGATATAAAGCTATCCCAGTCATTTGTCTTTGAGATTATCAGTCATTTCCGTAACAATTACGTACACTTGATGAAAACAACTGTTCTACAGCTGGATCTTAGTATAAGAACAAAAAAAGTCTTATTGATAAAAATACATGAAAAATTTGGAGTGAACCTACTCACCATAATGTAACAACGCAAGGAGTCATGGGATTATGGGAATGAGTAGGGCGTGACAGTCCAAAGTCCGCTATTTTGACAAGACCCTTGTCATTCATTAACAGGTTGGAGACTTTCAAGTCCCTGTGAATGATAAAGTTTTCATGAAGGTATCTCAGACCTTTAAAAATCTGAAGCATGATACATTTAACCTACAGTGCAAATTAGGAATTTAACCACATGTTACTTGAGACTCGGTGAAAGGATTAGGCATGTTATCAAGTAAACTTGCCATATCCTGTTCACAATACTCCATAACAAGGAAGATGCTGAAAATGATCGATACCACTAGAACATACCTATCCAAGCTCCTCCCAACGACGACTTCTCTCAAGTGAACAACATTTGGGTGCTTTATACTTAGCAACAAAGTGATTTCGCGTAAACTGCTAATAGGGATACCTGTTGAACTTAACTCAAGAGTGAGGAGAACTTGCCATCTCGAACATTTTCCATTCGAACTTTCTTCAGAGCCACCACCTCTTTTGATACAGTATCACGAGCACGGTCTAATTTATTAGCTAAATTTTCATACTTACAGACAATACCATATGTCCCTTCACCGATGCGGTTTAGCTTTTCAAATTCAGCAACACTACGACATCTACCCTCCTAAAAGATGTCATACTGCTTGCAAGCTTACTCTAAATTCAGGTGGTATCTTAAAGTATGAAAGTCTCTTGACACTGAAAATTCTGAAATCCCTCGAATCTGAATCAGATTCACGAGCAGCAGACCGTGTAGCACACATGTTACAACTAGCGCTCCAAACTCCAATTCCCAATATCTTTCCACAAGCTTCTGTTAATTAATTGAGTTCTTTTTGCTTTCTTATTATTATTTCGGTACCGTTCCATGTATTTGGCAGTATTCTATTGTGATAGCCTAGTTAGTTGACAGGACTAATTCTAGTCAGTGTGGTAGTTATTTGTGAATTGTATATCATTTAGGTACACCAAGTTCACAACCATGAGTTTGACAATCTTGAGGAATCTATATGGTGCTCTGTGAGATTATCCACTACTTCGAGGTGCCTAGTCGGAGTCATATATAGGAAGCCCACTGCTGACATCGAATATCACAGTCGCATGCTGGAAGGACTATCCCGCTCTACGCGTCTCGGTTTCACTCATATCCTGATTCTAGGGGACTTCAATCTCCCTAGAGTCAACTTCGCAGAACATACGTATATTGGAGGTGAAAATTCAATCGAAGCTCGGTTCTTCAGCCTCATTGAGTATTTGGGACAACACGAAAATGTGAAGTCGGCTACTCGTTGGAGGAACAGTCAGATACCGTCTCGCTCAGACTGTGTTTTTACAAATGAAGAATTTCTAGTAGACAACCTCTCACTTCTGGCTCCCCTTGGGAAAAGCCTTCAGTTTTGTCAACAAAACTGAGCTAAGATATCCCAACAACAACAGGCGCTGGAATTTCAAACGGTTGAATGTGTCAGCTCTACAGGACTATCTACAACAGATGGATTGGGATGTTCACCCTCAACTCGATCTGGGTGCTCACTGGAACTTCCTACTACACACGCTCTTATGTGCTACAAAGCAGTCAGTCCCTCAAATGGTCCTCAAAATCTACATGCAACCTACAATCATCAAAAACCGCACTCTTCGTTTGTTAAGCCGTAAAAGGTACTGTTGGGCAGAATACAAACGAACTGACAACAACAGAGAGCACATGCAATACAAACATATAAGGAACATATGCATGAAGCTTATGGATAAATTTATTTCCAATCCCAGAAGCTTATTCCGTTACACAGCCTCTCTTCGTCAAGCCAAAACTGGAGTTTCTCAACTGCTATGTCCTAACGGCCCGACCGATAATGACGGCTATGCCGCTAACCTTCTGGCTGAGCAATACTCCCGGACATTTCAACCGACCCACATCAACTATACTGATGACGGCTCTATCTACAACTGCACAGGACTTTCCGTAGTGAAACTGAGCGCTGACTTGGTACTCCGAAAACTACGGCACATAAGAACAGACACTTCTCCTGGTACAGATATGGCCCACTCTGCTATACTGAGGGAAGCAGATTCAATCCTGGCAACACCGCTTAGCGTGATGTTCTCACACACGCTAAGTCGAGGCAAACTACTGGATATTTGGAAGCTGGCTCATATCACACCAATCTTCACAGCGAACCTTCAAGTTACCGACCGGTGACTCTTCTCTCTATACCTTCAAATATCATGGAGTCCCTGGTATACGATGGCATACACGACTATCTGCTGTCCTTAAATTTCTTCTCACCCCAACAGCATGGTTTCAGGAAGGGTTACTCATGTTTGACGAACCTGCTGACTGCGGTGGACAGAAGGACAAGCATCGTTGATCGCAAGGGGAAGTTGGACATCATTTACCTTGATTTCTCTAAAGCTTTTGATAGGGTTAACCACATATGTCTTATCAACAGGCTCAAACAATTGGGTATCAAACCACCCTTAATTGACTGGCTCAGTTCACATCTGACAAATCGACATTTTAAGGTCAGGGTAAACTTCATTTTCTCACTCGCTATGTAATGTCCCAGTGGGGTCCTCCAGGGCTCAGTACTAGGACCTCTTCTCTTCCTGATTTATGTAAATGATCTTCCCCAACAGGTGACGTCAGATATATTGTTCTTTGCCGATGACGTGAAACTTTGGAGAGAGATGCGCAACCAAGAGGATATACAGGCACTTCAGAAGGATCTGACTCGACTTCAAAGTTGGACAGACGATAACGGACTTAACTTTAACACCTCAAAGTGTAAAGTAGTCCATCTGCGACACGTCGCAGATTACAGTTACAACCTAGGAAACTCCTCTCTAGTAGTATCCCGAGTCGAAAAAGATTTAGGAGTTCTGGTGCCTTACAACTTAAAGTCTTGCGCCAACTGTGACAAAAATGCCTTTCGAGCAAACCTTGCACTGGTAACATTGAAGCGCATTTTTGGTCAGTTTGACGGGAGAACTTTCCACATAATCTTCAATAGTTTCATTCGTCCCCATTTCGAGTACGGAAACATAGTATTCCCTCCTACACTCCAGAAGGATAAGGACACTCTGGAGCGCATCCAACGGCGAGCCACGACTCAAATTTAAACCTTATGATGAGCGCCTCCAATCACTCGACCTTTACCCATTAGAGTATAGGCGTCTTAGAGGTGACCTTCTAATGGCTTACAGTATCCTTAACACTCCTGGACATCCTCTTAAACACCTACTTAAGCTCAGTCCTAACACTAACCTAAGGAGTAACACCCAGAAATTAGAGATACAACATAGTAGAACGGACTGCAGGCATAACTTCTACTCCTTAAGAGTTGTCAAATGCTGAAATTCGCTGCCAGCTGAGCTAGTCCGAGCAACTTCTCAAGAGTCCTTCAAGAGGCGACTCGATCTATTCTTAAGGACTAAGGATAGTATCCTACTATGATTTACCAATTCATTGTTTTTTCTCTTTTATCGTTAATATACCAAGGTTCTTGCCTGGAGGTATTGGTGATCCCCTGCTACTAGACACGGAAGCCTGTTAAGCGAAAGCTTCTTCTATTCCGTCCACAACCATTTGAACAATTTGAATTTGAACTAACTAATATACTAAATTGATGATGTGTAAAATTAGACACAGGCTGTTAGGCCATGGGTTTTCGTGCACATGTAACATATTGTCGTGGATTTTTGTGTCGTTATTTATCGGCTATTAGCAGCCTTTTTTCCATCACACACCAATTTTCGTAATGTTTGCACTTGTTACATAGTTTTTATTCCAATTTATTAGCAGTTTGACGTATTTTTTGCTCACCAGCTAAGTGAATCTTTAGTAGGCCTAATATGGTTATTTGTAACAATACAAGCTCAAGCAAGTACGATTCACCATTTTTCAAGTCATAAAATAGGTCACAGATTGAGTTTTCAGGAAAATAAGCTTTGAAACCTATAACATAAGGTTCACCTCCTTGATTATGGTGATGATGAACATGGATGTTGGTAGTTGTTTATAAAATGTAGGTACAAGCAGTTCAGCGTTAATCCATTTATGAATATTATATAACTTGTTAATATTTAGCCATAAACAGTTATACCCATATCAGTGTCATCGTTTTGTACTGAAGTGACATATTATTATGTAACGCATTTGAGAAGAATTATATGAGTAACAATTGACGTTGATAGTTATTTCTATCCGCTTTCTGAACGTATACAGGAACAGTATATAACACCACTGGAAGTGCCGCATTCAGTAGTCACAAAGTCTCCATAAGTAAAACGATGTGTGTTTCTTTTGAGCATGGTGACAAAACCATCTCGTAGTTAATACTGATTTATGATGTGCCTGTTATAGGGTTCACGAATAAGTTTCTGTAAACAAAATCCGCCATCACTGACCAAATTATGAACAAAGTTATTATGCATATTGTCGAGTAATATCCAAATGGTGCTTACCAATTTATATAATATTTAGTGGCCCCAGATCTGACTCCAATTTGATCGTATGAATGATTGCTATCGCCTATCCTCGTATACAATCATTGACTTAAATCGCCTTAGTTAATAACGGAATTAAATAAGTCAAATAACGAGAATGGAGTTTTGAATGCATATATTTTGTATAATTGTTGATTAGACAAACGAACGGAGGAACGATGCGAAGATGAGAAAGCGAAGCTAAATTGGCACGCGGTGGAGATGGCTGGTAAGCCAATTCCCTCTAACAAAGAGCTAATCAACATTTATAAGCCCACAAAAATAAATTAAAGACATGTGATGAGTAACGGGATAAGAGGTGTACATACGCCTACGCGCTCATACAAAGACAGTTAAGATATTGGTAAGCGAATAATTAACAAGGTCAGAATTTGACTCAAATAGAATGAATAGAATGGGCTGTCCGAAAGTTGGAATATAAGGGATTTAGCCTTAACATAATGACAGACACTACATAGCCCCCTTGTAGAAAATAGCACATTAAAAAATGTGTGTTTTCGGAAATAACACAGAAGTGATGTGTGGCAAACGTTAACATTAAGTAGTGAAAAAAAGTACAACAAACCACGAAGTAGAGTGTCACATTAGGGGTGAGTGTATCATGCAAAAGTGTCATAGCTATGTAAAAGAATACATGAATATCGTAAAGGCGCGGACAATATGTAAACATTAGCATGCGATTATGAGCAAATTAATAACTTACTTACTTACTTACGCCTGTTACTCCCAATGGAGCATAGGCCGCTGACCAGCATTCTCCAACCCACTCTGTCCTGGGCCTTCTTTTCTAGTTCCATCCAATTCTTGTTCATTTTTCTCATGTCTATCTCCATTTCCCGGCGTAATATATTCTTTGGTCTTCCTCTCCTTCTTCGACCTTGAGGATTCCATATGAGGGCTTGTCTTGTGACGCAGTTCGGTGCTTTCCTCAATGTGTGTCCTATCCACTTCCAGCGCTTCTTCCTGATTTCTTCCTCCACTGGGATCTGATTTGTTCTCTCCCACAGTAGGTTGTTGCTTATAGTGTCCGGCCAGCGGACCTGAAGTATTTTGCGTAGACAACTGTTAATAAACACCTGTATCTTCTGGATGATAGTTATCGTAATTCTCCAGGTTTCCGCCCCATACAGTAGAACTGTCTTCACATTTGTATTGAAAATCCCGACCTCGGTGTCGGTTGTTTTGAGTTTCAGATGTTCTTAAGTTGTAAATATGCTGCTCTTACTTTTCCTATCCGCGCCCTCATATCTGCATCAGATCCATCGTGTTCATCAATGATGCTGCCCAAATATTTTAAGGTTTTTACACCTTCCAGATCGTCTCCGTCAAGTGTGATTGGATTGGTGCATGCTGTGTTGTATCGAAGAATCTTGCTTTTCCCTTTGTGTATATTGAGACCTATTGCTGCTGAGGCTGCAGCTACACTGGTTGTCTTCTCCTGCATTTGTTGTTGTGTATGCGATAGAAGAGCCAGGTCATCTGCGAAGTCTAGAGCATCCAATTGCATCCTAGCTGTCCACTGTATTCCGTGCTTCCCTTCAGATGTTGACGTCTTCATGATCCAGTCGATCACCAGTAGAAAGAGAAAGGGTGAGAGTATGAAACCTTGCCTGACACCATTCTTTACTTCGAACGACTTTGTCAACTGTCCTCCATGAACTATTTTTCAGTTTAATCCATCATAGGAATTCTGTATGATATTGACTATCTTCTGAGGCACGCCGTAGTGTCGAAGAAGCTTCCATAGGATTGATCTGTCCACTCTGTCAAATGCTTTTTCGTAGTCAATGAAGTTGATATAGAGTGATGAATTCCATTCAATTGATTGTTCCACAATGATCCGTAGAGTTGTGATTTGATCTGTGCACGATCTATCTTTACGGAATCCTGCCTGTTGGTCGCGAAGTTTTGCGTCTACGGAGTCCTTCATCCTGTTTAACAATACCCTGTTGAAGACTTTTCCTGGTATTGAAAGAAGAGTGATTCCCCTGTAGTTGTCACAGTTGCTGAGATCGCCTTTCTTTGGTATTTTGACTAGAAGTCCTTCTTTCCAGTCTGTTGGTACCTGTTCCTCATCCCAGATCTTTTTGAAGAGAGTTTGGAGTATCCTTGCAGTTGCCGCTACGTCTGCTTTCAGTGCCTCTGCTGGAATGCTGTCTAGTCCTGCTGCTTTGCCACTCTTCATTTGTCTAATAGCCATGCTGATTTCTTCAATTGTCGGTGCGCAAACATCAATTGGGAGGTCCGTGAGTGCTACTTCGATGTTGGGTGGGTTCAGTGGGGCTGGTCGATTCAAGAGTTCTTTGAAGTGTTCTACCCACCTGTTTCGTTGTTCTTCAATGTTGGTGATTATCTTGCCTTCCTTGCTTTTCACTGGTCGTTCTGGTTTACGGTGATTTCCAGAGAGTTTCTTTGTTGTTTCATACAGTTGTCTCATGTTTCCTTCCCTGGCAGCCTTTTCCGCCGTCAATGCCAAATCTTCCACATATTTACGTTTGTCAGTTCTGATGCTCCTTTTCACTTGCTTGTTTACTTCTGTGTATTCAGCCTTTGCCTTGACTTTTTCTGCTCTTGTTCGACTGGTATTGATTGCTACTTTCTTGTTCCTCCTTTCTTGAATCTTATCCAGTGTATCGACCGTGATCCAATCCTTGTGATGGTGCTTCTTTTGGCCCAGAACCTCATGACATGTTGAAGTGATTGCCTCTTTTATCTCTTTCCAGTTGCTCTCCATAGTAGTTCCTTCTCCATTGAGTAGATCATGAAAGGCTTGGAACTTATTGCTGAGGGTTATTGATATGATGAGAGGAAAAATCAATATTCGATTGATTTACTTAATATGAGTTTTATTCATCATTACATTCTTTTGATTCAATGTAATATTTCTTTTCTTTTCTCGTATGATATTTATTCTGCATAATATACAATATTCTTGTATTCCATTGACTATGAACTCTACTCAGCATTTGTTATAACTGTAAGTATTTTTCATGTATGTGATTTTATTCTAATTATTAATCAAAACGGGTGTACAATCAATATATAAACGAGTATATTTTCTACTAAAGGGACTTCGCTCTTTTCTCTGGTTGCTGCAGAATACACTTCTTATTTCAAGCTTGGACTTCTCCCTCTTGATAGCCGGGCTGAGGCGCAGCAATAGCTAGCTCACTGGACCTCGATCATCGAACCTCGTTCTCGTTCGCAAACTAAGTGAACCCGTAAGCTTCAAACATAACAGTTATCTTGAATTCATTGAGTTTGTCATTATCTCGAAGAAGAGCCATATTAAACTTTTGTGATATTGTCCTCCTCGTTGTCCAGTGCCTCTTGAGTTTCAATTTCATCTTGGCGACCAGCAAGTGATGATCTGATGCTATATCGGCTCCTCTTTTGGTTCTCACGTCCTCCATCGTCCTCCTGAACTTTTTGTTGATGCAGATATGGTCGATTTGGTTCTGTATAGTATGATCCGGTGAAGTCCATGTGGTTTTGTGTATGCGTTTATGTGGGAATATAGTGCTGCCTATGACCAGTTTATTGAAGGCACATAGGTTTGCAAATCTCTCACCATTTTCGTTCCTTTCTCCCAGTCCGTGTCGTCCCATGATCTCTTCATCTCCGGTGTTGTCAATTCCAACCTTGGCGTTTAGGTCTCCCATCAGAATAGTCAAGTCTTTTGTTGGCACTTCTCGACGATTGACTGCAGCCTATCGTAGAATTGATCTTTAGCGTCTTCATTGTAGTCGTTGGTAGGCGCGTAGCACTGGATGACGTTCATTGTAATGCCCATTTTCTTTGTTTTGAAGGAGGCTCTGATGATCCTTGGTCCATGAGATTCCCATCCTATAAGTGCATTTTGTGCTTGTTTGGACAGCATCAATGCAACTCCTTGTGTATGTGGGGCATTTTCTTGTTCATGTCCGGAGTATAACAGCAGCTCCCCTGAAGCTAGTCGTTGTTGTCCAACTTGCGTCCAATGTGTTTCACTGATCCCAAGCACCTCTAAATTGTATCTCCTCGTTTCTGCAGCAATTTGGAAAACTCTCCCAGTCTCCCACATTGTGCGAGCATTCCATGTACCTAAATAAATGGTTGCTGGTTGTCAGAAGGGGCTTCGGCCTCGTGACTTCCGAAGAAACTCGGCTTTCATCATGAGGCGTCATAATTCTTCTAAACGAAGACCTCCTGACTCCTAGGGCAGAGTTTAAATGGTTTGAATAATTTTTTTCTGGCTAGCGCTCTTTTAGCGAGTTAGTTTTCTACGGGATGGGGTCGCTAACCCCATGCCCAACCCTCCTCATTTATGCGGGCTTGGGGCCAGCAGTAGCCCCCGGAGGGACTCCAGCGGAGTTGCAAATTAATAAGCATACAAAAAAATCAGTCTTGAATCAAACAATTAAACTTAGTTAGTAGTATCACATTCAATATGTTAATCAAATAGCAGGTAAAAAAATGTACCTGTCTCTTATTTGCAAACAATGTTATTCATCACAGATTTCGGATTCCGTTAACAGAAATTCATCTGTAATCTGCGGAACATTTACATCACATCATATAACTGTGAACGCTTCACAGTCATATGACATTTGTTTATACCACGTTTATGATTTAAATGAAATGTTAATATTGTCACTGCTCATATTGTCTTAAAACTCTGATTTCACTATATAATTGACTCCAATAACACGTGATGACTAACCTATAAGATTCTTATTTTTTGTAAACAGCGCTCTTCAGTTTCTAACCCTTCTAGTATTTCAACTAGACATTTGGTATTATTTGTAGTGTCTGTCATTATGTTAAGGCTAAATCCCTTATATTCCAACTTTCGGACAGCCCATTCTATTCATTCTATTTGAGTCAAATTCTGACCTTGTTAATTATTCGCTTACCAATATCTTAACTGTCTTTGTATGAGCGCGTAGGCGTATGTACACCTCTTATCCCGTTACTCATCACATGTCTTTAATTTATTTTTGTGGGCTTATAAATGTTGATTAGCTCTTTGTTAGAGGGAATTGGCTTACCAGCCATCTCCACCGCGTGCCAATTTAGCTTCGCTTTCTCATCTTCGCATCGTTCCTCCGTTCGTTTGTCTAATCAACAATTATACAAAATATATGCATTCAAAACTCCATTCTCGTTATTTGACTTATTTAATTCCGTTATTAACTAAGGCGATTTAAGTCAATGATTGTATACGAGGATAGGCGATAGCAATCATTCATACGATCAAATTGGAGTCAGATCTGGGGCCACTAAATATTATATAAATTGGTAAGCACCATTTGGATATTACTCGACAATATGCATAATAACTTTGTTCATAATTTGGTCAGTGATGGCGGATTTTGTTTACAGAAACTTATTCGTGAACCCTATAACAGGCACATCATAAATCAGTATTAACTACGAGATGGTTTTGTCACCATGCTCAAAAGAAACACACATCGTTTTACTTATGGAGACTTTGTGACTACTGAATGCGGCACTTCCAGTGGTGTTATATACTGTTCCTGTATACGTTCAGAAAGCGGATAGAAATAACTATCAACGTCAATTGTTACTCATATAATTCTTCTCAAATGCGTTACATAATAATATGTCACTTCAGTACAAAACGATGACACTGATATGGGTATAACTGTTTATGGCTAAATATTAACAAGTTATATAATATTCATAAATGGATTAACGCTGAACTGCTTGTACCTACATTTTATAAACAACTACCAACATCCATGTTCATCATCACCATAATCAAGGAGGTGAACCTTATGTTATAGGTTTCAAAGCTTATTTTCCTGAAAACTCAATCTGTGACCTATTTTATGACTTGAAAAATGGTGAATCGTACTTGCTTGAGCTTGTATTGTTACAAATAACCATATTAGGCCTACTAAAGATTCACTTAGCTGGTGAGCAAAAAATACGTCAAACTGCTAATAAATTGGAATAAAAACTATGTAACAAGTGCAAACATTACGAAAATTGGTGTGTGATGGAAAAAAGGCTGCTAATAGCCGATAAATAACGACACAAAAATCCACGACAATATGTTACATGTGCACGAAAACCCATGGCCTAACAGCCTGTGTCTAATTTTACACATCATCAATTTAGTATATTAGTTAGTTCAAATTCAAATTGTTCAAATGGTTGTGGACGGAATAGAAGAAGCTTTCGCTTAACAGGCTTCCGTGTCTAGTAGCAGGGGATCACCAATACCTCCAGGCAAGAACCTTGGTATATTAACGATAAAAGAGAAAAAACAATGAATTGGTAAATCATAGTAGGATACTATCCTTAGTCCTTAAGAATAGATCGAGTCGCCTCTTGAAGGACTCTTGAGAAGTTGCTCGGACTAGCTCAGCTGGCAGCGAATTTCAGCATTTGACAACTCTTAAGGAGTAGAAGTTATGCCTGCAGTCCGTTCTACTATGTTGTATCTCTAATTTCTGGGTGTTACTCCTTAGGTTAGTGTTAGGACTGAGCTTAAGTAGGTGTTTAAGAGGATGTCCAGGAGTGTTAAGGATACTATAAGCCATTAGAAGGTCACCTCTAAGGCGTCTATACTCTATTGGGTAAAGGTCGAGTGATTGGAGGCGCTCATCATAAGGTTTAAATTTGAGTCGTGGCTCGCCGTTGGATACGCTCCAGAGTGTCCTTATCCTTCTGGAGTGTAGGAGGGAATACTATGTTTCCGTACCCTAAATAGGGACGAGTAAAACTATTGAAGGTTATGTGGAAAGTTCTCTCGTCAAACTGACCAAAAATGCACTTCAATGTTACCAGTGCAAGGTTTGCTCGAAAGGCAGTTCTGTCACAGTTAGCGTAAGACCTTAAGTCGTAGGGCACCGGGACTCCTAAATCTTATTCGAATCGGGATACTACTAGAGAGGAGTTTCATTAGTTGTAACTTTAATCTGCGATGTGTCGCAGATGGACTACTTTGCACTTTGAGGTGTTAAAGTTAAGTCCGTTATCGTCTGCCCAACGTTGAATTCGAGTCAGATCCTCCTGAAGTGCCTGTATATCCTCTTGGTTGCGTATCTCTCTCCAAAGTTTCACGTCATCGGCAAAGAACAATATGTCTGACGTCACCTGTTGGGGAAGATCATTTACATAAATCAGGAAGAGAAGAGGTCCTAGTACTGAGCCCTGGAGGACCCCACTGGAACATTACATAGCGAGTGAGAAAATGAAGTTTACCCTGACCTTAAAATGTCGATTTGTCAGATGTGAACTGAGCCAGTCAATTAAGGGTGGTTTGATACCCAATTGTTTGAGCCTGTTGATAAGACATATGTGGTTAACCCTATCAAAAGCTTTAGAGAAATCAAGGTAAATGATGTCCAACTTCCCCTTGCGATCAACGATGCTTGTCCTTCTGTCCACCGCAGTCAGCAGGTTCGTCAAACATGAGTAACCCTTCCTGAAACCATGCTGTTGGGGTGAGAAGAAATTTAAGGACAGCAGATAGTCGTGTATGCCATCGTATACCAGGGACTCCATGATATTTGAAGGTATAGAGAGAAGAGTCACCGGTCGGTAACTTGAAGGTTCGCTGTGAAGATTGGTGTGATATGAGCCAGCTTCCAAATATCCAGTAGTTTGCCTCGACTTAGCGTGTGTGAGAACATCACGCTAAGCGGTGTTGCCAGGATTGAATCTGCTTCCCTCAGTATAGCAGAGTGGGCCATATCTGTACCAGGAGAAGTGTCTGTTCTTATGTGCCGTAGTTTTCGGAGTACCAAGTCAGCGCTCAGTTTCACTACGGAAAGTCCTGTGCAGTTGTAGATAGAGCCGTCATCAGTATAGTTGATGTGGGTCGGTTGAAATGTCCGGGAGTATTGCTCAGCCAGAAGGTTAGCGGCATAGCCGTCATTATCGGTCGGGCCGTTAGGACATAGCAGTTGAGAAACTCCAGTTTTGGCTTGACGAAGAGAGGCTGTGTAACGGAATAAGCTTCTGGGATTGGAAATAAATTTATCCATAAGCTTCATGCATATGTTCCTTATATGTTTGTATTGCATGTGCTCTCTGTTGTTGTCAGTTCGTTTGTATTCTGCCCAACAGTACCTTTTACGGCTTAACAAACGAAGAGTGCGGTTTTTGATGATTGTAGGTTGCATGTAGATTTTGAGGACCATTTGAGGGACTGACTGCTTTGTAGCACATAAGAGCGTGTGTAGTAGGAAGTTCCAGTGAGCACCCAGATCGAGTTGAGGGTGAACATCCCAATCCATCTGTTGTAGATAGTCCTGTAGAGCTGACACATTCAACCGTTTGAAATTCCAGCGCCTGTTGTTGTTGGGATATCTTAGCTCAGTTTTGTTGACAAAACTGAAGGCTTTTCCCAAGGGGAGCCAGAAGTGAGAGGTTGTCTACTAGAAATTCTTCATTTGTAAAAACACAGTCTGAGCGAGACGGTATCTGACTGTTCCTCCAACGAGTAGCCGACTTCACATTTTCGTGTTGTCCCAAATACTCAATGAGGCTGAAGAACCGAGCTTCGATTGAATTTTCACCTCCAATATACGTATGTTCTGCGAAGTTGACTCTAGGGAGATTGAAGTCCCCTAGAATCAGGATATGAGTGAAACCGAGACGCGTAGAGCGGGATAGTCCTTCCAGCATGCGACTGTGATATTCGATGTCAGCAGTGGGCTTCCTATATATGACTCCGACTAGGCACCTCGAAGTAGTGGATAATCTCACAGAGCACCATATAGATTCCTCAAGATTGTCAAACTCATGGTTGTGAACTTGGTGTACCTAAATGATATACAATTCACAAATAACTACCACACTGACTAGAATTAGTCCTGTCAACTAACTAGGCTATCACAATAGAATACTGCCAAATACATGGAACGGTACCGAAATAATAATAAGAAAGCAAAAAGAACTCAATTAATTAACAGAAGCTTGTGGAAAGATATTGGGAATTGGAGTTTGGAGCGCTAGTTGTAACATGTGTGCTACACGGTCTGCTGCTCGTGAATCTGATTCAGATTCGAGGGATTTCAGAATTTTCAGTGTCAAGAGACTTTCATACTTTAAGATACCACCTGAATTTAGAGTAAGCTTGCAAGCAGTATGACATCTTTTAGGAGGGTAGATGTCGTAGTGTTGCTGAATTTGAAAAGCTAAACCGCATCGGTGAAGGGACATATGGTATTGTCTGTAAGTATGAAAATTTAGCTAATAAATTAGACCGTGCTCGTGATACTGTATCAAAAGAGGTGGTGGCTCTGAAGAAAGTTCGAATGGAAAATGTTCGAGATGGCAAGTTCTCCTCACTCTTGAGTTAAGTTCAACAGGTATCCCTATTAGCAGTTTACGCGAAATCACTTTGTTGCTAAGTATAAAGCACCCAAATGTTGTTCACTTGAGAGAAGTCGTCGTTGGGAGGAGCTTGGATAGGTATGTTCTAGTGGTATCGATCATTTTCAGCATCTTCCTTGTTATGGAGTATTGTGAACAGGATATGGCAAGTTTACTTGATAACATGCCTAATCCTTTCACCGAGTCTCAAGTAACATGTGGTTAAATTCCTAATTTGCACTGTAGGTTAAATGTATCATGCTTCAGATTTTTAAAGGTCTGAGATACCTTCATGAAAACTTTATCATTCACAGGGACTTGAAAGTCTCCAACCTGTTAATGAATGACAAGGGTCTTGTCAAAATAGCGGACTTTGGACTGTCACGCCCTACTCATTCCCATAATCCCATGACTCCTTGCGTTGTTACATTATGTTACATGTTACATGTGCACGAAAACCCATGGCTAACTGCCTTACTGTGCTCAAATCCACGGCAATTGAATTGCGGAATAACCTCCTCTTGTCAGGCGGTTCAAGGTCGTTGAAACGAAAGCGCGGGCAGCTTCGAACGGCTCTAACGGTTTTCCTGTGCCGTAACTTTACGTGTTTGAAAAATAGAAAGTAGAAACGGTGATGATGATTAGAGACGTAGTATGTAGTCAATAGTCATGCAGTAATGATAATCATGTTGATTTATAAAAAAAATGAATCGAACATAGACCATCCAGTACTTACTTACTTACGCCTATTACTCCCACTGGAGCACAGGCCGCCGATCAGCATTCTACAACCCACTCTGTCCTGGGCCTTCCTTTCTAGTTCTATCCGATTGTTGCTTATTTTTCTCATGTCTGTCTCCATTATTCGGCGTAATACATTCTTTGATCCCCAGAACCACTGTGTTCTTCAGTGATGCTGACCATATATGTAAAGGGCTTTACATCTTCCAAATCTTCTCCGTCAGGTGTGATTCGACTGGTGCATGTTGTGTTGTATCGGAGAATATTTCTTTTCCCTTTGTGTATGTTGAGATCTACTGCTGCTAAGACTGCTGATACACTGGTTGTCTTCTCCCATTATTTATTGTTGCATGTGCGATAGAAGAGCTAGATCACCTGCGAAGTCTAGATTGTCCAGCTGCATTCTATTCGTCAATTATATCCAACGCTTCCACTCAGATGTTGAAGTCTTTATTATCCAGTCGATCACCAGTAGAAAGAGAAAGGGTGAGAGTATGAAACCTTGCCTGACACTGGTCTTTACTTCGAACGAGTCTATCAGCTGTCCTCCATGTGCTATTTTGCAGTTGAGTCTGTAGTGTCATTGGGCTGTAATCACACAATCCTAAAAGCCGAACAAGAAATACGTGAGAAAATAGATGTTCAACATTTAGGGCGGAGAAGAAAGCCCAACGATGGAGGACACGGGAACAGTCAGTTGAAGAAATTCCAACTGGTCGGATGGCATGGCTCGGCGTTGCAGGCGTGGCCCCAATTGAAAGTTATCTTTTATTCATACTGAATATATTGTTCTATCTATACCCTGAGCTTGTTATCCATCATGTATTGATGGCTGTTACGGTGCAATGATTTGGTGTAGAAAGTGATGTGACTTCCATGTAAGATCTTATAGATTGGGCAGTTACATCAATGACAAATCTACAATTTTGGGATTAGGTCTATTTTTATAGCAGTACTCACAACGAATTAGATTATAATTCTACAAATCCATCTTGGGAATTTCATGTGATACTGACTGTCTTCTCAGGCTTTCCATAGTGTCGATGAAGACTTCAAAGTGTTATCCATTCCTCACTATCAAATGCATTCCCGTAGTCAATAAATTGACGAAGAGTGATGAATCCCATTCAAATGATTTTTCCACAATTATCCGTAGTGTTGAGATTTGGTCTATACCCGAACCATGCTTACGAAATCTAGCCTTTTTAATGGATTTTTGTTCTCTGACGTGGATGGTTTGGTCGGGGAGCTTTCATCGTTCTTCTGAACGACATCATCAGCACAAACTCTAGATAGAAGTGAAGTGTTCGAATTTCTCCATATGCGTTTCACAGCTTGTTCTGTACACCTCGATGTTGATTGGTTCTTATTGACCTTAAATTTGTCATTGTTTACTTTTTTGTCTTGGTTTTGTCTCCTATTGGTTTGATTCTTGTTCCTATATTTGTGCATAAGTTTCCTGATTGGTTGATAAATCGGATCGATTTCAATATGTTTGTTGATTGCTGATTGACCTGAGTGCCAAGCTTCTAAAAATTCTTGTGTTTTGGAATTTCCTCTGTCCAAGATTTCCACATTTTTCCAATCGAATGTGTGTCCGCAGTTGTCCACGTGTATTGATATAAGTGAGGAGATATCATGCCGTTTGACTGCTAATTGATGTTCATGTAGGCGCAGGTGAAGGGGGCGTCCGCTTTGTCCGATGTAGTGTTTGTCGCAGTTCACACAATTTATTTTGTAGATGATGTTTGATTTATCTTCTTTTGTTATTTCATCCTTTGGTTTGCATAGGATTGACTGTAGTGATTTTGTCGGTTTGTGTGCCACACCTATCCCGAAGGTTTTAAGCAGTCTTGTTGCGGTTTCTGATATGCCATTTATGTATGGTAGGGTGATCCGTTTGTTGATTTCTGTGCTTGATTTGGGCTCTGATGCTGCATGTGGTTGGTATTTTTTGATGAAGTTGATTGGATAGCCGTTCTTTTGAAAAACTGTAGAATTATGGTCTACTATGATAATAGTACTGCTCTTATAATAGAACTAATCCTAAAATTGTAGATTTGTTATGATATAACTGTCAAATCTACAAGATCTCACGTGGAAGTCACATAATCGTCTACACCAACTCACTGCACTGTAACAATTACCAATAAATGATGAAGAACAAGCTTAGGCTAGAGATAGGACAATATATTTAATATGACTGAAAGATATAAGGTAACATTCAGTAGGGACCACGCCTGCATGGCCGAGCCATACCATCCGATCAACTCCGATTAATTCAATTCCCCGTTCACGCCTTCTCCATTGTTGAGTATTTCCCAGCGTTAAATGTTGAATGTCTATTTTCCATATTGTCTCGTGTAAGGGCCCAATGTCACTACACTACTCTCTCACCGGAGTCAACGTGACGTTGGTTCGATACCAATTTGAGTGGGATTGTCACGCGCCGGATTTTACCAAGAATAGTAAGAATCATCCAAGTATTGATAAGCCGAAATAAAAATCGAAAAGGCGGCAGCATCTGGTCGGGAAATACATGTAATAATTTTAACATATCTGATTGCATGCTTAACACGCTCAAAATGAATATTTTGGTCATTATTTTGGCTATGAAAAGTGGGATTACAATAATAATAATAAAATGTGAGATGCGTGTTAATAGCCTTCGATAATAACTTAACTTATTGGTAGTAAGTATTTTGTGTCTAGAAATATTAAAAGCAATCAATATTGCAGACGTCTTAATATTGGTATTAGTTTTGGTTTAAATTATGAAATCAAATAATGTTTATGTCAGTAAGCTGTCCGTATGAGTTGATTTCCAATTGCATCTGTACTAGTAGGGTAATTGAATGAACAAAAGTGTTACCATGGAGAAGAATTTCAACTAGTGTTCTAGTTAGTCTGGTACGGCTTATTTAGTTATGGGGAGATTTTCTCGACCTCATTTTTACTTGACCGTGATAGAATTTAGTAGTACTACTATTACATATGAATGGTTATCAAAAAAATTTAAATACGCAAAAAGTGATTTGTGAATTTCGGACAGAGAGCTAAGAACAAATTGTTGAACATAAAAGACACCTTGTAAACCAATGTTCTCCGTTGGCACAGACCATTTATTTACATTTATACCTACCGGCTGATGGTGTATACAAGCTAGTTGCAGTTTAATATAAGGCGTGAAGATACCGGGTATTTGGAGTTGGACAACGCTTTATCCAGTTACACCTTCTAATATGGAGCGCAGCCACCAAGTAAAATCAAAAGACAGAAGCGAGGAGATCGAAGATATATTTGATAAGCTGTCAATATATCGAGGATCGTATGCACTAATCTGGCTAGCGATTGCGGCAGATGTTGAGCACGGCGTTTCCACACGTGATCTGAAGCGGATGCTTGACCGAGCGCCTTCAGCTAGATGAGTCCACTAAAACTGTGGTCGGCATCCAATGTCGAAAACTTACAGAGCTATTTAATTTTCGGGAATTGTTTACCGCTACTGATCACTTCCCCTCTAGTGGGGTGGTGATACCCCTAAGACGTGGCCAGCCAGAAGTTTAAAACAACGAGTTTTTCGTTGGCAAACACTCTTCTGATAGCTTGCTAGGTTTAGCAGCGTCTGGTCGTCTTTCCTTACTATAAGTGACCATGATGTACAATATAGTAAAAAAAGGTACAATGAAGATTTTCGTTTCTTGAAACTTCATCGTTCTTTTTATCGCCTTCTCCAGCCGTCCTGGAAAAGAAAAGAAAAATATGTAAGTGCATGTCGGAATACACTCGTACGCGCGGGAAAACACAAAACGAGCGTAAAAAAGGAAAATAAATTCATGTTCACGTAATAGCGTAAAAAAAGTATTTTTATAATATTGTTATTTTTTTATTTCTTCTTTTTTGAAATAAATAACAAAAAAAATATATAAGCAAATTATATTCGGGTTTTTTTTACGAAAAGAAATTATATATTGTACAAAGGAAAATCTAGAGGATATAAAATATAATCATGTGTCTTACGTGCAGTAATCGTTCAAATGTTCTGGAAATCTTACTCTTCTTCCGAAGCGCGTTGTTTTGAGTTTATTTTCGGATACCGCCGAAGTATCAACGTGTGTGTCGGCTGTCGATTAAGGTATTATAAGGGCAGGAGTTGTGTCGTGCGATTGTATTGAGGGAAAATCGACGTGAATAGGATTTCCTTCTAAATACGCTGCTTTGAGGCGATCGATGCTGATGCTTTCGTTGGTTCCGCTCTTATCGATTATATAGTGCTTAGATTCGCGTTGAAGAACTTTGAAAGGTCCTTCATATTTTGATTCGAGAGGTCGTCGATGCGAGTCTCTACGTACGAAGACGTGTGTACTATGTCGTATGTCAGGTTGAACGAAAACATCAGTTGATTGTGGTCGAGTGGAAACAGATTTAACTGAACGCATTGCGTTTGTAAGCCTGTTCGTGTAGAAGGTTAGATCCATGTCCATCGAAGAGGATGAAGGATCCACGAACTGTCCTGGAAGTCGAAGGTTCGTACCATAAACGAGTTGAGATGCAGTGTATCCAATGTCAGATTTCACTGCATTGCGTATGCCTAGTAAGACGAGTGGAAGAGCGTCAGTCCACTGAGGAATGTTTGAGGCTGATAGTGAGGCTTTTAGTTGTCGGTGAAAACGTTCTACTAACCCGTTTGCTTGTGGGTGGTAGGCCGTCGTTCGGAAGCGAGTGATTCCTAGTTTCGCTGTCAGACAAGTGAACAGTTGTTGGGCACCCAAAATTTTCTACCCATCGTTCGACGAAGGCGCAGGCCACTGTTTCAGCAGTAATGTCTTTGATGGGTACTGCTTCTGGCCATCGAGTAAAACGGTCTACGCATGTTAAAAGATAAGAATATCCATTTGAATCTGGTAAAGATCCTACCATATCCAAATGAACATGGTCGAAGCGAGCATTGGGAGTTTTAAACGAGCGTAAGGGACATTTTTTATGTCTAATAACCTTAGATTTCTGGCAGCTTACACAGAAGCGTGCCCACTCCCTCACATCTTTATTCACACCAGGCCAGCAAAACTGTCCTGCTATAATCTTGATGGTTGCACGAACACCTGGATGAGAAAGTCTGTGCAATGTATTGAAGACGTTGCGTCGATATTGTTTCGGCACGATTGGGCGATCCCTACCTGTAGATGTGTCACAAAGTAAGGTTTCGTTACCTGTTCCCATCTGTTTAATGCGCAGTTTAAGTGTTGTTGAGGCCAACTCGTGCTAAAGATCACTGTCTTCTCTTTGAAGTTGGGCGAGTTTTAAAAGGTCGATTCCTTGGGAACTGTTCAAGGAATTTATACGAGACAAGGCGTCTGCAACTACATTGTTTGCTCCAGAAATGTGTCGAATATCTGAAGTAAACTGCGAAATGTAGTCCAGTTGTCTAGACTCACGTGGTGAGTACTTGTCTGAAGATGAGCTTAAGGAGAAAGTAAGTGGTTTATGGTCTGTAAAAATGGTGAATTCATGGCCTTCGATATAGTGTTGAAAATGCCGGACAGCACAATACATAGCTAGGAGTTCCCTACCGAATGTGCTGTACCTCGATTCAGTGTCTAGCAACCGTCTTGGGAAAAATGCCAAAGGTTGCCAGGAGTGGTTAACCCATTGTTGTAAGACTGCTCCGATTGCTGAGTCGGATGCATCTACTGCGATACTAGTGGGCGCTTCAAGGTCCTGATGAGCAAGCATTGTTGCTTGAGCGATATGTTCCTTAACCATGGAGAATGCTTTTCGTGCAGTGTCATCCAGATTGATGGATTTCTCATTTCCACGAAGTTGGTCGGTAAGGAGTTTCATAAGTAACGCGCATTTTGGTATGAACCGTCGATAAAAACTTACCAGACCGTTAAACGTGCGTAATTGCTTGATGGTGGTCGGTTCTGGGTAATCCAGAATGGCCGCCACTTTTGTTCTAAGGGGTCGGATACCTTGCGCATCTATAGTGTGCCCTAAGAAGTCTAAGGAGTCGGTTCCGATTTGGCATTTCTGAATGTTTACAGTAATGCCATGTTTTTGTAGTCGGTCGAAAACAAGATCCAGATGCTGGAGTTGTGATTCTCTGTCCGGACTTGCTATTAGGCAGTCATCAACATACGCATGTATGAAGTTGAGACCTCGAAAAACGTCATCTATGAACCTTTGAAAAGTCTGTGCCGCGTTTCTTAGACCGAAAGGCATTTGCAAAAATTCATCGAGTCCGAAGGGCGTTATAATAGCGGTTTTTGGAATGTCTTCAATGGCCATAGGAATTTGGTTATACGCTTTAACCAAGTCGATTTTCGAAAAGACAGTTGTACCTTTCAAGGTAGCTGTCAAATCGTGAATGTGGGGCAACGGGTAACGATCGGGAATGGTTTTTGCATTCAATCTCTGATAGTCACCAGTTGGACGCCAATCGTTGCTGTCCTTTTTAGGGACCATGTGTAACGGAGATGCCCATGGGCTATTTGACGGTCGTATGGTTCCTAGGTCTATCATATAGTCGAATTCCTTTTTCGCCAATCTTAACTTCTCGGGGGCCGGACGGCGGGCTTTAGAGAAGACAGGTGGTCCTGTAGTCGTGATGTGATGTGCAAAGTTGCTGGTTACACACGGCGATTGGTAAATGCCAGGATACTTATCGAGTAGTGGTTGGTAGAAGGGGTCTATAGTGTGCTTAATAGTGACTGGAGATAACCTGCAACCAGAAAAAGAAGTCAGGCAAACAGATAAATTAGTATTTCCATCTACTAGCCTCCGTTTGCGCGTATCGATAATTAAGTTGTGGTGTTGTAGAAGGTCCATACCAATGATTGGCATGGAAACGTCCGCAACAACAAAGATCCAGTAAATGGGTTTGCGTAAACCTACGCTAAGATAAACATACCTCTTGCCATACGTAGCGATAGGCTTTCCGTTCGCCGCCTGTAGATTGAAAACCGACTCGTGAAGCCGGTCGTTGGAATTCGCTGGAAGAACGCGAACTTCTGCGCCAGTATCGGCGAGGTAGCGAACTCTCGTTATCACATCAGTGACATATAGAAGACGGCTATGTTCGCCGGCTACGGTTGCCGTTAACCCGTGCCGGCGCGGAAGTTTCCCGAAACATTCTTCGCGTCGACCGATTTCGCGTTAGAAAAATTGCAGGGTTTTCTGCTATTTCTGGCGGACTTTCCATACTGGTTATGATACCAGCACCAGTCAGGATTATCCATCTCTCGAGGTCTAGATGACGACCGCCTACGTAATGGGCTTCTTCGAGGGGTAAGTGACCGTTTACGGTCGTTACGGAGTTTGAGATAACGAGTAAGTGTGTGACATAATTCTGTTATGTCATTCTGGGTGGTTTGAGGCTTTTCTTTGACTGAAAAAATCTTAGCGTAAGAAGATCTAGTGATTTCAAAGATGCGGTCGGCAGATGCAGCCAGCTCGTCTACGGCGTTGTTTTGGAACGAGACCAGCACAGCTTGCACCTGTTGAGGAAGTTTTGATAAGAAAAGCTGTTTGAATAGACCATCATCGAAGGTTCTTTGGCCTATAACTTCTCGCATTCTTTGCAACATGGCTGTGGCAGAGCCGTGTTGCAGGTCGATGTTATTAAGGAGTTGGTCTAACCTTTGTCGATCGGTTAGATCTCCGCGTTTAAGGATGGCATGTTTCAGGGTTTGGTATGGGTCAGAAACATCACTAGTAAACATACTAGGTGTTACGTACCTGTTGAATTCGCGCGGTAGTGCCTTGACTACTGCGAGGAATTGTGCACGTGTATTGTTTACACCGTGCTCGTAGAAGTCGGCTTCTGCCTAGCAAAACCAAGCTTAAATGTTGTCTGGCCAGAAGGGCATAAGTTGGAAGGAAGGTGGGGACACAGTCTTTAACTTAAATACTTTAGGGGTCTGTTCAGTCATAGTAATATATCAAGTACGAAAATGAACGAGTGGGAAATATATATACCCAAAAACACGGGAAAAATATCACAATGTATAAAAAAGGATTAAAATAAGACAATGATATATAAAATCACAAAAAGAAACAGACTCATAGTTTGCAATTTGGTGTGCCAAATCACGTCAGGCTCACCAATGAAGATACCGGGTATTTGGAGTTGGACAACGCTTTATCCAGTTACACCTTCTAATATGGAGCGCAACCACCAAGTAAAATCAAAAGACAGAAGCGAGGAGATCGAAGATATATTTGATAAGCTGTCAATATATCGAGGATCGTATGCACTAATCTGGCTAGCGATTGCGGCAGATGTTGAGCACGGCGTTTCCACACGTGATCTGAAGCGGATGCTTGACCGAGCGCCTTCAGCTAGATGAGTCCACTAAAACTGTGGTTGGCATCCAATGTCGAAAACTTACAGAGCTATTTAATTTTCGGGAATTATTTACCACTACAGGCGGATTACTATTTTTATAAGCTGTAGTGATTATAAGTTATTGAAATCAGTTAAGCCTATGTGTCACATTTCTAGGTGATGTGGTGCTGCAAGATGTATTTGGTTATATAAGTTTTTATAAGATAATTAACAGTGAGTGATGCTCATGAGATTGTCAGGGAGATCATAATTCGTAATCAAGGGGAGTACATTTCCAACTCATGTCTATGATAATGACTTGAACCTTAGTCAATATTGGGTTAAATTCGACATTGATGTTCTCAGTTCGCAGGAGCTTTGCGCAACTGCCTGTACTGATTATTTGCATGCATGATTGTGTCGCTCAAGCTCTAATTAGACTGACAAGGACTTGAGATATTTACTGAATGAGCAACTGATAGAGAAACATACTGTAATCATCCGTAGCGAATGAAGATAAAAGAAAAACAACATTATTTAACAATAATTATAAGTCAATTTGCTGACCGGTTTTGTAAATAGATTCATCAATTCTATCAATCATATTACGTGATTGTCAAATCATGACAATGCTTTATGACGATATCCTAAAACCTTTATGCTTAACTAGCTATAGTGTTGATTAAGGATTAGCCAGTGAAAATAGGTACTGTTGCTTTGGGTGATTCAAAATTATCAGAAATTCGTAGCGTTAACGAATCCGAGCTGCCTGTTTATATTACTAATGGCAATTTGAAAATATTCGTGTACATAATGTTAATTTTAATAATAGGCCCCGGAGATTTAATTTTAAATATTTGTTTATTCGACAACTACCTGAGAGTTTAGTTATCATACTAGTGCAGTTGATAGTACCTAAATTTGTAAATTTATTATCTTAACTATGTTTGTATTTCAGTCTGCTAATATGATAAACCAATTCATATACCCATATACGTATAGTAAATACGACTATGATAGGTTTTTTATACACATTAAGGGCGATTAAGATGATTTTTAGATTTAAAAGACATAGAGGTATAATGCAACGCATGTACGGGCCAGGTTAACATGCAGGTTGTTGAGGTATATGACAATCTAAAAATAATAAACATGGCCAGAAAAACAATTTTAAAGTTAAGGCTACTTATGAAATTTCAGGCAGGAATATGATGCTGTGTAAACTTTCAATAAGAAGTTCCTGCATTTGGCCTAGTGACACATATGTGACATAAGCAACTGGAAGATATATACATGTTAAGTACAAAAAATCATCCAGTAAATTAGTTGAACTCGCCTGGATTATTTTTGAGAATTAGATTGTTCAGTGGACGACATCCTTCAGGAATTTCTCTTCATTTTTTCGTGCTATCAGTGTGCTGCAGTGTGTCCACGCTCTCTTGAACAAAGTGTGAACACAGTTGATTTTGTGAGCTCTCGGGTTGTAGCCATTGTAGTTGAGAATTTGATCTGTATGAGTCCGTTTCCTATACACTTGTGTTTCCAGGTGTTGAAGTCTTTCCTTCATGTTTTGGATCTGTCACCCACTCGACTGCCCGTTTCTGTGCTTGGTTTAAGAGATTTACACCTATTTTTAAGAGAGTGTGAGTGACATTATTGTGGGCTTCGTGATGGTACTCTGAATATGTTTTCAACAGTTTTAGGAACAACCCTGAGGTGGTTGCCCCGAATTGTCTCCGCATGAACTGGAGAGCTGTGTCTGACTTGTCTGCATCTTCTGTGCAATTTGGATTGGTGTCCAGGCTCTCTGTAGTTAAAATCCAGAGATCACGTTCTGAGGAGACAATCTAAAACGGACTTCCATGTGGGCTTTAAGCCAAATGAGGCAGAATGTTCATAATATGACAAATCGACAAGTTAAATTTTAACCCGTTGTTTACTGTTCATTTTTCTATTATAGTGTGGTCCTTTTGGCTTCTTATGAACCCCACAGTTCTTCGCGTCATCTGCATAGGTCAGTGCCACAGAACTAATTTCATCTAACAGGTTATTGATAAAAATCGAGTACAAGAGTGGTCATCTAGCGTTCTCATGCTAATAGTATATTGAACTTAGATGATTTTCCTTTCCTGAATACGTGTTAAGCCAAATAGAGCATGCCGTTTTCATCCATATGTTCCTTCGTTTGATTTTGGCCAATCCTTTCATTAATTTTGACAGTGCTGGAAGACATATGACTGGTCTGTAACAGGCTAGGTTTACCTATAATCACCTTAAAAGACTGAAGAGAGAGTTGTTTGTCTCTATTCTCTTGGGATTTGGTGTGAATCTAGTGAATGCCTGAAAATCTCACACTGGTATTCTGATAGGTTCCACGGACTGTTTTAGGATCCTAGGTCTGATGTTATCGAATACTGGTGACTTTCCTGGATTCTGGGATTTTAATTTCTGTAATACTTTCCCGTGAGTTGATTGGACTTTCCTCAAACAATCAAGTGGCACTAGAGTTGAGAGGCGTTCCGCACTTGCAGACTGTTAGTTCATTTGGACTACAGAGTTGACAACGAAGGTTTCTTTATCCCTGTTAATGAGATCTTCGGAAGGTTCTCCATAAATACTGCAGATCCCTTGGTTTATGAAGACATTTAGGGTTAGTTTGACCTGAAAACATCTTTTTCTGAGGAAAGTGCTTCTGTCTCCTAATTCTAAATAAGAGTCACGACCCGAATTCTTTAAGGGGACTTTTCACTTGTGTCGGGCCCTCTGTCTAGTCTGTTTAGATGTTTCGCGACTCTCAACCCAGGATCTTTGCTTTCTGGATGCGTGCTTACCATGAGGTAAATTTTTTAGACCGTATCCAAACTGAAGTTCTTCACTACCTCCAAGTAGTCATTCACTTTTAGCCTCCTCCACTCTTGTAGCCATGAGAGTGTTCAAGATCCGTCATCATGGTCATGTGGTTTGCTTTTTTATAGTTACCATAGGAAGCGTCCTCGTTTCCCACGAGTACGTTGCATGTAGTAGCGTTACTCGTCGCCGAATCATAGTCACTGCTGCACATTGGTACGCAGAAATGGATATCCTCTAATAGAAACTGGTCACCTGTCAGTGATCGGACTCACAGTTTACAAATTTGGGCTCACCACAACGCCTTTACATGTAACACCTTTATATTCAAAGTATATTGATCAAATCAAATCAGAAGTCAAAACATATGGGGTCGTAAATATGTTTGGAAAGTTATTGATACGTCGATAAGTATTCTGTCTTAGCTGGTTAACGTCGCAAAGGATGAGTAGCACGGCATACTTACTAATGATCTAGTGCGAATGTGTGACTGAAAGCATTCAGATAGGTATGTCCAGTAGAGTTAATGAGGTCGGAACCAACGGAAAAGACTTACAGAAAAAATTATTTCGGGGCTTTTTTTACCGTTACAACTGTTTACATACACGTATTTGAATTTCAAGGTCTTTCTGGTTCTTTTTGTTTTTGACAATTCTGTAACGTCTTTGTTCATAATTCATTAAAGGCTTTGTTTTCCATTTAGCATATTTTTCATTTTAACCAGTGATTTTCAACTCTACGGATTTTCAGAGGTATACATAAAACTGGCATCCAGTCACTTATTTAATTCAATTATGTGACAGTATAATGTGTATTTCGATGAAACAGCACCGCCTCCGACTGCTTTTGTTTAGTTTGAGGATCATGAGTATGTCTTTACCTTGTTAAAAACACTTAAATTCAGATAAGCGACTAGATTCACCTCAGATTCAGATTTGTATAGTAAGGGCAAAAGGCCCACGGCCAATGTTATTCCTTTTCTAGTATGATTCTGTGAGTGTCCAGTCTTCTCTTGAAAACGTTGATTGAAGGTGCGGACACCACTGCTTCGGGCAGCATGCTGCCAAGTATACTTAAGAGTATACTCTTAAGCATTTATATATAAATGCTTCCAAGTATTGATGACTCGGTGTGAAAACCTGTATGTCACTGGCATTTTGTTTGTTCTTGGCTTTTATACTCGTCTGCTACGTCCTCTAAGGTGTCCCGATCTAGTGGGAAGAAAGAGAGTAAGTTAGGTCCAAAATCATTTCTCAGTATTCTGTAAATCAAAATTAGAGCTTCTTTTAATCTGCGATAGAATAGAGTAAAGAGGTCCAGCTTTCAAGCCGCTTTTTGTATGGTTAACCCTAGTTATCCAATTTTGGGGACAGTTTTGTCCATTTTAGATGAATTTCGGCGAAGCTGCAATAGAAAACTTTGAGAAAGTTTTAATGAAATGGCGTGAACTCTAAAAATTTTCCCAGTACTGAACGTTCAGTTATAAACTGCGTTATAAAAGACATGAATTTACCCTGATAATAAGAAAAAAGAGTAATAATATAATTTTTCATATCAAACCTCCACAAAGCATTGGGCTCATGGTTAACTCAAGGGCTATTGAAATGTTGAGAAATGAAGCTCATGAGACAAAGATAAGCTTACTTTTTGTGAAATATATGGTTCGAGTTGTGTAAAACCTAGAGTTTTCACTACTTGAACCATATATTTCACACTGCTAATAACATCCTTATGTACTTTAGTTTATATAAGCGCAGCCATACTTGTTCCTAACCTAACGTTTTTTAAAGTGTTGTCTCATTCGTTAGACAAGAATACAGGTGTAAAGACGACGATCGGTCTACAAGGTATTTGATTTCACTGTCAACTAGAAGAGCTTTTCAATACTCTCTCGTTTTTTGCCGGGTGTTAATAAAAATTACACGAGCAACGTTGGCAAAGCTTGTAGTTTGTTATTGCTATGGCATAGCAGAAAGCTCCAGCGTACAGACTTTTTCTAGGTTTATCTTTATCCAGTTAAGTTACAGGTGAAGCTATAGCGTGACCATAATGTCGTTACTTAGGGTTTCTAAAATATTTTAGCGCCAACTATGAAAGTAAAAAGGAGCATGAAGTATCCTTGCTCCAAGGATTCTGAAAAATTAACGTTATTTCTCAAACAATACCATTGTTCACATAACTTGCGAAAAAATTAGACTTGGTTATAGACTTGACTTAGTCGCAATAATACTAGCAAACTGTCATCAATGTAAAGGCTTATCAAATACAACGCCGAGTTGACTCAGTGTATAACGGTAATAATAGCTGAAATATGAGACATAAATTCCCCAGTTAACCTCGTTTACCAACCTCAGGCCAACTCTCACTGTGTAACTTAGAATATGCCGATGACATAGTTCTATTTGGTGAAGACGCTGACAAAATGCAGAGTCTGCTGACCACTCTAAGCAACAATTAAGGCATGTTCGGCATGCGATTCTCTCCCTCGAAATGCAAAATGTTGCTTCAGGATTGGGTTGCGTCGGCACCCCAACTAGTGATAGGGAGTGAAGTAGTTGAGCGTGTCGACCGCTTCACTTATTTTAGAAGTCTCATCAGCCCTTGTGGTCGGGTGTGTGACGAAATCTCAGCACGGATACAGAAGGCTCGACTAGCTTTTGCCAACTTGCGTCATTTGTGGCGTAGGCGAGATATCCGTCTATCAACCAAAGGACATGTTTACTGCGCAGCAGTTTGTTCCGTCCTACTTTATAGTAGTGAAACATGGCCGGTAAGAGCAGAGGATATTCGTAGGTTACTAGTATTTGATCATAGGTGTCTTCGAAACATTGCTTGTATATCCTGGGACCACCGACTAAGTAACTCAGTTGTTAGGAAACGGGTACTAGGTAAGGTTGGCAAATCGATTGATGAAGTAGTGATAATTAATCAGTTGAGATGACTGGGACATGTGTTGCGCATGCCAGACCACCGACTGCCCTGACGTGCGATGTTTTGTGGTGTAGGAATAGGTTGGAAGAAAGCTAGAGGCGGCCAGACCAAAACATGGCACAAATCCATGAAGTCACTGACAAGTGGACTGAGCCATATTGGTAGATGTAGACTACCTGGTTGGGGACCGCAAGATAATAGCAACCGATGGTTATAGACCTTGAATGACATGGCTAAAAATCGTTTGCAATAGCGCAGGTGCACCCACTCTCTGTGTTCTCTCAAACTCTAATCTTCTGAATTCTCCATGTCCTTTATTTTCTTTCCAAATTTATTCCACTGGACTATACTCCTTAAATAACATCATCAAACCTTAGCGTTTCCTGTCACTACTTATACTTTCACTACTCTGCCACTACGGGATTTGAGACGATAACTGAATCTCTGTGCTAATGTGGTATGGCAACTCGAACTGATGTACGTACATACGAAGTTCCACGTTGGTTCTGACTGACTGACGGAATAAAAGCTAGATACCAAATTTTTCGGTAGAGTTTATTTTCTACATTCTGTTACTCAGACATACAATAAGCATCGAGGTAACAATCATTGTATACCCAATTTTAGTAAGCGTCATTCAGCACTTATAGTCAGGCAGATAAAAGCAAAATAAAGGCATGAAACGAATGGAGTAAGCGAGAAAAAAATCACCCAAGGTTGCTAGTTAATAATTGAAAAAGGCATATATGCAAAATAACTCAAAATGATCAGGTGAATTTTCTTGTCCAGAAGTTGGAATAAATTCACTTAAGTTAGTGTTTGACCCTCTAGTAAGAAATTAAGCATCAGTTCTTGAGAGTTTTTGAAAACATTATTCGCAAAAGATATGCAAGAAACGTTTAACGGGCAACAAAATGATGTAATGTAATTAAACATCTTGTTGGAAACCGTAACCTCTGTAGTATCATTTGGTTGGATGGCTTTGGACCATCTTTCAAATCTATCGGTACGTGTTAGTATTTATATTTATCCTCTAAATGATGGGAATGGACCAACTATGTTTACATAGACGTGCTCAAATCTGTTATCTAGTTTCAAAAATGTTTTAATGAACTGACAGTATTTCAACGGACTTAAGACCGATGGCAGGCTAGAAAAGCCTGTACTCACTGTCGGATATCATTGGTCAGTTTCCTCCATAATTATCTCGAATCACTTTGACTGAAGTTCTGACTTGTAATTAAAAAATCCCATGTAATTTATCGAACACTGTCATTGGTGCTAACAGTCTCTTTCATTTTATAGACATATCACAAATGTTCAAGGATTATCCATGTTCATGAAATCTCTTCACTCAGCCGTAACTTGTTGACCCTATCCTAAACCCTTAGTAGTAAATCTCTTAAATGTATACGATCACTGACGTGACTCAAATTTTGGAATACGGATTTTATTAAGTGTCGTCCAATTAAAATCTGATTGTTGTCATTGACATTTATTCAAATCAACTTTAAGGACCGACCCTAGAACTTTTATAATGGAATGTATAGATCTAGAGGTTTCGTTGATTTGTATAAATATTCAGTAAAATTAAGGCTCAGTCGCTTCAGAGTTTTTTTCCCAACCACTTAGTGACATGTCTGCATTTTTCTTTAAGTTATTTGGTTGGAGTTGTTGAACGACACATTTAGTCCACACACGGAGAAATGCATTATAAAAATGAAAATAATTTACTGGGATACATCATTTTCATGACTAAGAATATCTATCTTCAAGCATGCTAAAATGATCAAAAAACAAATATCTGAACAAAACGTGCCTTGGTATAAATGAGTACTTAGGCCATTTTCATGATTAGATTCTTCTTTATTAAAACAACAGTGTAAATATGAATATCGTTTGATCAATACAAAGTCCTCGCAAAGCAAATAGTTAAGCAAATCTTGAAGTGTGGATATGTCAGTCATAACAATTTCTATTTTTAAACTGTGAATACAGAATATGCCAGTCCAATTCTTTTTTCTTATTTTTAGATTATACATGTACTGATATTTTAACCTGCAGTCTTTCCCAGTTATTTCCAGTCGCAAGTCATCAAGGTGTATCGTGTGATCAACCTGAATATGATAGAAAATCAAGATACCATTGAGCTTAAAAATTATAAAAAACTAAAAAATACATACAAACTATTTTGTGTAGGTTGCGTTATTTTTCTTACTGGGTTTCTTTTCATATTTTTTGGCCGTCCATACACATTTGATCGAACAAACAAGGACTTGTTCTTTGTTTTTGGACTGGTTTTTATTTTCCCTGGATCATTCATAACATTGATGTCGGCGTATTTTCTTTTTCGTCTGTGGAAGATTTCAAATGACTTCATAAAACTTAATAAAACTCCTGTTTATCCTGAAGATACAGTTGAAGATCTTGTACCCCCTGAGAAACAATGGGTTGAACCCATAGAAACTTCTCCTAATTTTTCTAAATTTGGTTTGAACTTAAATGAACCTATATGAGCTATCAACACTAACCAAAACAATCATTCTACCTATTACGTGTTTTCTTGTTTTACGGTCATTTGGAGGCTTATCAGTCTTTTTGTATAGAAAATAAATAATACACATGCTCAGTTTTCCTATTTTTATTTATTTACCCGAAACAAATTGATTTTTAATTAAAAGTTAAAGTCTTAACTTGTATATACTCGGAACTGCTTTATGTGTCTGTCCCATTTTGTCTGTACCATCCTCGATTTGATGTAGAAGATAAAAATAATCAGCGATCCCGTTTGTTCTAATAAGTCTAAATGTGATCTGAATCGATTATGGTTTTCGGTACAAACGTTTTCATTGTTTTCTGATCTTAAAGACTGACAGAACTCAAGTTGAATAAATATGAAGCACTAAAGTTATTGAATCTGTAGTTATATGTTGTTGAAAACGTGAATTTAAGTTCAGAACATCACTTTGACAACTTTTGATGGTTTAACTTTAAACTATTTTGTTGGGTGCATTTGCTAAAGGTGAACACCACATTACATAGAAATCGTGGTATAGAAATCAATATCGTGCTGCTTGTTCATTAATGCTGCTAAAGTTACCATCGTCACGTTTAACACGTATTTATACAACCAACCTACTGTATTCTGATTGTTCGCGGGTGGAACTTTTGAATAGCCTCGAAGTAACATTCTACATGAGACCCAGTTTCAGTAATTTATGACTCCAAACACTTGGATTCATGCTTACCGTTTCCAAATGTATATATTCAAAGTCTTAAAATAATAATTTAGGCCGTGATAGAGGTTTTATTATTCTTAAATGACATGATATTGGATATTCTGTTTGAGGCAAAACCATCACAATGGATGAATAATAATATCGAAACTCAAAAGATAATCTGTCATATATATTATTGAGAGGCTATAACTAGTAGCAGTATGGTGTGTGCTACTTATGTAGACATAAGTAGTATATGATGTGAGTCGTGAACAGAATGTCTGGCAGCAGAGAGACGAGAAGATCGAACAGTAAAGAATGAAGACAGAATGCAATTTGTATGAAAATGGAAGAACAAAGGAATTCTGAGTCATTTGAGACAATCGATGAGCATTCCTCAAATTGAGCATTTCAAATATGGTTGTTAGATTTTACTACCTAGTTCTGTAATTTGTTGTCAAATACATTCGATTGTCCCCATTGGTGTTCTTGTTCACTACAGTAGTTGTGTTTATGTACTTAAGTATTTTGGTTGGAATAACGTATAGGTTTTCTATGATTTCGTTGACTCTGGACGAAAAGTATTAATAAGTTATTATGAAGAACTTTGATCTACAACTAATGATAATCAGAAGACAACCAAATGAATACATTTTTGCTTAAATCAGGCTATTACATGAATAACTAACGCTATTGTACAAAAGATGACCCTTATCTTAGACAGTGATGCAAAAACTTATCAGCTGCACTAATTTACCCAAAACGGTTAACGTAAACATGTGCAACACATATGTTCGTCCCGCTTTCCATCTCACTATTTAATATAATTTACACTGTGATCCGACTCGGGGAAATTAATGTGATCAAATTAAGATATTTTATAAGGCCATACAATCAACAACGAATAGATCGCTTGAGAAGTAAGTTTATTTTTCAACATGCTGGCACAAATACAAAAGTCGGTCGCAAACCAAATAACCGCATATAAGAAATCAGTACCGGTTTTGTAATAATAATGGTGACAAAATAATGAACAACTCATTGAAATGGTTCTCTATCATGCAGACGTTTGTTGTCTTAATTCTTCCATTGATCCTTTAATCACAACTCATGGTGTATAATAAAATTAATTGCTTTTCAAGTATCGCAGATTTTAGACTGTTCCTGACAAATTTCATTTTGATGTATCAATGCTTAAGATTGTCAACAAAAAGAAATCTGTCCAGTTTAACTTCAAATAAAAGGTTTTATTTGAATTATGATTATTTTCACAAGCACTTTTAATTGATAGCAAGATTCTATGTAAAATGCATCCAAAATCATGGTTGATTAATTCAATAACGTCCGAATTTGCGGAAAGATGATAATTTGTGTTGAACTCAGAGTTTCTTTTATGAAAAGGATAATATATGTAGGGTAATTAGAAATGGGAAAAAAACATTCAAGTTTTTCTCTTAGTTATATGATCGTAGATAACAACTTGAAGATACTTGTCAGTTTCGACGATTGTTCTTTTGGAATTATCACCAGGGGATGCAGCCTGAAATTAAAAAAGTTAAACAATGCGATATTTAATTGCAAGACATATGGTGTAAAAAAGTGATATTTTTGTAGTATACTAAATTTAGGGATCAACGTTGTTTATTTGTAGAACAATCTACAAATTACGCATTGATCATGGAATTATAAAAATGTTTCGAAGAGGTATTTGTTTATACTCGTTATATGAATTAAAAATCTTGGGTAATGTTGCTTCTATCATGAGGATCGAAAACTAAGGGAACAATTTAATTTTACTGATACAATCAAATCAGTAGTTAGACATTCATTATGCTGACAAAGTTTGAAAATACATTAAATAAGTTATAATACTGGGTTTAAGTTATTACTTAATGTTTGGATTCAGTCAAACCGTCTACACAAATCTTATGATATGCAGTAATCAAGTACATGTCTACTTTTTAAATTTGATTTAAAGCTAGACAAATTTATATCAAACTTAGTTAATAAGGTTTGAAAGTGTGGTAATGTACAGTTTAAAATATTCTGCTATTATCCATAAATGCTTAGTTCTGTCATGTGATTGGTAAGGAAGCCTGAAATTCTAATGTATAATGAGCTATTAATAAAAGCTGTCTTAATTCAGACCTGAAAGATTCAAACTTGAGTAGTGCTAGAAATTCATGCAATTTTTTGATCAAAACTTACAAAACAATAACTTACAGCTGGATCAACATTTAAAATTTTTCTATCACGTTTGTTCTTCAAAAGAAGACCATTAGGATTTTCTGTTATTACAGTATAATTTGGTGATGAGTTATCTACAACATTGTGAGTTTCCCAATTGTAGAAACTAGGAATTAAGTTAATATGTATTTACATATATTAGTTTTTGTATGGAATATTCATACTTCAAACAGTTAGTTACACATGGAATCATGTTAATAAAATCCAACTTAGATGTTGATTAACGATAAGTGTGTGTCATTATCTGCAAAGGGATGACTTAATTAGTTGAGAGACGAAACTTAAGGTAGTTAAAAATGAATAGATGGAGAGGGCTTCATTTTCGAGAATTTGTGAATAACATTAGAAACCTAAGGACTATAGATTAGAGATATTGTATTTATAAGAATAAGAGTGAGTATTTTAAATATGTGCTGCGGGATTATTTAAAATGTTTGGAAACGTAGAAATGAAAAGCATATCGTCAGAAAAACTAGTCAAATACGTCATATCTTGCAGCCATCTTTGGTGTAAAAACTACTTTATGTTTATGAATTTTTATAAAAATGTCTAGTCTGATTATTCCGTCAGTGTTTTAAACGATTATAGTTTGCATAAACTTTCTTAGCTAAAATGGCCTTATTTAACAAAATCGTAGCTATTTTAAAGAGTTAAATAGCTGAGTATGAACCCGGAAGTCAGTTAGTAATATGCACATTATAAACTAGGATATTTGTGCATCGGTTTAAGTTGCTACATCACATTGACGAAGAAAGATACAATTATGAACACAAATGCCAGAATGGTAGAAGTAGCAGAATCAGCAGCAGTAGAAAATGTTAGATATATAAAGATGAAACACTCATAAAGCAATTTTTGGACTCATGATCTAAAACAACATGAAGAATGGATGCACCTGGATCATTACGAATGATTGTGAGTCATATCATTCAACTTCTACAACCATTGGCTATGATTATCACTCGAGTCCTAATTAGGTAGTTTGTATCTACCAATATGTCTACCACATAAATAACTTCACAAACTGCTGTCACGTATTGCTTTTTTAGACTATACCTTTCTTCTAACCTACTCCTGTGTCAGATAAGACCTCCCAACGAGATAGGCGGTGGTTAGGCCTACGTGGTGCATATCTAAACCACCTCAGTTGATGAGCCTTCATTACCTCATCAACCGAATAAACACCTTCATTTAAAATCATGTGCTTAACGTTAGCACTGATCGATTGGTGGTTCCGAGATACTCAATTTGTGTTTTAAAACACCTAAAATCAAACAAAAGTAACCTTCAAATCCCCGTTAATTTTAATGATCATGTTTAGCATCTATAAAGTGGGACAAAGATTGCTACTGCACAATAAATTTATCTTTTGGTCAGTAGGCGAACATCTCACCTACTTTACAAGTGACATATTTTAGAAAAAGCCAATTAAGCTTTCTGAATCTGTTTCGAGACTTGGTCATAAATGCATATAGATTGACAGTTTCAATATTACTGAGAAGTTTAATTACTGCATACGTATTGTAACGTGGTTGATCCAGTAGAACTTTGAGGCTCTAGAGACAACTCGCTTGTTTCATATCTTAAAAAAATGTTTTTCAGTTTCTGTACTTTGATTCTTTTGCAAACCTAGTGATGATATAACTATGTAATTTTCTGAATAAAATCACGTAAAAACTAACTGCTGTCTATTAAAAATAGTAAAATTGACTTGCTAAGCAAATTAAACACGTTGTTTTACAATATACCTTAGATCTCCTGGTCTTGGGAGCAACTTTTTCTTTTCTTTAAAGTACACTGTGAAGTCTTCAGATTTTAAACGATGTGCATAATCTATGTAGCCTGATATTTCTTGACCACGTGAATTCTGATCTCTAATAAAAATAATAGTCTAAAAATATAAAAGTTTAAAATGTAATGCAAGAGTCAGGTATACGTTGATTTAAAAAAGTATATTGTTAAGGTGATTGTTGAAAAGTTAGAGAAATATTACCCAGGCGGTCAGACTGAAGTAAATAAAATGGGTCCAAAGTTTAAATTTTAGTGGGTGTTTATTAAGGGCTTGAACCAGTAGGATAGTTTATAAAAAAAGTAACATATAAATAGTGGACTGCAAATAACTCACACGGCCAGTGTTTTATTCATTTTGTAAAAGCATGCGTTAGAAATAACAAATAATTTTGGCCAAGTTGGTCCCAGATTTTCAGGCATGAAAACTGTTTGATTAATTGATTTTTGGATTATGCTGGTTATGATAATTAAGCAATACGTCCTTTCAGTCAGCAACTCTCTATTCAGGTACATAATTACAGCTAAAAATGTCAGGTTAGTTGGGTAAGAACAAGAAATTATGTCATACTACTAGAAGTGACAATAAATCAAGATATATATCCAGATTACTAAGTTAGTTAATACTGTATTTCGTCATTGATACTTCAAAGGACATATAATGAACACTGTGAAGTATGAAAATAAGGGCCCCATGGAAGATTTTCAGATAGCTTTATCGATGACCTTTATTGTTTGATCACTATAAGATTAAGGTTAAACATCTATTTTTGCAGAATTCTAATTTCTCCAAATTTAAAAATGATCAATCTGTGTTTTTTCGGCTTTGTAGATACATTGTGACTTCAAATGATGACAGTGATGATGAAATGGAGTTTCAAATTAACTTCATGCATATTCTTCAAAATTAGCATATCAGAAACAATGAGAATAGTGTTGAGGATGCAATAATTCGTACATGTGTTTTACCGGACAGAAAAGGAAAACAAACAAATATCCATAGGGTGCAGAGTATCGAAATTTGGAAATCAGTCTTTTGGCTAAAATCGATGAATTAAAATTGACTCAGCATTTACAGTCAATGTATTGTAGCCCGGCTATACTGACACATACATACGAGAACACGTATATTAAGACATTCATGAACACCCACGCAAATACGTACTGTTGTGTAGTATGGTGTTTAACTACCATACTAATAAAAAGCGTTTTTATACAAGAGCCAAACCAACTACTAGAGTAACAAGATCGAAGGCAAAATAGTGCTTTAATAGCTAAAAGGAATCGGAATGAACGATTTACGTGGTCTAATATATCACGTACCATCAAACCAAAAACGATCAACAATGACGGTTAACAATGAGATTTGGGTTTATTCTTAATTTCGTTTACCTCAACTTTTGTCGTGTGTCTTATGCTAACTTCCACAAAATTATCTTAAAAAGCCAACATATGGCTAGATAGTTTATAATATTTACGAAAGTTGTCAAATGATCTAAATAGATGAGATTCGCCCAGTATTTTAAAATTTACTACCTCTACTTTCAAATGCTAAAAAATGTTACTTACGGACATTTGACCAGTTCGATTAGAACCTTCCCGCTCAGCTAAAGCTCGGATGAGTGGACACGTTATGTTCAGACCGAAAGAAGACAATGCACTAAAACAAACGGAAAGTTGTATAAGAATACTGATTTATGTGCTTAGAAAGTTATTCTCAAGGATGATCCTGTCATTAGAGTGTGTTAAAGTGACTTGTCATTTAAGGTGGAACGTTAAATATCTATTTTGATAATGCATATTAGTAACAGGTAAATTAAAACTTGGGTGTTTATAAATTTATATTTTGACATCTTTTGGGGAACAATACAGACCATTTGAGTACAATGATATAAAAGCTTCTGAGTATAAAAAGGAAGAAAGTGATTCTATAGATAAACTAAAGTGCATTCCTAGTTTGAACCACTATTTTAGTAGTTGCATACTTCACAAAGCTACTACTTTTACCTTGTTTTGAGGATTAATGTAAATTCTAAGACAATAAACAGTACCACATTGTCATGGTGAACAATTCACGAGTTTCTTTCATTGGCCAGTTGGTTCTACAGGTATGAAATTAATGTTTTTGAGGACATTATTTTTTTACTATAAGTGATCATGAGAATTTAACTAATTCTGTGAAGAAATGTGAAAGCGAAACCGTTTTTGAGTAATCAACCGTGGTGTGTTAATGTTATGTAAGTGTTTTCAATTATTTGTCAGTAAAATGCTGTGAAACATAAAATACTTTGTTCTTTAATTGGCAGACAAAACGTGGGCAGAGTGTTACGAATGTATGTTTTCTAAAGATACAGCAATTAAAACATGTTACTTCTAAATAACTAAATCGCTTCATCTAACTCAAATTCGTATTACAGCAGCTGAATTTCATGTTAAAAATAAGTAACAACCAGATTGGTGTTGAAAATTTGACCACTGATCCTACTAAAAAATTTATTTACCATCATTTTTCGTTCCCTGCAATACCTGTTCCACGGTTTAAACATTGAATAGTGGTATATGAGAAAGTTGTGCAAACGCACTTCGAGTAGAATGGGTAACTTGTAGAATCCTTATCACTCGGTAATTTTGATGATAGCTTCTTACACCACAAGCAGCCGAAAAACAGGAGATATGAAGTATTTCTTGTAGGAAAATAAGAAGTGAATTAACCGAAGAACTCCAAAATGTCTCCGCCTTTCATAGAGGAATAGCTGAACAATTCCCATAAATATGCCAGAGGTATACGGAGTTTGAAAACACTTTTGCACTTGACAATTCTTTGATGGTACGACACCAACCAGGTCAAATTAAAAGTCAGAAAACGGAGGTGTTCAGAGATATGTTTGGAAAGCTAGCGATATGTCAAAAAGTGTTCTATCTAAGCTGGCTAAGGTTGCAAGGAATGAAGCGCATTGCACAAAAACCCCAAAATTTCCCCAAACTTTAGGGTTTTTTTCCCCGAAATTTCCCCAGACCTGAGTAAATTCCCCAAAATTTCACCTGACCTTGGGGGTGTTCCCCGAAATTTCCCCAAAGCTCCCCAAAATTTCCCCAAAATTGGGAGCTTGGGTAGTTATGAAGACCAATGTTTCCAAGTCTGCATACACATATAAAAGGCTTAAGACTGACTGACAACAGACAAATGTTTTTATACAAAAATGTACAGATTAAGACAATATACTTTGAAGACAAGCGATAAACAGTGGAAAAATGTGAAAACTAGGTACCTATATAGGTACCTAGTTTTCACAACAAAAAAAGTAAATTGCCATAGCTACCTATATTGGTAGCTATAGCAATTTACTTTTTTTGTTGCTCTTTAGCTAGCATTGCCTCCGCAAGCGCTTTCTTACGACTGTTGAACTCTTCACGTTTGAGTGTTTCGCCTGATCCTCTGTAACCTAGTTCAACAAGTTGTCGAGCTATTTCTTCATCCTTACAATTAACAGGTAGTGAGTAAAAAATATGATGTACCTCCAAATAAAAAAGGTCAGTTGCCGTTATCTGGGAATCTAGATAGTCCTCATATGTTTCAAACTGTGCTACAGCATCATCTATTCCAACAGATGAAGAGATCTGACCATCCGTGTTATTGGTCATCAAATTGTACCGTTCCAACTTATATTATCGCGTCTCATTACTACGTTGATTGCCTGAAATAGAACAGTCAAACAAACTAAATCTAATAGAAATGGTCTTAATCTTACTCATCAAAAATCAGTCTTTCAAACAGAAAAATCTTTTCTTATTTTGCGTAAGTTAGATTATGTTGTAGAAAACAAAATCACACCTTCATTGAATTTACCCAGCGTATAAACCAGTGTTATAAATTTCTAAGACATGATCTGATTTATCTTCTGTTTAATATCAATCAATAAGATTTTTGAAATCAATATACTCTTGCTTTCATGGGACACTTAGATCACGTTTTCCTTGTTTTCCTTCCTTCCGAACGAGCACAGTTCTTTATATTCTCGCGCTTTACTAGAAACTTTGGAACTAAAATCTAGGCTTTGAAAAGAGAGACTTTTAGCTTTTTTATGAAAAACATTGACGGGCTTTTGACATGTGTGTTATGCAATTTAACAAACGATATCTAACAATATATAAAAATGGACGTTTTGTACTTTATTGTTGGTAATGTTGAAATGATCTGATAAAAGATACACTCTTTAGCACGAATTAGTAATGGATGCTCATAGATGTGCTTGAAATTCAAATTCAATTTATAGTCGGTCTGTTTTGCGTGAGATTGATTTAGACTATTTCCAGTCTTCACCGTCCTGCAAGTCTGCTTCAACAAACAGGAATTCAATTTTAACCCATAGTCACTATATATTCTAGGGGTCTTGCCATCAGACTTCAATGGCGTGACAATAGGAATACTCCATTCTGAAGACTGAATTGGTTCAGTCATACGTTTTGCACGAAGGCCACAAGGATTTATTCGTCTTTTAAGAAAGACTGAACCACACGGTACTTTATGTTTTATAGGATGAATTCTAGTACCCCTCTGCACATAGCACACAGGGCTATCAAATATTTAGATAAAGCATCAGAATCTTCTTAAAGAACTAGCAAATAAAACCTGACTAGTCATGAAATGAGAAAAGAGAAATTTGTAATCGCTGCTTATTGAGAGAAGAACTGGATTTGTTTGACTGAATAGTGTTATAATAAATATCGTCAATTTAACTGTGTTTTCTATGCATCTGTTGTGCTCAAATTTTGAACTTGTTTGTTTATATGTTTGAAATCCGACACCTTTGGTTTCACTCTACTTTGGGTTCGATATTTTAAAAGCTATGCTCCATAAACCTAAAAATTGAAGATTTGTTTTATAATTCTTACATTTATTATTCGAACAATATATTTATGTTGATTACTTACAATCCACTCATAAACTTTTTTACCTGAGCCGGAGTTGATTTTCTTGTTATTTAGGTCATAGGGTCGATCGACCGTGCTTCAACAAGAGACCAGAGAGAAATTTGGCTATAACATTTTGAGTATGGAAAATACTTTTCAATGTCATGGATAATGTAGGTGATAATTAAAAGGACCGAGCCTAACAAAAACACAAACTATCGGGTCCATCATCACTAGTGGATAAATGAACAATAGTTTTACGAACTGACTTGATGTGTCTTGTTTTACCACACTTGAAGCGTATGGCATGGCGATAAGCACATGGATTACTTGAGAGACGTTTACAACATGATAAATATTTACCAAATTTCTGCTCACCTTTATTTAACGCTTTGCAGTTTATCAATGAATTGCTTCTCATGTTTCCATGAGAACAAAGATCATCTTTAATTACTCGTTCACACTTGTGGCCTTGAGTATGAACCGGATTGGTGAAATTATATAACGTGTGGTGGACCAGACAATATATTAATCCAAAAGGTAATGATAGTTATTTATAACAAATAGCAATATTTAAAGATATATAAGTTAATGTCGTAAACACAATAGAAATAAGGAACGTTACTTATTTTACCAGCGCGTGTTCCGAATTGATATGGTGTTAAATATCCACAATTATAGATGATTAATAATTCCTGTGAGTGTGATGGGTTCCCCAATGATATGATACAGTAGTAAATCTGGTATATTCCAATTATCGTTTGTAAAGATAAATGGTACTTGCTTTAGACTTCAGTTAACACAAATGCGAGTGAATTTAGAACGAGAGGTATGTGTGTAGTAGTGTATTTGGAACGATCACAGAAAAGTGTCACACTATGTTAGTATCACAACGGAAAAAGTGATCAAGGTCATTTACTAAAACAACAGGTACAACGATTTAATAATAAATGCACACACAGTGAAAGATTGACAAAATGAATACAAATAATAATAAAAATTATTTACAAAATAAGTTTGACAGACCTATATCCACATAGCTCCCCCCAGATTTTCCGCAGGTAAAACTGGTTGTAATAACAAAAAAATGTAAGAATATGATATATACATATGTACAAAAATAATATTTACAGTTATAAACAACAAAAATTTTGGAGATGGACATGATATATGCGTTAGTAAAGTGAGTTGTGTTAGCGTTTGATGATAGCAGTAATGTAACATAACGTAACGAACAAAAAAAAATGAAAACTGTCGATGATAATAATGTGTAAAATTGCTAATGACGGACACGCACACAAAAAAAAATGAACTGTTTATTTGTGTACTTTGAATACGTAATTACTCGTTTATTATTGTAACAAAAAAATTTTTTTAAATATATAAAGAAATGTGACGAAACGAATAATTGTGGAAAAAAAAGTGATTAATTATGTACACTGTGAAAAAGGGAAAAAAAACATTGGGTAGGATTAATATTGTGGGTTCTTGATGATTGTTTGTTTTGATTGATTGTAGTTTTTTTTATACGGCGAAATGTACATAACGTTTTGGTTTTTTTACAAGTCTCCCAGAACGTGTTAAACAAGAGGGGGTACTGTTAAGTTTTTGTTTTTCCTCTTGTTTCTTAGCGACAGATGGGAGTGGTGATTCGTTCATAGTATTGTCTTCCGCGTCTTGAAGAATTTCGTAGAAAGCCGATTTTATTCGGTCTATGGAAATTGTCTCGTTTCTTTCCATTTTTATTGATGATGAAATGTTTGTTTGTTCGTTTAATTACTTTGTGAGGTCCTTCGTACGGTTGTTTCAATGGTTTTCTCACTGCGTCGACTCGAACAAAAGCAAACTTGCATGTTTCTAGGTTTTTGTCGAGTTGTATTCGATTGTTATGTTCACGCGGCGGTACGGGTTTAATTCGTTGCATAGTTTGCAGTAATCAGCTCGCAAAACGATTTATGTCCGTTGGTGTTGATGGATCTGCGTCTACTAATTGACCTGGTAGTGTAAGTGTTGTACCGTAAACTAGCTTAGCGGCTTTACAACCTATATCTTCCATCATAGTTGAACGAATGCCCAGGAGTACGAGTGGTAATGCGTCACTCCATTTTGATGTATCCTCCTGTGCCATCAGCGAGCTTTTTAGTTCTCGGTGAAACGTTTCAACCAAACCATTAGCTGCTGGATGGTAGGCTGTCGTTTTGATGTGGTTCACGCCCAGATGTTTTGTAAATTCTTGAAATAAGACAGTCTGAAACTGGGGACCACGGTCTGTAGTGATGATAGATGGTACTCCATAGTTTGATATCCAACGGTCAAGGAATGCGGCGGCTACTGTCTCTGCAGAAGTGTCGGCAATGGGACGCTCTATAGCCCATCTTGTAAATCTGTCCACTGCGGTGAGGATGTGTGTGAATGAATTTGATGGTGGAAGTGGACCAACTATATCTGGATTAATGTGTTGAAAACGTTTATCTGGTGAAGGATACTTGCCAACGGGACTGATTGTGTGTTTTTGAATTTTGCTGCGTTGGCACTGTAAGCAGCTACGTGTCCAGTGTTTAACATCCAAATTGATTTTCGGCCACACAAAACGTTCCGTAATGAGCTTTGTTGTAGCTCTGATACCTGGATGTGAAAGTCCATGTAGCTGTTGAAATATTTTTCGGCGATAAGGTTGTGGCACGAAGGGGAGATTCTTACCGGTTGTAGTGTCGCAATTGATCGATGTATCTGAGAAAGGCATGGGTATTGGTTTAAGATTCAAGTTAGACTTCTCTTGGCAGGCTTTCAATTCTGCATCGTCTACTTGGAGTTTAGCTAAAGTTTCTAGACTGATGTTGTGGTTGTGTACCATCATGTTGATGTCCTTTCTAGATAGTGCATCTGCGACAATGTTCATGTGACCTTTGATAAAGCGGATGTATGTAGTAAATTGAGAGATATAATCAAGTTGTCTTGCTTCTCGTGGAGAATGTTTGTCATACGATGTGCTGAAAGAATGGCAAAAAGGTTTGTGATCTGTCATAATGATGAAATCACGACCCTGTAGCAAGAAGTTGAAATGTTTGACGGCTAGATACATAGCTAAAAGTTCACGTCCAAAAGTGCTATAACGTTCTTGTGCTGACGATAATCTCTTCGAGAAAAAGGCGATGGGGGTAATTGTGTCGTTTACCCGCTGTTGCAGTACTGCTCCGACGGCTTTCTGCGAAGCATCCGTGCACAGAATCAGATGGGTTGTGGGGTCAGTATTTAGATGTTGTAACATCGTGGCGTTGGCTATCATAGATTTAGCTTTTTCAAATGCTGCTTTGGCATCAGGAGGTAATTTAAACATTTGGTTCTTTTCCTTCTTGGTGCCTGCTTTATCGCTTTTCAGTAAATCAGTTAACGGTTGTAGTACTTCAGCGCAATGCGGTAGGAATCGTCTATAAAAGTTGCATGTCCCAAGAAAACGTCGTAGTGATTTTACAGAGGTTGGTTCTGGATAGCTAATGATGCTTTTGACTTTCTCTGGGAGAGGTTTAATGCCTTGGGAGTTGATGTAGTGTCCTAAAAACTCTAGGGCTGGAACACGGAATATACATTTAGCAGGATTAATAACAACATCGTGTTTTTTGAAACGTTCGAAGAGGATCTGTAAGTGTTGGATATGCTCTTCGAGTGATAAACTAGCGATTAAAACATAGTCGATATAGGCGAATACAAAGTCTAATCCTCGTGTAACTTGGTCCATAAACCTCTGAAACGTTTGTGCGGCGTTTTTTAGCCCGAATGGCATCCTCAAAAATTCAAACAGACCAAAAGGGGTGATTACGGCTGTTTTTTCAATGTCTTCGGGCGCCATTGGAATTTGATGATAGGCTTTTACTAAGTGAAGTTTCGAAAAAAATTGTTTACCATGTAGATTTAAGGAGAAGTCGTGTATATGCGGTATGGGGTACCTATCCGGGATAGTTTGATTATTTAATCTTCGGTAGTCTCCATATGGTCGCCAATCTTGGTCCTTCTTTGGAACCATGTGCAGCGGCGAAGCCCAAGGACTGTTTGATTGTCTAATTATTCAGAGTTGCATCATATGTTCAAATTCTCTTTTAGCAATCTGTAACTTGTGTGGTGGAAGTCTCCTTGCTTTAGCACCAATGGGTGGTCCCGTAGTGATGATATGATGCTGTACGTGGTGTGCTGTGGGTTCCGTTTGATAACTCACTTTTATGATACATTCGTATTCCTTCAGAATGCTGGTGAAAAGTTTGTTTTCCGGTTTTACTATATGCACACCGTAAATCTCATAGTCAGTAGCAAGCGTACCATTTACTTGTAAACGTGTGCATCGGTCAATCAACTTCTTGTTGTTCATATCTACTAATAATTTGTAAGCACTTAGGAAGTCAGCTCCGAGAATGAGTTGCTTAATTTCAGCTACAATGAATACCCACGTGAAACGTCTGCAGAGACCGAGGTCTAGAATAAGTGATTTATCTCCATAAGTTTTAATGGTTATGTTATTGGCCACGACTAGGGATAATTTGTTGCTTGGAGAGTGCCGTCGTTTAGAGAGGTGTAATGGCATAATGCTGATTTCGGCTCCTGTATCGACCAAAAAATCTGAGCCCGAAATTTGATCCCTGACATGAAATAGACGGCTCATTGTGTGGCCAGAAACAGTCGCCGCCACTACTGTCTGGCCAGTTCGTTTCCCTGATTCTCTGAGTCAGCTGCGGAAAATGTGCACGATCATGTGCAACGCCGTGCTTTGGTGCCACATTTTTGGTGATACCAACAAATACCGACTGTCTTCTTGGGAGACCTTGAACGATGTCTTGACCCAGCTCTTTTTCTAGAAATGGATCTATTAGGTCGAGAATGGATACTCGCATTAGTAGCCTGTAATGACGCTAACTGAGTTGTTAACTGTGTTAAGTGTTGCTGAATGTTGAGTGTTGTGTTCGTATCGCCATTACCGGAAGTTTGTATCGTGTTTAGACAATGCCTGTCGGGGTAGATCTCCATCATCTTGTCCGCCATGTCGGCTAAATCCTCGAGAGTGACAGATCGCCCTGAGACGCTAAGGATTTGTCTCACATTATGTGGTAATCTTTGCAACCACATTTGTTTTAGGAGAGTTTCGTCCAGGTTGTATGGACCAGCAAGTTGTTTCATGTGACGAAGAAGTTAGGAGGGTCTCTTGTCTCCCAAGTCACAGGAAGTTAGCAATAGTTGTAATCGTTTTTCGTCTGAGGCAGACGTGAGCTGAATTACTGCTGCTTTGATTTTGTCATAAGGATCTGTTTCTGGTACATGGTCAATCAGATCACCGACTTCCGTAGCGATTTCTTTCGGTAGAGCGCCGATAACATGGGCATATTTGGTCTCTTGGGAACGTATGCCCCTAGCTAAAAATAAGGCCTCTACCTGCGCGAACCAGATTCTAGGGTTGTTGGCGCCGTATGTTGATAATCTTAACTCAGTAATGGCATTCACCGAACTTAAAATATTACTGTCTGTATGTAGTGCGTCGAGGGGTTTCACTGAGGGACACTCCATGTTGATAAGTTTATTTGGAGAGTTCATAATATGAAAAAAACTAGCGTTTCAAGTAAAAATATAAACAATAAAACTATAATACACTCTAGGCTCACCAAATAATTGTGGTGGACCAGACAATATATTAATCCAAAAGGTAATGATAGTTATTTATAACAAATAGCAATATTTAAAGATATATAAGTTAAATGTCGTAAACACAATAGAAATAAGGAACGTTACTTATTTTACCAGCGCGTGTTCCGAATTGATATGGTGTTAAATATCCACAATTATAGATGATTAATAATTCCTGTGAGTGTGATGGGTTCCCCAATGATATGATACAGTAGTAAATCTGGTATATTCCAATTATCGTTTGTAAAGATAAATGGTACTTGCTTTAGACTTCAGTTAACACAAATGCGAGTGAATTTAGAACGAGAGGTATGTGTGTAGTAGTGTATTTGGAACGATCACAGAAAAGTGTCACACTATGTTAGTATCACAACGGAAAAAGTGATCAAGGTCATTTACTAAAACAACAGGTACAACGATTTAATAATAAATGCACACACAGTGAAAGATTGACAAAATGAATACAAATAATAATAAAAATTATTTACAAAATAAGTTTGACAGACCTATATCCACATAGCTCCCCCCAGATTTTCCGCAGGTAAAACTGGTTGTAATAACAAAAAAATGTAAAAATATGATATATACATATGTACAAAAATAATATTTACAGTTATAAACAACAAAAATTTTGGAGATGGACATGATATATGCGTTAGTAAAATGAGTTGTGTTAGCGTTTGATGATAGCAGTAATGTAATATAGCATAACAAACAGAAAAAAATGAAAACTGTCGATGATAATATTGTGTAAAATTGCTAATGACGGACACGCACACAAAAAAAAATGAACTGTTTATTTGTGTACTTTGAATACGTAATTACTCGTTTATTATTGTAACAAAAAAATTTTTTTAAATATATAAAGAAATGTGACGAAACGAATAATTGTGGAAAAAAAAGTGATTAATTATGTACACTGTGAAAAAGGGAAAAAAAACATTGGGTAGGATTAATATTGTGGGTTCTTGATGATTGTTTGTTTTGATTGATTGTAGTTTTTTTTATACGGCGAAATGTACATAACGTTTTGGTTTTTTTACAAGTCTCCCAGAACGTGTTAAACAAGAGGGGGTACTGTTAAGTTTTTGTTTTTCCTCTTGTTTCTTAGCGACAGATGGGAGTGGTGATTCGTTCATAGTATTGTCTTCCGCGTCTTGAAGAATTTCGTAGAAAGCCGATTTTATTCGGTCTATGGAAATTGTCTCGTTTCTTTCCATTTTTATTGATGATGAAATGTTTGTTTGTTCGTTTAATTACTTTGTGAGGTCCTTCGTACGGTTGTTTGAATGGTATGATAGACCTTGCATCGATCAAGCAGTTGCACATGGAGTTGTTCACCAAAATAATAATTAAAGGCTTCTTTTGAATATCGGTGATCGGTTTTTTAACCTTCTGGATATTCCGACGAATCGTACTACAAAATCTTGTTCTTTCGCAACATTCAAAGTTTGTACACATTACATGATTTATTAGTAATTCTTTCTGAGTTTTGTAGTAAGGTTGAATAAGCTTATCTGGAAATGCCAGTATTTAGTGGGCTTTAAGCATCCTTTCCCAAGAATGTAAGTAAATAAGCCACAATTTTATCATCATTAACATCTTTCCTGGTCATATTCTGGATTTCAAACCTCCCCATGTTACCTTCGAAAGCTTGGGAATTCGAGTGTATATTCAACTGCTAAGACTCAGGCTTCATCACGAAAACAATATGATAATTACGAGTGTTCAATTCATTATACTGACTAGCGATGCTCGAAACAGCAAAATTTAACGCCTTTAGTTCTACATGCACACGAAAGAAAGTATTGTATTTAGAATTCGTACAAATAGCATAGATATATACAAATAATTAACGATATTGTGGTGTTTGAATGAACTAATGACTCCTTTGTACTTGCTGAATGTGTAGCGTGGTGTTGAGTTGAGCTTGACTATGAACACCGCTACCAGACTACGTGCCAATAGACCAATAAGATTCCGGTAGGCCAAAAATCAGAAGGCAGATGATGGCTGTAGTCGAGATGTATTTGTTGGCGATCTCGTGGTATCGAAAGAATACCGAGATCGTGCCAAAGGAGTACAAGCGTGGTAAATGAGCGTAACCGGATTCGTAAAAGTTCAAAGTCAACGGAAGAGTAAGTGTAATGGCTGTCATTAGCACAGTTAAACAAACGAGCACAGTAAAACAGTCACTGGTACAATTGGTTATAATAATTATTGTTTTCATTGAACTAATCGCGTTCTGTTGACAAAAGTAGGTCACTACAGGAGCCCTCCGCTAGAAAGGGTTTACACTTTCGATAGTTAGCGGTTTGATTCGTGGGACTGATCGGCAGAAGTGCGGCTGTAGGACGGAGGAAATCGGCGGAACAGGAAGTGATTGTTGATCCTCGAGTTGCCAACGAAAGGCTTTTGCGCAGAACGGTACCAGAAGTGTGCTGTATTTGTTGGTCGAATTAGCATACCACACCAGAGTGGTTTGTATCCAGGATCTGAAGATTGCGTTCGTAGGGATGTGGACCAGAAAACGCTGCAGACGTAGGACGAAACCACGTTGAGCCAAGAAACCGGAAGCGACCATAAAGACCAAGCGTATGCCAGGCGAATTCGAGACCAGATAATCGACTGAGTGCGTTGACAAGAGCGTGGGTGGCCAAACCAGATTTTGCCAAAGTTGACTGAAGTCGACGTTATCAAACGGGCGATGGTCGGAGGCGTGGGCTCAGGATACAAAAAAATTAAAAAAAGAAAAGTGTAGCATGCGTGTAGTATAGGAATATTCCTACACCGTATCTGTTATTGACTGTGCGTTTAGTCGCGAAAGCGTACGGGTAATCGTACTCGGCGACCGGAACGTGAGACGGTAGTCCCGTTCGTACTTCGTGAGCCTGCGATCTCATCCGAGGTCAAGGGCGGCGTGGTCTGCTGATCTGGACGTGAGACGGAAGTCTCGTCCGTAGATCGTGCAGATGACGCGTGCTGTTGACCGGGACGTGAGAACGAGGTCTCTGATGTATCTAGCGTGGGATCCGAGGTAGACGTAGAGATCCTGCTAGAAGGTTTGATAGGTCTAGCATTGAGTCTCAAGTTATCGGGTAGGGCACTGTCATCGACGTGTGCTGGTTTGAGACGATCAATGCTGACGATCTCGACGCGGCAGTGTCGATCAGCCTTGAAGGTCTTTTCGTGATGAGAGATCACGTGAAAAAGGCGTTCGTAAGGCTGTTGCAAAAGTTTGCGTACCGAATCTACCCGTATAAAAACACGTGAACAGGTAGATAACTCTCGAGGGAGAGCGACCTGTCGATGTTGTATTCGAGTCGGCACCGGAGACAGCGTTCGCATAAATGCAGACAGTCGATGGACGTAGTCTGATTTACCGAAATCATTACTGCTCCGCGGTGTGAAGAATTCCCCAGGCAGACGCAATGTCGTACCGTATACAAGTTCAGCGGCGGAACATTGGATATCTGCCTTCAAACTCGTTCTGATGCCTAAGAGAACGAGCAGTAAGGTTTCGTACCAATTGTCGTTTTCGTGTGCTCGGAGAGCACTTTTATGTTGGCGATGAAACCTTTCGACTAAACCATTCGATGCTGGGTGGTAGGCGGTAGTGCGTATGCGTTCCGTACCAAGCAGCCGGGTCAGGGAGGAGAATAATGCGGACTCAAATTGTTATCCTCGGTCAGTCGTGACAGTCGAGGGACAACCGTACAATGCTATCCATCGTTCTACGAAGCGGTGAGCAACTGTCTCCGCCGTGATAGACGTGATGGGAATAGCTTCGGGCCATCTTGTAAAACGGTCAATGCACGTGAGTATGTGATCATACCCATGCGATGGTGGCAATGGTCCTACAATGTCTATATGAACGTGATCAAAGCGAGCATCACGCCTAGCGAACGTGCCAATAGGGGCAGCTACGTGCCTGTGCACGTTTGATCGTTGACACTGTAAGCATTGCTTTACCCACATACGAACATCTTTATTCATGGACGGCCAGACGCATCGTGCAGCGATGAGACGTAATGTGGCTGCGATACCTGGATGAGACAATCCATGAAGGGCATCGAAGACGAGACGGCGATAGGCAGAGGGTACGATGTGTCGAGGAAGACCAGTAGAAGTATCACATAGGATAGTACCTGAGCTAGTAGCTAGGGGTACTTCCTGACACTGAAGGGATGAAGATTGTGGTGCTTATGTACAGACAGGATCGTTTGCTTGAGCGGCGGCCATAGCAGGAAGATCGAGCACCGGTAAGGTAACTGCATTCGCTTGTATGCGTGATAGAGCATCGGCAACATAGTTCGACTGGCCTCTAATGTGACGAAGGTCTGTCGTGAACTGGGAGATATAGTCCAAATGTCTGCACTCTCGTGGTGAGTAGCGGTCAGACTTGGTATGCAGGGCATACGTTAAGGGCTTATGGTCGGTGAATAAGATGAATTGGCGTCCTTCTACTGCGTGCCGGAAATGTTTGATGGCACAGTAGGCTGCTAGCAGTTCGCGACCAAAAGCGCTATATCTCGTCTCGGTGGGAGTAAGGCGTCGTGAGAAAAATCCAAGCGGTTGCCAACTACCGGAGATATTCTGTTGCATAACGGCTCCTATAGCGAAATCTTATGCATCAAACACTATACTAAGCGTGGCTGATGGGTCAGGATGAGCGAGAAGTGTAACTTCAGGGAGATCCGTTTTGATCTCTGAGAATGCAGTACGTGCGGTATCGTTCAATTCTAATTTGCGTGGATTACCGCGTAGTAAATCGGTTCATGGTCGTAACCGTTCTGCCGCGTGAGGGATGAAACGTCGGTAGAAGTTAACTAAACCGAGAAAAGCATTCAGTTCCTTGATTGAGGACAGCACGTTGTACTCCTTGACTGCTCGAGCTTTGTCCTCGCAAGGCAGAATACCCTCTTGTCTGATGATGTGACCCGGAAATATTATTTCTGATTTACCCAATTCACATTTCTCTGGGTTGACTACTATTCCATTATCCGAAAGACGTTGGAATAATAGCGTAAGGTGTTGATAATGTTTATCTACGTTTGATGATGCGATTAGCAGGTCATCAATATAGACGTGAACAAAATCCAAGTCTCCTACTATGCTATCTATAAACCTTTGGAAAGTTTGAGCAGCATTCCATAATCCAAATGGCATTCGTAGGAACTCAAACAGACCGAAAGGAGTCGTGATAGCAGTTTTTTCGATGTCTTCAAGAGCGACTGGGATCTGGTGATATGCTCGTACCAGATCGATTTTAGAAAAGATAGTCGTGCCCTTGAGCGATGCCGTGATGTCGTGTATGTGGGGGATGGGGTAGCTATCGAAGCGCGTAACTACGTTTAATGCTTGGTAGTCGCCGCATGGTCTCCAACTAACCCCATACTTTTTGCGCACCATATGAAGAGGAGAGGCTCAGGGACTGTGGGAAGGACGAATACTACCAGTAGATAGTAAATTGTCAAACTGACGTTTAGCGAAAGCTAAGTTGTCCATTGCCAGTCGGCGTGGTCTTGCCGTGACTGGTGGTCCGCGGGTGACTATGTGGTGTACCACACGATTGGTCACCGATGAAATCTCCTCGAGTGGCTTAGTTATTCCGGGGTATTTCTAGAATAAAGCGTGGAATTTATCGTCACGCGAATAAAAAGTGCCGAGGATTCGGTACGCGTACATCGGAGTCTATTATATTAATACTATTCTTATCGTTATCCGTCATGTCGAGTATATTCAATATGAAAAATTAATATGAAAATATACGACAGACGTGGATAGATAAAACAATAGACTCACCGAATTGCCTTCTTAGGAAGATATGGTTGCGATTGCCAAGTGTTCGTAGATGTAGGTTCACCAGTTGTAGAAGATTTGACCAAAGTTGAGGCGTGTTCCAAATGTAGCGTGGTGTCGAGTTGAGCTTGACTATGAACACCGCTACCAGACTACGTGCCAATAGACCAATAAGATTCCGGTAGGCCAAAAATCAGAAGGCAGATGATGGCTGTAGTCGAGATGTATTTGTTGGCGATCTCGTGGTATCGAAAGAATACCGAGATCGTGCCAAAGGAGTACAAGCGTGGTTACTGAGCGTGTAGTGTCTGTCATTATGTTAAGCCCAAATACCTTATTATTCTAACTTTCGGACAGCCCATTCTATTCATTCTATTTGAGTCACATTCTGACCTTGTTAATTATTCGCTCATCAATGTCTTGACTGTCTTTGTATGAGCGCGTAGGCGTATGCACACTTCTTATCCCGTTACTCATCACATGTCTTTAATTTATTTTTTTGGGCTTATAAATATTGATTAACTCTTTGTTAAAGGAGAGTTGGCTTACCAGCCATCTCCACCGCGCGCCAATTTAGCTTCGCTTTCTAATCTTCGCGTCGTTCCTCCGTTCGTTTGTCTAATCAACAATTATACAAAATATATGCATTTAAAACTCCATTCTCGTTATTTGACTTATTTAATTCCGTTATTAACTAACGCGATTTAAGTCAATGATTATATACGAGGATAGACGATAGCAACCTATCATTACGATCAAATTGGAGTCAGATCACGGGTCACTAAAATGGTAAGCCCGCCGACGACGAACTTAACGCAACCCAGCGACAACGGCCACCCACGAAAGTGGTGAGCTGACAACGACGAACGCAACACAGCAAGCTACGTCGATGAAATTTCTGCACATGATACTTTCGACGAACAAATTCGGCGAAGCGAGCACAATCTCTAATCCGACGCACTCAGAAAAGCCTGTGCAGGATGACATGGACATGCACAAATCGTATTATCTCATCGATAATTTGTCCTCATGTCAACTATTTTCATTGATCCATTTGTCGGAATGTTCCATTATGATTCAAATTATCATCATATGCTTATTATAACATTGTCATATTATGAACGAATGTGGAATTATTATTTTTGTTCGTGCTGACATTAAATTATGACATTTACGCAGTCATATCACTCACCGAACAAATTATCATTTTATGAACACTCCACTTCACGTTATCACATTCGAAACTCACTGGATTATATTTTTATTATTCAACAACGTAAAAACACCTACTTTAAGTGAGTTCGTTCCAATTTTTCCATGTCATTTATGGTCTATTATCACATTCATTCACTTAGTCGAGGTCATATTTTATGTTATCATAACATACATTTTTCATTTCGAAATCACCTCTTATTATGTCTGTGGATTCTTTTAACTACTAGCTGATTGGTAAAAATTACATTCATCTTATCTATTCGTCCACGTGTATAACCACATGCTGCATCATTCATTACCCCAAAGCATTATTCGAGTACTGCAAATATTATTCTATTCCCATTGCATTGTATAACAGAACATGGAGTTTAGAGCTGGTCTCTCAAAGATACACTCTTGTTCGTCTCATCCAAGTCAGTTTCGTACGCCGCCATCGCTAATCATATTTATTAGTATTTTTTATCATGCCTTAAATACGGTTTTGTAACAAACGAGTTCGAGCGCATCTCCCTCAAACAACACAAAGCAGTCGAGGCTTCACGACCAAAAAGGAATACGACTCTACATACCTCGTCTACTCAGTCATTATTCTGTTCCTCTGGTCATTCTACTGATACATATTTAACGATAACTCGATGCATTTATCATAACGCAAACGACAACGTAGACTGACCTCGCATTTAATGATTATTATCAATTGCAGTACAGCAACGAATATCACCCGTCGATGCAGTTATCATTTCACATGACTATTATTATCCTACGAATGGGAACTCTACATACTTAAATTCGAATCCACTCGACGCTACATACTCTACTGCGGCTCATCAGAACATTTTCATATTTCACTATTCTGTCAGCATCACAGTCCAATTTCCGTCATATTCTAATCTACTTATTTTCACAATTTATTTCACCGTCATACCCACAATCGCATGCTAATGTCTCCATATTGTCCGCGCCTTTACGATATTCATGTATTCTTTTACATAACTATGACACTTTCATATAAAACACTCACCCCTCATATGACACTGTGCTTTATCGGGTGTTGTACAAATTTTTTTTCGCTACTTAATGTTAACGTTAGCCACACATCACTTCGGTGTTATTTTCGAAAACACACATTTTTTAATGTGCTATTTTCTACAAGGGGGCTATGTAGTGTCTGTCATTATGTTAAGCCCAAATACCTTATTATTCTAACTTTCGGACAGCCCATTCTATTCATTCTATTTGAGTCACATTCTGACCTTGTTAATTATTCGCTCATCAATGTCTTGACTGTCTTTGTATGAGCGCGTAGGCGTATGCACACTTCTTATCCCGTTACTCATCACATGTCTTTAATTTATTTTTTTGGGCTTATAAATATTGATTAACTCTTTGTTAAAGGAGAGTTGGCTTACCAGCCATCTCCACCGCGCGCCAATTTAGCTTCGCTTTCTAATCTTCGCGTCGTTCCTCCGTTCGTTTGTCTAATCAACAATTATACAAAATATATGCATTTAAAACTCCATTCTCGTTATTTGACTTATTTAATTCCGTTATTAACTAACGCGATTTAAGTCAATGATTATATACGAGGATAGACGATAGCAACCTATCATTACGATCAAATTGGAGTCAGATCACGGGCCACTAAAAGCGTAACCGGATTCGTACAAGTTCAAAGTCAACGGAAGAGTAAGTGTAATGGCTGTCATTAGCACAGTTAAACAAACGAGCACAGTAAAACAGTCACTGGTACAATTGGTTATAATAATTATTGTTTTCATTGAACTAATCGCGTTCTGTTGACAAAAGTAGGTCACTACAAATGTTTGATTTCGAATTCTAAATACAATACATTCTTTAGTGCTTGTGTAGTACTTCTTGATTCAATGGCGTTATTTCTGGAATTCTTAGTTCATACTATAATTCAGTTACTCCTAACTATCATGTTGGCGTCGCGATGGAACAGTTAGATATTCATTCAAATTCTGAAGCTTTTGAGGATTATTTGGAAAGGTTTGAAATTTGGTGCATGACCAAGAAAGATGTTAAGGATGATAAGATTGTGAAACATTTCTGGACATTCATCGGAAGAGAAGCGTACAGCTTATTAAAAACTTTGGCATATCCAGAAAAACCTGTCTCACTTCCTTATGCAACTCTTAAGGAGCTATTATTAAATCATGTAAAGTGCACTAGTTTTGAATGCCGTGAAAGAGCGAAATTTCATAAGATGATCCGTCAAAATGACCAAAATGTTAGGGAATTCATCCTTGAACTGCAGAAACAAGCTGCCAAATGTAATTTCGGTGATCAACTTCATGTGCAACTGAGAGACCGATTAATCGCAGGAATCAACATACAACTACAATTCCAGGAACCAGGTGAGTCTGTTCCGATTTCAGTTGTTAATTCTAATACTGAGTGCATTCTAGATAATACAGAGTCTTTATCCAATACATTGTCGGACAGACACAGTATGAACTTGAGAAGAAGACGTACAATTGATTACAGACACTTAGAGTCTAATTTCAGCTGTGGCGGATGTGGTGTTTGAATGAACTACAGACTCCTTTGTACTTGTTGAATGTTTGATTTCGAATACTAAATACAATATATTCTTTAGTGCTTGTGTAGTACTTCTTGATTCAATTGCGTTATTTCTGGAATTCTTAGTTCATATTATAATTCAATTACTCCTAATTATCATAAATATGCTTCTTTGTTTTCACGACATTTTGAATCGCTAATACCAAGGTGTTACTTTATCGTACAGATGGTTGTAAAACATGAATGCATATGAATTTTTGTACGCTCACCGGTCTGCTCATAATCGTGTGTCAACAATACGCATTTTTCCGCATTTTAAGGATATTCATCCACTTTGTTTACTTGAGAACGATACACTCACCCAGCACATGACACTATACTGTATCAGAGATGGTACTCTACTTTTTGTTAGCGTTAGCCGTATACCACTCCGCTTATGTTCTCGAAATTAGTGTGGCATTTTTTAAAGGGGGTATCTGTAGGGGCTGGTATTACGTCATGCCAACGAAGGCTATTCTGGCCCCCGTTCCGACCAGTTCATTCGTTCTTCTGAAGCCACATTTTGACTTTGTAACTTATCCTCTTACCAACCCTGACTGTTCTTATATGATCGTACATGTGTTAATTATTTATCCTACTCATTACGTGTCTGTAAATTATTTTGGATCTGACTATAAATATTGAGTCATAATTGGTATAGTATATTATAGTAGAACAGTATAGGAGGTATTTTCGAGACATATGAATTATATCGTGGTACAAACTTTCTGCTTGATTTAATTGATTCTAACTTAACAAACAAAACGAATTTAGCAAAAATACCAGTAAAACTTATATTACAGTCAAAAGCTTCTCTAGCAAAACACACTATACTAAATCCTAAGAGGAGCGATTAGCAAAATGGGATTAACTGTTGAGCTACGAGTAATCGCTGCCATCAGTTAGGCAGGTGATATAAAACAACCGTTCAACACGGTAACTTCGAGTTCACAAGATCTAGACATTACTTTCAATGATCTGACATCGTTACTAACTGGCGCATGTTACTCTTCGTGGAGGAGCACAGGACACCCATCAACATACTCAATCGAACTTTGTCCCAGACATTCATTTAAAATTGTTTCCATTCGCTGTTCATCCTTTTCACGTCTGCTTCAGATTCCCCACAAAAGTGTCCTTTGGCCTTCCTGTTTTTCTTTTTCCTATACGATTCCAAGTTGACGCCTGCCACGTGGTAGTTTGATAATTTTCTCAATATGTATCCAACTCGCCACATCCAGTATCTTTTCCTAGTTTTCTGTTCCATTAACGAAAATTCAGTTGCTTATGAATACATGTACATTTTAATGATGGTTGTTCTCAAAGTTTAAGCTCCATACAGTAGGATTGTCTTGACGTTCGTACTAAAGATTCTCGTTTTGTTATTGGTTGACAGTTGTTGTGAGTTCCATCATTCAATTGTACAAATGCTGCACTTGCTCTTCCAATCCTTCTCTTTACGTCTACATCCGATCCTCCTTGTCCTTCGTTGATGCTGACCAGTAAAGCACGTGAAAGTTCACTCCCTTTTTAGAGTTCCTCCATTAAGTGACTGGATTGGTTAATGTTTTGCCTGTTGTAATTGAGGATCTTGCTTTTTCTCCAGTATGTGTCGAGGCTTACTGACGTGGAGGCTTCCGTTACTTTAGTTGTCCTCGTCTCCAATATTTTAGTGTGTATGGGACAGAATAGCGAGGTCATATGAGAAGTCTAACTCGTCTAGTTGATTTCGAGTTATCCATTGTATTTTGTGGTTCCCTCAGATGTCGAGGTTTCCATAACCAGGAGAGAGCACTTAGCGTTGTCAAAATTCGATCTTCATTCGGAATGCGTCTGTCAGCTGTCCATCATACAAGACTTTGTAGCGTGGTCTGTCTTATGAATTCTGTATGATGTTAATCTTCTTAGGTACTCACACCAGTGTTGAAGAAGGTCCTCCTATCCACACTATCAAATACCTTCCAAGTTGTGTCTCCTTATTTTCGTAGCTATTATGTACGTCCCGCATTGTCCGAACACTCCATGTATGTATATTAATTGTTTCTCTTTTTGTTAGAAGGGGTATCAGTCTCGCAACTTTCGAAAAACATCGGCTTTCATCACGAGGTGTCATAATTCTTACTCTAACTCGGAGGGTAGAGTTTAAGTGGTTCACTCTGGCAAGTTTTTTTAGGAAGTTTGTTTTCTACAGGATTAGGGGTGCTGACCCAATGCTCATTCCTCCTCCTTTACCCGGGCTTGGTTCCGGTAGTAGCCCTAGAAGACCTGGCGGTGGAGTCCCGACATCAAAACTAAAGATAATTCCTAATTCAAGTCAAATATTACAGGTTCACAAAACACGATTGAAGAATATAAGACGTAGTTACAAGAGTACTGTGTAATAGTTGAGATATAAGCCAGTGGTTTTCTATAGTATGTATTGTATTATAAGCAGCTGGGAATTTTTGGAGGCTTTTATTACTTTGTAAAAATTTGTCACAGGTTATTTTTTGGAATAGTTTGCCGAGCATTTATTGGTCGGTTAGATATCTCTTTCAGAACAATTATTTAATAAATTCTATAAATTGAGGACGTCATTACCAAAAGCATTAAATGTAGTTTACTTTGTAGACTCCGAAGGTAATGAAGTTTCAGAGATTTGACTATGTGAGTCCGCTAAGGCTTAACTTTGAAAGCCAGCCCTAGCACAGCTGAATTGTGACTCGGTATAATAAAGTTAAGATATGAGTTGTGGGAAAACTTGCAATACAGAATTGACTTACTCATTGCATCATCATGGAATTTTAACATCAAGCAAGCAACTATATTTTGATGACAAGATTAGAACTTAATACTAACGGAGTAATTTACAATTTAGTGGTTAGATCTAAACATTTCTATTGAAAAAAATCAGAACAAAAGTAATGATTACACTTAATACCAGAAAAACGTCAGAAAACTACAAAATACGAAGTAAGCATCATGACAAAAAATGAAATCACATACAGGAACTGAAGGAAATTGAAAACAGGAATCATTATCAGTAGCAATGTTCATGGTTAGAAATGAAAAGACTAAATAGTTGAATAAAATAGATATACTTGGAAAATAAAACAGGTGAAATTATTATTACTATTTTCAAAACAATGATAGTGCAAAAACTAAGCCACAATCTCGTGTATTAATCCCAATCAAAAGGATTTGATGATCGTGGCTTAGAAACATTTTGTTGTTGTTTTTGCTGTTCAACGATCAGAGATTCATCGAAACCCACATCTACAGACTCATGATGTTCAGATCTATGATTAAATGAATGAGATGTTATATTTTCATTACAATCACCATCATCATTATCATTATAATTGACAGAATCACTGGTCTCATCAAATGGATTTAATGACTTATGTACAGATAAATTAGATTGAGCTGGATTAGTAGATGAGAAATAACCAACAGACATAGATGATTCCAATTCAAAAGGGTTGGTTGATGAGCTGTGATAAACACTAGCAGTATAGGGAGTTTTAGCATTTGTCGAAGTCAAAAAAGTCTGATTTGACAAAGAATTTCTAGGTAATGTTGGAGACCTAGTAATAAAATAATCAAATATTAGTATAAAAACGTGTTTACTGTAAAAAAAAGTACAGAGATAATTTGAATACTGTGACATTAATTCAATCGGATTAATAGATATAGAAATTCAATCTGAAGTTTATTAGCTGAAAATTCACAGTAAGAAATTAAAGCAATTTTTGTTTAAATTACTAGGTAGTATAAATAAGCTTGGCCCCCACTTAATCAAAACAAAATTCGCTAACAACCTAAAGGAACTAAGTAAAGCTTTTTTTTAGATTCAATTGTCTTAGCAGCATAGTACATTCATTCCTTTTTGTTATGAGAATTACTATTTAGAAAACAGAAATGAGTATTGAACATATACCTTAAGTTCCATTATGATGTGTTCACTACTCATTTTTATGGACTAATATTTGTTTTTACCATTAACAATAAATTATTACTGGAGAAATTTTGGGAAATTCCCTTGTTTCTTTAAAAGAGTAAACTTAAGTGATTTGTACTATGACATAAATGATTTGCGGGATTAAGCAGCTTCATTGGTTTCAAAAAACGGTTATGTAATGTAGATCTTTGAAAAAAGAAGATTAAAATGAAACGGGTCTTTTATATCAGTGGTATATGTAAAATTTAAAATTTAGTAACTGAAGATTAATGTAATTGATGTTGTAGAAGTTAGAATAAAATAATATTGAATGGTAAAAAGTTAGGTGTTCATTTTTGCCTATCTCTAGTATTTAAAGTGATGACTTAATGAAGTGACTTGAAAACACTTGTTTTCCCACTAACTACGATGTATGTTCAAATCCTGCTTCATCTGATTGTAGTCTAAACATACAACTAAGTAGCTAGCCCTCTCACGAGAAATATAAATCGAAACATAAACCATCCAATATGTACATAGTTATTTAGTTGAATTTAATCACATTTTTTAATAATATCCATTAGAAGTCGATAGTAATATTGTAGAAGAATATACATGACGAATTTATTCGAAGAGTTATAAATAAGAACTTTCGTCTAAATTTGAACAAATAGTTTCACAATATTTGGGCGCCGAGTTAATGTGGTACAATAAAGAGGAAAAATGTATTTGTAAAATCTCAGTGAAAGAATTTGAAGCAAATCCAACGTTTCGCCTGGCAATCTGGTCCAAGTTTTTTTTAAGGAAATTATAATCAAACAACAAAATTATCTTAACACTTTTCGTTTTCACAACACCTGTCTCTTACACACTTATGTAAATACCTACTTCAAACAGGGTTCACGTTGATTGGATGTCTTATTCAGTATAAAGTAAACCAGAGAACTATGTACCTATTTATATTAGATAATTTTGTTGTTTGATTATAATTTCCTTGAAAAAGCTTGGATAAGATTGCCAGGTGAAACATTGGATTTACTTCAAATTCATTCGCTGAGATTTTACAAACACATTTTTCCTCTTTAATATTCGAAGAGTTGCTTTGAACAATGCAAAGTGAGTCAAATAAACGATAAAAAGGGGGAAATTTCAAGATGAATTCACTTAGTTAACAGAATCTGACTACATTTACTGATTATTAATGTTATATCTAGAAATGGTTGATTTACTTGATATAACGCGTACAACTGAACACACGAACGCCCAAACCCTTCCAAGTCGCAAAGAGAAGACAGAAGACTAGTGAAAGGAATGTTATTCCAAACAGTGTCAATTATGGGTACAAATTGTCAGGTATTTATAGTTTTAGTAAGAACAAAAATCATCATTATAGTCCTCCAATCCGCATACAGGGGGTTATTAGCCTTGTCCAATCGGGAAGCTACACGTAGGGATTCTAGAATATTCTTGCTAACGGTGATTGGATGGAATATCTTCGGCTCCTTCTGAGCCTCTTATAGCTTCCTCGAGTTTACCCGTGGTCCGTCGTCACAATTAAGTACTTCTCAATCCTTTAACTAATGGTTGGACTACAAACGAACATTTTTTAAAAGGATGCTATAACAGTATTCTAATGTAGATGAATCCATAACTTATAAATAAAAAATTATGTAACCAAGTATGTTGTGAATTGTCTGGAAGCTCTAAACAAATCTTTTTCGATCAGTTTTAATAACTGTTTCCCTCTCAATGAATAAAAAGTTTATAATATTGACAGTAATCTAAAACTAAAACATCAAGTTGAAGGTGCTTCCATAGTTCTGAAGAAAGTTTTGTTTGCAGACACTGGTTTCAAGAGAGAAACAGAAGCTGAAATGTTTAAGAACGGTCTATATGGATCCCTGAGGACGTTTTATTTAGCAGAGCTCCGAACTGCTTTCACTAATAAGCCACTCATTCAAAAAAATGTAAAAAATAAGCTGCCACTATGGGCTAGTTTAATGTTCATTTATCAGTTTACTAGCCATCATGGAGCAGGTTATATTGGACTTTTAAAGCATGCACTTGGTGAACGAATATCCGAGCACTAATCTACATGGGTATCCAAAGGGGAATGCAAATCGATCAACAGCTCAATCCTTGAACATACAGTCAACTTAGGTCACACCAAGTGAATCGTCATCCGAAATCCTCTACACAGTGAAAAGAACTGGCCGAGAATAGGTTTGGATGAGGAATTTGTGCACAGCTGAGGCTATAAGCAATTCACCATTTGAAACCGGACCTCTGTATATGGAAGAGTCATGTTCAATACGTTATTTTCTAATGGCCTAGCCTGTCTAACCATCCCATTGAATTTTACAAGTTATAGTTGCTAAGTATTATCTTCTTGTTACAAAGCATAGTTATACTTAACCTGTAGATTATTGCCTTTTATTACTTCTAGAACTATAACGTAAGCTCTTGATGATTTGTGATTACTTTGCTAAATGACATAACCATTTTTTATTCAATGTTTGAAAACTTTAATGACATTGAAATAACACCCATTCATAAATTATTATATTCAATACTTGAAATTTTTGATAATCTTGACTATATTATGAAACATCACTTCATTTTGACTAACTTCCATTTGAACAAGTTTGACTATCATTGATAACTTTGTAACACTCCTCTATTTTACCATAGACTAATACGTGAAAAAAGTACCTATAAAAATATTTCAATTCACTTACTTATAAGAAGTCGAAACTTTCAGTGATCCAATGGACTGTTTATCTACAGACAAGACATCATCATGATTTACATTTTTTAGATTTTGACTACCGATTGATTTACTTTGATTAGTTAATAGTCCAGAACTCTGAGCTAAAACATTAGATAGAGCTTTGCTTAAAAGTGGAGAATGAATTGATGATGAATTAAAATCGGTCGCCAAAGTTGTAGTGGAAATGTTATTTGCAAAAGAAGGCATATTATGAGGTAGTTCTTTAGTAGTAGGTAGCTCTTTCGCTAGATCTAATGCAGTTTTCAGTTGAATTAATAACTGGTCAGGTGATTCTTTAACATTCCCAGATAATGATTTATTAATTGGCAAGGTATTATTGATTTCAGCCAACAACTTCCTAGACAAAGAATTGATAAGAATTACAATTTTAATTATTAAGCAATATATAGAATTCATTGTTCAAAACCTTTGTTATCCGTACCATTTGATTTAAAGTCTATTTCAGTAAATGACGACCAAGTCGAGTAAACTATCTGTCGGAAAATATGATTACTAATTTACTAGGACAAAAAAATCTAACTTGATTTTATTAACAGTTAATTGTTAGATTTGAAATTGAAATAAAATATATTAAGAGTAGTAATGAAAGTGTTGTTCAGTGAGTACATGCCAAATACCTGAACTTTGTTCTTGTATTTTTACGTCTACTTATAAAACGTTTGCAGATAAAAATTGTCATGTAAAGAACTTTTAAGACACGAAGTGTGTGGTAAAGTCAAGAAAAACCGTATTTTCTGTAACTTTAAAGGTGATTAAATATACGGTAAGATTGACTTCAAACTAGAGGGATTCATTGAAAACAATATATCGACCCAATAAACTGGTTTTACTATATCGAACGAATTGCTCGTTGAGAGGGTTAAATTTTCAACAATGTGAATACTTGCCATCTACAGAATAGTAGGTCCAACATCAATATTTGAAAATCCTTCATAATAATCTACAAACAAATGATTCTGAATTTGTTACGTTATCCTGAAGCCATTGCTATTAAACGGCTTACACCAAATCCGGGCATTCAAAAGGTTACTGTTTTCAATTTTAGACTGACTTGGTGATGTTAATTTCCAACATTTAGTTGCATAACATATTACTTTCTCCTGTCAGTTGTATATTCTTTTTGTCCATTTTTGTTCCTTATCTGAGATTTACTGAATTAACTCTTAATAAATCCATTATGAGCAATTACTATTAAGTAAATTTTGATAACAATTTTCCATGTTTAATGACAGGTTTGACTTTATGAATGTTAAACTTTCTCTTAGCACATTCAGACTAATCAACATTAGTCATTTACTTTTTAACAAACTTTATTGATAAAGACCTTTTTGTAATCAGACTAAGATTATCTCACAGAGCCGAACCATGAAGTCTATATCTACAGCTATGACCTAACCGAATAGTAAAGGACTCCATGTACGATGTCTAAACTACTTAATTCGATTGTACATTATGAATTCTATCCAATGAAGTTTTAAACAGTTGATCAAAATAAATGAAATAAACATGAACTATAGTAATTAAAAATATCAAAATTGAATTATAAATATTAATGAAATGAACAATATATATTAAACAATGTGCACTGATTCAAGTAACTAACTTTCTTAACAGTACATTACGAAAAAACAAGGTTGTATAGTATGAGAAGTAGTTATACACCTATAACAGCAACATTGATATAGAAATCTAACTGGGTATACCAGAATGATAGGATGATAAAACAACCACTTTACTTGCTTAAGAGTAAGTTTGTTAACGGTGTAGATGAACCCAACCTGGTAACTTCAACAGATTATGAAAACACAAATGGATGCAGAAAAACAGTTGAAATTCTGAAAGATATTTAAAGCTTAAGATACAAAAGCAAAGATGATAGGATTTTAGTCTGGATAATCAAAGGAATTCCGCGATAAAATTTTATCGAGTCAAACTGAAAATGGTAGGTAAAACGTTAATGAGATATCGGTTCCGTTTCATTTACAGGATTCATTTGATGAAATGTAGCATGAATTATTTCGTGCAAACTAGAAACACCATGAATGGAGACTAAAGACCATAGAATAATTGAAAGAATTTAAAAGTTAAAATTTTCAAGATATGAAAATAACCGCTTATCTATTTTTACATTGCGAATGGAAAGTTTACAAAGAGAACAGTATTAAAAAATTGAGAAAAAGTTGAAGCTGTGATACATATTGTAAAAAATGTAACTACAATTGATCGATAGAGAGATATAAGCAACATAAAGCCCGGAACACAAAGCGTAAGCCACATCTATTGTATGTTAGTGATATTGAATATATTAGAAAATAAGCTGAAACTGATAATTAGAAACATAGAATTAAACCAATTTAAGCAAATTGTGTTTTTTTAAAGGAAATATTTAATGGTGAGTCTATGATAGTAATGCCGATAAAATAAACGCCAGTACACAGCAACCAATACAAACGTATGAGAAAAAAATTTGATCACCATAACGACAAAATAACTTACTTATTTTGAGGTGCACATTGAGGGCATTGTTGATCACCATAAGCATAGTTGTCAAAGCATCTATTAATCAATAATTTATAAGCAGAATAAAACACATACAAAGATACATTGATGTTTTTCCACGAGTAGGGAAAATATGTAAAATAACTGTTTAGTAAACTACGAAACAGTGTGATAAACATTCAGTATTTCATGAATTTCTACATTTGTTTTATTGAATCTTGCTGAAAGAATGGACTCAGGTTATCTAGTCTTTTTGTGCATAAATAATAGTTCTAGCTTGTAAGTATAACCACGATATTTTTTCTATTTCATAAATCCACCATGACCTTGGTTGCTATTCGACCGATTGTTTTTACTTTTACTTTACTAACTTTGTTGTTATTTCATTAGCCAAATTGAATTCATGAATACTAATCTTCTTTTGAATTTCTAATTTTTCTCTGTATCCTATCACATGTTGAGGATTTGATTTCAAAATATTGGGTATGAGTTACCCGATTTATCGAGTTCACATTAGATTCTATTCATATTAAAAGAGTCTCAATCGTAAAACTTAACCAAGGTAATTTATTAAATAAAATTACCACGACTTGGTTTTAATTTGTTTTCATATATCAAATACAATTTATACATGTGTGATTCTTGAGAGAGTTAGATTCTTACATTTCTAACTCACCAACAACATGAAGAACAGCCTAACAAGAAAAATGTGGATGAATATTATCTGTAGAAAAAATCAATTAATCTTTATATACCAGAGTTCTATTTTATGTTAGGAAAAATTCAACAAGAGATTAGCAAATACTTCAATAATATAACAGTCTATCAATGCAAAACCATAGCAGTTATTTTTCTAGCAATCGTGATAAAAACTAAATTTTCATAGTCAGATAATGAGTATCATATATATATATATATATATATATATATATATATATATATATATATATATATATATATATATATATAGTTTTACCACAGCCTTTTCCAAGTTGAACGTTGTGAATACCAAGTATAATGGTGAAGATATAAATATGAAATTGTCAAAAAAAGTATTGTTTTCCAGTAAGACATCTAATCTTTAATTTAAAATGGTTTGGATTATCACGTTGTTGATATTTTGACTGAATCTTGATCAGTTTTAGTTGGTATTTGGTCATCCTGTAGAGATTGTCCCGATAAAACCATTATGTTTAAGTTTATATGGAATATATAAAATGTGATTAGCAGTGAAATCCAGTACACGTACTCCATCCTATTTGAGACTCATCGGCTGAACGTACCCAGAAGTATATTCCATTTATTCAACACCTAATCTTTCTAATTATCCTGGAAAATGAGTTTTAACCAATGTACAATGACTGTCACTATGTCAGTAGAGAGACGGGAATGTAAACAGGTGATATAGAAAAAAGAAGGTGGAGAAATTGTTTAATACTAATTAAACAACATTCCTAATACTAACGAAATTGTCTATAGAATCTGATAATTTGATCGCCTTAACTAAGCCAAGAGAATAATGCTATGTTAGTCAAATGCATAACTTAATTTGATTGTTAGTATAAGTAATTGCACAAGATGATCTGTTTTCGCTAAGTGGTTAGGGGCAGTCAGTATGAAGCCCTCGACCTAAATTTCATGGTAGTTGGTACTTGCCAACGAGGCGCATCTACAGTCTTCTAAGAAATGGGATTAAAGTATATAACGTGTAAGATCAGTAAGAGACGCTGCCACCGAATTATTTGGGTTATTACTGACTACCAATAGTACTGAGATTGCCAATTTCTTCACAATAGCTAAAGTTTATTGATGATTAATGAAATAATTTTATCACTTTTTGACAGAACACAGATTATACAACGAAATAATAAAACCCAAACATTTCACCTACACCCTATGATAAGAATGGTCACATAAAAAATGAATTGATGGAGGGTCCAGACTTTGATGACACAGCTGACACTTTTGTTGTTGAAATATTTTCACTCTAGAACGCGAAAACATATAAACAAATTAGTGGTAGGAAAATAGATGAAAAACGTTAATTAACAATATGCTTTTGTAGAGAAATAATGAAAGTCTTATCATAAAAATACCAGAATTATTCTATAGATGAAATCTTTTAAAAAGCAACGTGTCGTTGCTTGCCTAATCACTGTCTACTTCGACAAGCGTTGTTTACTGGTGTAGGAGGAGGTTGGAAGAAAGCTAGGAGCGGCTAAACCAAAACGTAATACCAGTCCATGGAATTAGTGACGACTGAACTGAACCATGTTTCTATGTACAAACAACCTGGCTGAGGTCAGAGCGATTATTATCAGGTGAGATGGCTAAGGATTGATCACAATTGGACAGATATAACCACTCTTTATCTTCCCTTAAACCTTGAGTTCTAAAATTATTTTGTACCTTTCAATCCGCGAATTCATGCTTCTTAAATCCTATCGTATGTATCTAACCTTTCCCATTACCACAAATATTTCTACCACTCCAAAATTTTTGTTGATAACTTCATCCAACTGTGTTGGCAGATGCAGATTACTTGGTTGGGGTCCACACGACTATCGTAACCAATGGTTGGAGACTATAGATGATATGGAGCAGAATTTCTCACAATGGCGTGGGTGTGTACATTCTTTGTTTTCCTTTAAACTGTGAGATAAAAATTACTTTATTCCTTTCTTTCTACGAACTAATTATTTCTTCTTGTATTATATCCTTATGTACAATCTTCCTTTTATATATTACCACCACTGAAGTAAGCACTTCTACGAATTCAGTGTTTATCTTGTTGTGCTAATGAGATGTGGCAACTTGGACCGATGCATATATGTGCCTGATCCTATGTTGTAGCTCACTGATTGAAGAGGGCCAAGAAAAACTAAAATATGTTTAAACTCATAATCAATCAAGCAGTCAAGTATCAATACAGAGTCACAACGTTATAATCATTGGTTGAAGTTAAACATTAACAGCGTTGGGTGCCGATTCAGTGGTCTAGAGGTTAAGCGTCCGTGCGCAAAACCGAGGGTCCTGAGGTTCGAATCCCTTGTGAGGAACCGTGGATGCGCACTGCTGAGGAGTCCCACAGCAGGATAAAACAGCCGCTCACTGCTTCCATGTTTTCAATGGTGGTTTAACATTGATCGGTTCATGATTTCAATTAATAATCATGAAAATTTGACGAATAAAAAAGACTTACTGATTGTTTAATTTACGTACTACTTCACGATTATGCATGGTTTCCTTGCGAAGACGATCCACTTCATTTTTCAAACTGTTAATTCGATTACTGCCAGCTTCTAAATGACGTAGAAGGTAATCCTATGAAGCAGAATAAGCATCGTAAGAAATCAGAAGATTATTTGAGAAAGCAAATCAATGTACATATCTGGTAAGTACAAAAAGTGAAGATCCATTTATGAAATATACATAGATACATATATTATTAGTAGCCTTACCTATATATAACAGATACTGATTTTAAAGATGATTATAACTTACACGTATCGTTCCAACATTACAACAATGTTCATGATCACTATCACACAATAACTGCAGGACAACAAGTGGTGATGCTAGATTCAAACGGTCCACTTCTGTATATATTTTTAAAAGAATAGAAAGTAAAATTTGAAGTGATACACAACAATCAGTTAAAAATAGACAACTAAGAAGTTTACAATCAATGAATATCTTGATTGATTATTATTATAAATAAAATTATTTTCAATGAGTATCTACACACACTTGACTATCTAGAGGCTAGTTCTAAAGTGATTTAGGTACTTTCCCAGCAAACTCCGATGGTACTTAACAGCTTATGTTACCTGCAGATTAAATGTCACATTTTATTCATTATAAGATTGTTCTTCTTACGGTTTGCATATCTGATATGAACAAACATATTTCGGAAGATAACATGTTTAACAGTCATTATTAAACATTCCTAGGAAGTTTGTTTATATTTAACCACTCGGAATCATTTTAACAAAGCTATGAGAACTAGTCTCTAATATAGTTTCAATGAGATCATGAAGCCATCTACATTAGACCACCATTGAAAACCTGGAAGCACTGGACGACCGTTTTGTCCAAGTACGAGACTCTTCAGCGATGGTCATGAATGATCCATACAGTTCATATAGTTCTTGATACAATTCTCAATAAAGATGAATAGCTTGATTCAAATCAACCATTTTTATAAGTATAGTGAATATAGAGTAATAAAAGTGAAGTTGTGGCGTAGGCTATTTATATCCACATAAGTAGTAGATAACGGTGGTCAAGCATAGAATGTATTTCAGTAGAAGATCGATAAGGAAAGAACGGAAACGGAGCGCAATTGGTACGAAAATGCATGGACAATGAAATCTGAGACAATGGACTGATATTTGCAAAGGGAACAGTCGAGCTTGAGACGATGGATCGATATTTTGCAAATTAACTATTTACTATGTGGATCTCAGATTTTATTGAGATGCTCTGTAATTTCGTGTCAAATACATTCAATTGTCCCCACTCGTGTTCTTGTTCACTAAAAAGTTAAGAAATTTATTATTCATTAGATAAATAGATAAAAATAGAACTTACGATCTATGACTCGTTTAAGAATATCTGAATGTTCGGGTTTGTGTGCGTAATTAATCAAAGCAGTAAGCCATAAATTAGGCATTTGATTACTAGATAGATAATAAACATGGACAAGTGAATTGTCGAGAGCATAAATAAGACATAATCATTAAATTAATCTATGGTAGAAAGCCAAAGAACATTTTAATAACAGACAAGAAGCATAATATTTCACATTGTGAAATTGAAGCCTTACCCAAGCTCCCAATTTTGGGGAACGTCTCCAAGGTCAGGGGAAATTTTGGGGAAATCCTCAACGTTTGGGGAAATTTCGGGGTTTTTGTGCCATTTCCCCAGAATTTCCCCAAAATAGGTAAAATTTTCCCCAAAATTGGGAGCTCGGGTAGTTACTAATATAGTATCAGAATAAAATAATTTGTTAACGAATTGATTTAAATACCAGGCTTTTAAATCACACTCCACTAAAGTGACGTACCACTAAACACGTTTAGTAAATGTGGCTTAGTCAGAGCCCAAATCAGTAAGCGGTTATTCACTTATAAAACAATGTATACTTTTTTCATATTTAAACCTGTAAAGCAAATCAGAATGATATTACAAGCAAGAATTAGACCTGAAAATTAGTCTTTAATTGGTTGGGGAGTAAATAAACTATAAATTGATTTCCTTTAATCGCTAACGTCACCTTATCATGTTACATTTTGTAAATAAGCATTTTATTTCATTATACAGTAAAACCTATCCTTCTAGCCAGTGGTATGATTTGAAATTACTTAAGGGCTTGGTTCAACAATACTCTCTCTTGGGCAGCCATTATTCGGTCACAGAACTATTGCATATCATTAGTCGATTAGCTTGACGGTTTAAAATTCATTCATCATTTAAAAAACCCGAATTCATTACACAAAATAACGACAAGTAGACCAAATGAAGAGTTACATAAATACGAAGCATTAAATTATGTACGCAATGGTAGTAAGATTTATCACATTTTTTATTTGTAAGGAGAAAACGATCATGAAATATTTAACATCATGCTGTAATACTTGTAATTACAACTTGTACTTAAAATTAATACTTTATCAGATAATTAAAATAACCCATAGTGTCATTGGGCTATTATCTGACCTATAAACGATTTTTTTCCTTACCCCTTGATTAGTACGTAACCCCATTTGTTATTTTCCTCGAATCCATTTTGGTGATGCAAAAAATTTTTTCTATCCTCCAATAGACATAAATTTTCCATATAACTATATATACGAATGTACAGCCTAAGTAAATGATTTCGTCGAAAAGAAAATTTTCTTCGCTGAATTCTCTTTTTTTCACACTATCAGTTTGGTAAAAGTTATGTAACATGAATTAGACGGGGCAATCACTAAATTTGCTCAAGTATTAAAAATAAGATGCGATATTAAACACAAGAAATGGCAAGAAACAAATATATATATATATATATATATATATATATATATATATATATATATATCGACGTACCCATAATCTTCACATACACTCATTATCTCTTTATTCATATCTTGTGATATGTAATATCGAAGGATTTGATCATATCTAAGTTATAAGTTTAGAACACACTGTCATGTATTCAAATTAAGAAAACTTACAACTTTTGTTTCTCCCATAAATAAATACAACCTTTGTAAAATTGTCGCTGATGACAAATAACTAAAGCTTTCTTTTCATCGTAATGCAGCTATATTAGGTGGTTACAAAAAAAAACATAATTTAAAACTAATGTAATGTATAAACAGTATCCAATTAAATACAAATTCTACAAATCGTAACTACTAACTAATTAAAAACCAATAATTCGTCGTTTCACGGTTGAACACTATCTGGCCAGGTTAGATGACGGACAGTTAATGATGATCAAGAAGTCTACTCTCATTTACTTGATTGAAACAACTTGACAAGAACAAAGTTTTAAAAAGCATCCAGCGTATCCCATAAAATTTTCTGTATGGTCTACAGGTTTTTCGTTTGCATATTGTTGAAGTTATCAGAATTCACATTTAAAAATCTAGCCACTATGCTCAAAAAAAGTTTATACAAACCTTCTCTCTATCCTAGTCATCCACACAGGACATACCAAAGTGGGTTATAACTTAATTTGATTCCTTCCAACCTTTCAGAATTTCTTGCACTTTTGTGTGCTTACATAAAGTTGATATTTGTTTCATTATTTTTACCCAACAACTACTTAATTTACTTGTTATCAAAGTATTTTGCTAATTCAAATATTAGAGAGAGGGCTGCAACGAAAGATGAACTGAAAAGAAATATTTATTCACTCTGTTAGCCTTTTAGAAGGTATACATTTTGCGCCCGTCGAAGACTCGTCAATAAGATTTGAACAACGTATCAAATAAGTCAAATTGAAAGCAATTAAAATTATCCCATCCAAAAAATTGCATATCAGACAAAGATTTTAGACCAAATTCACATAGATAGATGCTATCATTATTCATGGAGATTGGATAGGAGTCAAAAATCAGTCCATAAATTATGATAACTTAGTGATTTTTCGAGTAGGAAACAGAAAAATGTTTATGACAGAACATAACTATATAAATCATAGTAGTAAGTAACTTTTTAGGCTATACATGGTTACAATCAAAAGTCTCCATGCTTATTCACCGAAATGAAACAACAAAATTATCAGAAAAATACTTCGTGATGGCAAGGTATTATTTTGAAAAAATGGCTGCTTTAAACTAACTTCACTATTCGATAATAATTGCATCGCCATTTGAAATAGTTGAACTGATTCTTCATTGGCCATTGATTTATCGGCTTCTAATAGATTCGCTTCATATAATAATAATTCTAAAAATGTATCCACAACTCCTGCAACCAATTTAGAAGGTGAAGCCGTCTTGAATTTAAGCGAAGAAAGAGAGACACAACAATGTAGTATAGAACACATATGAAAAATAACAAAACAATTAAACCACGAGGAAAATACAAAATCCATAGCATTTTAATAGCATTCATAATAAGGTACATCTACATGACGAGTTCCAAATAGGAACAAACGCGCGCCCAAGATTCCACTACTAAATTTAATCCATCTATTCTAGAAAATTCATGGGTGTTTGGTGAGTGGTTGAATGAAAGTATCATGGATCAGCTGAACAGTATTTATGAGATTCGTGTGAATTGCGACGGTGACCGAGTGTATACTTACATGTCCGCACAACTGCCAACGTTTATTCGCAATTACCGACTACCAAGATCAACAAAATACAAAGATGAAAAAATAGTGCTTAAGTAGCGTTCAAACAGTGCATAATCGATAAATTTAAATAATTGTTTCTTTTACAGAGCTGAAGATACAAAGTTTGAACACTGAGTACTTATAGTCTAAATTTTCCCTTTAATATAGATAGCTAAGAAGTTTAGATAAACCCAAACATACAGATCAGTAAGTAGCACAACAACGTGATTTAGATCATGGTTACTTGATTGCATCAAGTCTTGGAAGTCTCTAATAAACGAAATGGAAGTTGCTCATTATTATGAATCAGTCACGGTAGAATTTATTCTCGTTTTGCTTGGATTAAATAGACTGATCCCTCTGTGAGATTTTAGTCTAACGTTTTTTTATTATTATTGCTCAATAATGATGCCGATGGTTGAGAGTAAAGCAATCGATAAAATTCCAAAATACTTTTCAATACATAAAGAAGACTTTCTAAAATACTATTTTACACATAAATTGTTGTTAGGTTAAAAACATGGAAACAACAGTTAAAATTATGTTCTGATATCCCAAGTGATGTATACAGAGATTTATTGTTAGAATCTAAGTTATCTTTTATGCATACTTCCCTTCCCGAAATTTTTTTAAAAACTATGGTGAAAAGAATTTCGAACATATAAAAAGATTAATTATGCAAAATAGAACACTAGTAATGAGAGCTAGGCCTAGAGACCATCTGAAATTACTATCGTTCCTAAGCCCGGGCAAAAAATGGGATTCAAGTTTAAGATTAGCAACCTCACCCGTAAAAAAATCACTACCAAAACCCCAGACAAAGCAATGATGATACGACTAGATTAGTTTTATTGAAACCACCGTATTTTATACTTGTGGATGTATTTACTCGCTAATCATTAGTGTTGTTACAAGAGATTCTTCTCATTGAAAGATCCATGTTGAATGGATAAATACGCGGGCATTAATAATTATTTTCTAGGATATATTCAATAGTGATAAACAATATTGCATCCTTTTGCCTCTGATCTTCCGTATCTTGTTTGTCATTTGTGGGGTGAATAAGTTTAAACTTTACAAATGTCATGTAATTTAGATAAATTTGTTACAGTCGGTAATAAACAATATACGACCTGCGATATATTTATGCATAGATCCAAGTAGAAACAACGTAGATCAGTACGAAGAGGTGAAAACAATAATACCGAAATTAACGAAGAAAACTAAGCATAATAAATAAAGATTATAAACGACAAGTAGAATAGAATATTGGAAAGTAAGAAACGACTATTAAAAATAAAAAAAATAAGAGGAAGGTAACGAATGAATATATTTATCTGTAGGCTGGCCAGTGCAATATATTTAGGTAGTCAGTAGGTAACCAGCGAAATACATAGTATAACCACTTGAATCGATTAGCGTAAATAGTCACACCAGTCAATTTACAATCATCTCTACCAAATAATTTAAAATCTAAGTTTACCAATATTCACTGTGTCACATTGTATAGCCATAAAAAGGTTACAAAAATAATTAAAGTTGTTTAAATATGGAACTTTTGTAAATGTTATGTTAGGGAACTAGTTATTTAATAATTCAATTGCTAAGAAAACATAGAAGTATGTCTTTAAAATGACTACTTTGCATTAACAGCAACAAGAAATAACGACAAAAGCAATAAAACTCACATTGATGTAACGATCAAGAAACTGCATTAAACCTTTAGGATTATTGACAAACACTTTCAAGAAGTGTTGTACATTGATTCGACTAGCATCTACAACCAAACAACGAGGAAATAATCATTCATAAGTAAAAACGTGCAGCAGTAAAAATATTGTGACGAATAAAATAAGTGGTGACCATCGCTGAAAAATCCTCATCATATTAAAACACAGATATATGAAGGAAGGATATTCTTTTCAATAAATTATCGTCAGGTTCTATAGATATATTAACATTAATAATCCAAAAAGTGTTCAGGTTCAAAGCAAATACAAAGGAAAAAAACTGTCCTACTTAACAAAAAAGACTATGTTGATAAGAGAAATAACATCTTGACCTTTAAAAAATTTAGAGATCAATAGGGAATTCTACCAAACATATACGAAACAATTACGCAGACATGTATCCATTTACTAAGGTTCTACAGACTACCGAAGGTGCACAAACCGGATATCTCATCGAGACCAATTTACGACATGTACAATTTCCCGTATCATATTATATCAAAGTGGTTAGTAACCATTTAAAACCACTCCACGAATGCATAGTGAAGCATCGTATCAAAGATGTATTTTAGTTCCTGGACGTGACATCATGGTTTGCGAATGTTCCACTCAGGGAGACTGTAGAATATATCTGTGAATAACTTAGAGAACAAGAAACACACTACAATCTCTATGGACATCATTGAAGAATTATTACTGAAATGTACTATGAAAGTAAACTTCAAATTCAATGCTGAAATATATAGACAAATAAGTGGTGTCATGATGAACTCACTAAGTGACCCAATATTGGCTGACATTTTTCTCGCTAAACTAGAAAACGGTCCACTAATACAACAGACTGACAAGTTTGCATTTAACTGCCGATATATGTACGATAAGTTCATCCTTTGTAACGACCATACTGACCCGAAAGAAACACTCAAGCGATTTAATGAAGTTCATCCCTCCATAAAATTCACATGTGAGGAACAAAATAGAGGTAGGAGAGCCTTTCTAGGTGTTTTATTTACAAGAAGAGTAGATGGGTTATTGAGAAGAAAATTAAACAAGAAAACTACTTAGACTGTCCAATATACAAATGTTTTTAGTTTTGATTCTCTACAATATAAAAGGAACCTGATTAAAACACTTCATTAGAGAATAAAGACTATATGCTCCCTAGATGCGGTTGAAAAAGAAACAAAGGTACTGCGTACTACCCTGAGAAAATTGATATTCTGAGGTGTTTATAAATAAACATTTAGCCAAGAAAAGAGAGCATAAGGAAGGCCTAACTGTGAGCAAAAAGCCACTGTATATGCGATACAACCAGCGAAATGCTAATACTAAATTTGGACAGAACAATTCAAAGAACTTATAGTGCAGGTAAACTACGATTATGTGGGGAGATAAATGTTTATGTCAAGTCTTACAATTATTATTATTATGCAACTGGTTTTGTATGATTAATTTGACGGTAATCAATAATGAAATGATTAGAAAAGCATTATCATGCTCAAGATCAATCATATTCACAAGGAAAATGTAGATTTTTAACATAAAAGTCCAATTATGAGATACTTCAAGAATTATTTTGTGGATTGCCATCAAATGGTAGGTTGAAATCTTAATGAAAAGATACATGTAGCGAAAAAGCATGAAACAGAAAACGAAATACACCGCAGTATCATTTTCTGTTACCTAGATTTTCGAAAAGGCTCAATCAAACGCTGAATGTTTATGTCGGCTACATAACATCAACAAGAATATTTACACATATATCTGAAAAATAACAAAAGATTCTAGTGGATAGTTCTTAAAACAAGCGAGAAAAAAGTATAATAATTTGAGAAAATGATGGCATTCAAAAGCAAAAGAAAATACAAATCCTACCCGGATGAGCACATAACTTGTCCAAAAGCTTAATTGTGTCCTCAGGACAATGAGTAATTAACTGATGTCCATATTCACTGATAGATTTCAATGCCTGGAAAGAAACGAATAATGAGAAATAAACTTGAAGTATAAATAATAATGTTTAACATGATTTAGAGAATAATGATTGTGCATGCAATTCAGTATAATAACGAGATGGTATATGAATTTTTTTCGATGTTCTGAAAAAACCAAGCACTAAAATCAAGATCATAGCGATCACTTGAACTCTCTTACATATAGAAATACTTTGACATTTAGTTCTAAAATTACTTTAACGATTATGAGTATGCTTTGCTATATGTATGAGCCATTTGGAATTTTGGTTGTCAACAGCATCATCATTACAAAACATTTATGGTCGATAAAAAATCACTCTGAGAAAATAACTTGCTGAAATCATTCGGCTGTTTCAGAAATAAATGAGAAGTTTGTATGAACCAATCTAATATCTACTTTCACATTTAGTAACCAATACATTTCGAAGTAGGTATTGACTTCAGATACATAACCTCATGTGAAGAATATCGCCTGATTACATTTTAGGGATATTCCTGATGGACTATTACAGCATTAATGCTTCATTTATCCATTATCTAAATTTTCCGTAATACAATAAAGTATAGTCCATCTATGAAATTAGTGATAAGAGACAAGTTGGTAGTTTAATGTCAATGTAGGTGGAATAAGCTTCAATCAATTAACGATTTTGTGAGACAATCATGCGGTTCCATTGGTAAGCTTCTACAAAACCTCTCAACATGATAGAATCGTTTGCTCAATAGTGACCTGGTTTGAAATGAGTTTTTCCAAATTCTTGTGAGAAGCCATCAATGGTCGAATTTAACATATAGAAAGTGAGACAGTAGTTACCAATGAAGGTAGATGATCTTGACACTATACTGGTAACTTACTAAAATCGAAAATATGAACCACTGGATTCAAAATCTACAGTCTTAAGAATAAACTTTCATAGCAAGACCATTAGGGTCCTCAGGTTTGGTTCCTAAAGTGTGTACTGCAGAAAAGTCCCATACAAAATTGGAAGTTTTTCCGTGCCACCTGGACTTCAGTGAAACACCATCTCATATCAGTCTGTAAAGAAAATCAACTACGAGATAAAACACATAGTCCAAATCGATAAAAAAGTAATTAAGACTTTTACCATACAACTTACTTCATCGAAATTCAATATATTGATCATTTTAAGTGCTGATTTACCATCATTTAAGTCTTCTATTAGAAGACCTATACAGTCTATGTTTCGGTCAGTATTTTCAGCTAGTTTAACAGCGGCATTAATATATTTTGATTGCTTTAAAACATGCAAAGCTGATGTTATGTCTAACATCGGATTTACAGGAGCCTATATTTAATTTTGAAAAATAAAATAAAATAGTAAATGGAACTAAATTATATGAACGTAATGGGTTAAAAGAAGTGGCATTAGATTAAGACAAAAACTGGACCGTCAATAATAACAACTACTAAATACACTGATGACCTGAGATGTTGAGTTAAATGTAAGCTTCTTGGATAGACTTAATAAAGTAACAGAAAACAAAGATAGTATGGTCTCAAATGTGTCGTTCTGGAACGAAAAGCAACGATATGCTTTTACTATTCTGTATCATTCATTCTTCAAACCATTTAGTCTAGTCTTATCATAACACAATAAAACATTTTCGGCAATCGTTTATACTGGATGGAGGTGAAACTACTGACATAGATACTAGCTATGTTATATTCACTCATCATGAATATATTCCAAAAGCATAACTGGGTATTCTTAAATTCATAGACTATTAAAGTATTTGAATTCACAGAGTAAAGCTTCGGAATTAATTAGTTGCGGACAACCAGGGTAATATTGTAAAATATTAACTTGTAGAACCCGCAAAGGTTTGCCATTCAAATACACATATAGATAATATCCACTAATATGAGTTCAACTTGATCCACTTGTTTATAGATCCTACGTTGGAAGCAGAATGTCGCATTTTTATTTACTATAAGGTGATTTCTATTTATAACGGACATCAGATAAACGATATTTCAATGGTAATTACAATGGTTTTGTAGAAACAAAAATAATTATCAAGGGCGAATTCTCAGGTTTACTGAAGCCTTAGTTATTCACAAATTTACCCCCCCTCTCTCTCATGTGTACAAAACCGATCTATCGTAACCTCGAAATTACTACGGTAATCCTTAAGTCATCTTATGGCCTACGGTAATTCAACAATTTCCTATACCATCTCTCGACTTTATTACCTTGTTTACTTGAACTTTCATTTAATTGACGTTTATTAGTCTTCACACAAAATACCCTGACAAGTATATGTGTCACCAAATTGTTCGAAATGTGTAGCACAAATACATCACATTTTTGAGATCAACTCCGTCTTCTCATTGCTTTATCGAAAGTTTTAAAAGGGACTAATTGCTTTAAAAATAAGCGTCTTGAAAAATCTTCGGTTCAATATTAATATCGTTCCTGTTCCTGAACTGAATGCACTGGAGAAAGATCGTTCTACTAGTGATCTTTGTTGTAAAAATACGAACTCCACGTTTCCAAGAGATTAAAGTGACGAAATTGATACTCATTAAAAAACACACTATTAGCCTCTTTGATATATTTTTGTAAATATTAATTCTCATAGAAAATTCACTACATAAAACATACGTATTAAAATTGTTCAGTGTATAAGTGACTAGTGATTAGATTTGTTTTCTCGAACGAATAGCTTGATCATGGCGATTAAAGGCGAATTTAAGGAGACAAGATTCAGCTTTACTAAAACCTGTAAAATATTATATTGAACTTAAGTACTAGTAGTGAGAGGTTCAGTTTTGAGGCTACCGAATCTCACTTTCTATTATAAACAGTTTGTTACAAAAAATTTCGTATCAGAAAATGGAAAAAAAACATTTTAACTTACTTTAACAAATTGTTCTATCTTATCTACATCTTGTAATCGACAATAACAGTTAAGGAGTAATATTAAATGATCACTTGTTGACAAGTTTCGTTCTTTTAATGCTTCTAAATAGGTAGTTAACTGAATGATGTGACTACCTTCAAGAAACTATTAAAAAGCAAAGTTCAAAGAATTTACAAATAACATAATTTTGGAGCATTTATGTCGTAACAGATGTAAAAGTCCACCATTTTTAACATATAATGTTGTCAAGTTCATTAATGCATGGCCTTCGTAAAATATTACAATAATTATGGACTTATGACTATTGAGCCTGATGATGTTATTGAAAAAGATGATTCGCTCAAATGTCCCTTGTTTTTGAATAGTGAAAAATTAATAATAAAGAAAACCTATGATAAAACTTGTATCAGTGGGATCATAGCAACTACGTCATCACATTGTCTAGATAATCTCAAAAAATAACTGGTATAATGCAGTAACTACAAAAGAGCTTATTAACTTCGTATGTTTCATCATGAAAAACAATGAGACTGGATTATCTAAACTGAAGTAAGCGAAGTAGATCTGAGCAAGTCACCTGGTAGTTAAAAATAAAGGATATTATCATTTAGTGTTTACTTCAACTAGGGATGACCGAACCAAAACGCAATATCAGTTCATGGAATCATTAACTATTGGTTTGAGATATGTTCGTAAATGCAGAATAATCGGTTAGGAATATTTATTTTTTATTTTATTTTTTTTATTTTTAGCACATAGGCATTTGCACAAGGAGGCAACAAATACATATGCGCCACACAAGTCTCAATTGATTTGTGTGAGGGCTGTGATACTGCTCGGGTGCCCAAACCGAAGCAGGTAGTTTTCTTAGGGAGCCACACCCCGAGCCTTCGACCTGAACGTCTGACCCACAAGGCAGTGGAGCATCGTAAGGAGATGCAGTCCCATGGTAGCCGGTGACCAACGATTGGTTCATACGCCATTTGTTCCTTCAGGATACTGGAGCCCATGTGCACCATTGGTTTGAGATCCGGTTAAAGCGCCGGACATTCGCTTTTCGTCCCCTCATTTTCGTAAACAACACCCCTGCCACGAGAAGGCAGTAAGTAGGACTTCCCTGGCAGAGGCTATATACGCGTAGCCATGTGAGAGCATTTCGAGAGGGAGAGCGGACTCTCCCCACTCTCGACCGTACCAGGGCATTTGGGGGCACCGGTTAGGAATAATGAAATAATCACGATCAATGGTTGGAGGTCTTGTGTAAAGTGACCCAGAACCAGTCACAATGACGCAGATGCTCACACTCTTCATCTCGCTCTAGATCATGAAGGTCAGTATTCCTTCATAAACACCTCTCTACTTTGTATTTTCGAACTATGTTCTCATTGCTGCCACAATATTTCGATCTACTCAATATTCATCTTGTTAATTTCATTTCGTCGTGGTAATATGATACGAGAACTCAGGCTGAAGTAAATTTGTACCCGATTCGACGTTGATGATCATTAAACGACTGAGTTATCACCTTATGATATAAGATCAAATGGTAAAATAAATTAAAAAGAAAAAGAGAAAGTATTGGTAATAAATGGCTGCATGTTTGACCTGGTCTAATATACCTCAATAAAAACAGAGGAGTGGTTATGTTTAATACGGAAAACCTAGTACGGGTTATTAGTTTTACAGTGTTGCTCATCAATCAGTAAACCTTAGTGGAAGCTATTAGGTAAAATAAAATGTATGACTTGAATGTTTGAACTATCGAATAAGTACTTTTACAAAAACTAATTGAGAATTTCTAGGAAATAATGCTGATTAAAGGCACGGAACTTATTGGAATGATTGGTAATACGAATTTTTCTTTGGGAAATATACTCATTTATATATAGTAGTAACAAATTTTGATGTTTTATTTTTTTAGTTCATTCCAACAGGATGAGAGTAAGAGGAATATGAACTATGATAGTCTGAAATAAATAGCTGTTAAACTAATGACAATATTGCGGTAACAGTTGAAGATTTTGTTCGTTTGTTACAATCACAGAAGCAAACTATACCCAAAAATATCCTAAAAGGACGCTACTAAAAAAAGCAATTCAAACAGTCACTTCGAAATATAGATACAATTATCATATTACCCAAACTACAAGCTTGATAATCATTTGGTTGTGAATTTGTTAGTTCAAAATTCATTGTGTGCTTAAATTTTAATTCATTCGTATGTATATTAAAATAAAAAGTCTCATGAAGCATGAAAACAACAAACAAACTTACTCTCTGGATAACAAATGACGCTTCAAGTTTACCAATTGTCTTGATATATTCACGAATAGATGCATCATAATCTTTTTGTCTGATATGTAGAAACGAAATAATACAAAAGTAATCCGTGATTTTAGTGCACACAAGAAAATCAGTTGATTATTATTTAAGAGAAAGCGAGAAATAGTTATATTACAGAAAATATTTACAGTTTTAAGATGATGAACAACGCAATACAATGATTAGCATTTTGAAGTTCAATAAGCTTCTTTACTTAATTTTGAAATCTTGGTCATATTTGAGTTGTCTCATCAGTACATTTTTAAGGAGTACGTAATTGCGGATTGCAAAGTATTAAAGAAAAGGTACCAGAGACCTTGAAAATAATCTTTAAGTTACACAGGTCGCGTTAATAGATAGAAAATCCGACAGGTTAATCGATCATTTAAATGAAATCAAGTCAATTAACTTTATGGATATCAAGGTTAGAATTCATGAAATAACATATTTCCTTAAACATAATGTAACAGAAGGGTGTACAGTGCTGAAGTGTAGCGCTGAAAGTGTATAGGACAAACATTGAGGAAAACACCGAACTGCGTCACAAGACAAGCCCTCACATGGAATCCTCAAAGCTGATGGAGTAGAGGAAGACCAAAGAACACATTACATCGAGAAATGGAGATAGACATGAGAAAAATGAACAAGAATTGGATAGAATTAGAAAAGAAGGCCCAGGACAGAGTGTGTTGTAGAAAGCTGGTCGGCGGCCTATGCTCCATTAGGAGAAACAGGCGTAAGTAAGTAACAATATTTTAATTTTCTAATTATTAGGTCCTTGAAACAAACAAACCAATTACAGAGAATTAAATAAAAATAACTATTAGATGATAAGTCACATGCGAAATGACTATTCTATGAACATAACTTACTTATAAAGGTGATCAGCGTAACGCCAAAATATGTGAGCCAATTCATTTTCATCAAAATGTTGAGATTTAGCTATCCTAAAATGTAATTTAGAGAAATTGCTTCATTTTACTAACTCTCACTAGCAGAAAAAAATATATAAATATTAAAATTAGTTTATATATTTATACTAATTTGCCTTGGTTTCTATAGTCAACTACAAGAACGACTGAGTTAGGATAATAATCGAACAGTTAACAAAAGTTGAGCAATTTAGAATATGATATTTTAACAATATCATGCATTGTAAAACAATAAATTATCGATTTAAATGTTAACCTCGTACAGTTGAATGAAAGTGATATTTAAGAGTTATCATTTGAGTTAAGAACTGCCAGTAAGTTTTGTTGATATTATTAATAGAGATTACATTTACTTTCTTTGGTATTTCAAGGTTGTTTTGTTGAATAGTTTAGGGTATTCAGATGATATATTCTATTTATATGGAGATAATAACAATATATAAAAGTATTTGAGTACTTAGAGTAGAATTTGTGGACTTTTTTCATATGTTTCAGCCTTAATAATAAAAATGATGCACAAGGGTTATTATGTATAAACAAGGGATCAAACTGTTACATTTATTAATTATTGAACTTGTCATGATGATAATGGTAGATAGCCAGAGAAATTTAGACGTATACTAACTTACGAAACTCATATTTTCGAAAAATATTTCTTAAGAATCAAGTAAACTTGTAATAATGGAAAGATATTGTAAAAGTTGGAATTGTCGAAACTCATTGATTATAATTTTGGATCATAGTTACTGAGTTGTTAAATTATCATGTATTTATTTTCCATTTATTGTAAGCTTTCGGTTAATATACAAAGTACTGTTATGTGACTTGCTATTTCTAATTCTGTTGTCAGACTGGTACTTACAGTCTTCCTCATTCATAGCCATCTTTGACTTGTTTATGTTTTATTAATTTTCATTTTATGCAGTGATGTATTCCGATATGCTTGTATGTAAAGCATGACTGTTCGAAGTAAAAAGATAATAGAAGATGGCTGTTGCTTTTGAACTCAAGGCAGGGCAAAGAAAGGAGCTTGAGGAAAGTGGATCGATAGGAACCTAGCTGTTGACTCAAGGTTAATAGTGCTGATCGGACGTGCATTTGATCAATTCGGGGACATTAGGCTGACGAGGAAATGGTAGACGTAAAATAGACCAAAATTAGAATAAGGATTCTAATTGGTGACTTGGCACATGATATCAGTCAGCGGTCTCGATACATTTATGATTTATTGATGTAAACACATAAACATCGATACAAAGAGGCATCAAAACATATATGCGCTACAGAAAATCTGTATGAAGGTCGATATACTGCCCAGTTCCCCAAACCGAAGCAGGTGGTTTTCTTAGTGGATCACTTCCTACGCCTTGGACCTAGAGATCCAAACCACAAGGCAACGGAGCAACGTTAGTCGGTTCAATCAAATGGTATCCGGTGGACAACAACAGGTTCATACGCCATTAGTTCCCTTAGGATCCTGGAGCTAATGTTCCCAATGGTTTGGAATCAGGGTTCTTCAACTCCGCTAGGTGGATCCATACGAATCTTGTTTCAACTGTTGTAACTTATCGCTTGAGTTTGCAAAATCAAATAAAGGTTCAATTAGTCATAGCCATGACAAAACAGCTTATATTCGAGATTCAGAACAATAACATATAAACAAGTATTAATTTCAAATATTCCAAATGCATCAAATTCGCCAACCAGCATGTTAAATATCAGTTTTTCTCATCGGTGGCTAGGATCCTGAAATCACAATATATTGTTTTGATGCAAACATAGGGAATAGAGTCCGAGGTTTAACACCAATGCCATATCAATACCAATCAGTCTTCAATACATGTAAACCTTTTAGATGAAAATGTGTAGATATGTCAAGTGAGCGTATGCGTAAGCATATATGTTTCTGAGTGTATTACTAATAAGTAGTTATTGTTTCTACGGTAATTTTTCTTTATTTCATACCAGTAAATAGGATGTTTACTACCACATTTAGTCGATAAATGAGTTGGTCTTTGTTCGATAACATTGAATTAACCTCTCTTTTTCTATTACCTATGCCCAATGTTAAATATTAGCAGCTGGTTCAAATGGAAGTGTGTTATACAACGAAAATAACAATAATAACTTGACAATATCATGTGCCTAACTTACTCAATAGCTAAATTGAAATTCTTTTTTGAAAATAACATGTCCAACTTAATTTGAGTATCTTTTTCAGTTAAACAAATCATCTGGAACAAAGTTGATATGAAATTAACTGAACAATAGTGAAAAGAAGAGATCATAAGGAAAATTACAGAATAATTCAACTAAACATTCCATTTATTTTGACAAAATGAGTTGCTAATTATTTCAGTACGTTATTCTACGTTATTCTTACAATTACTCATTGGATTTTAATATTTGTTTAGTACGAAATTTATAATTATTTTAATGTACTTATTAATTAGTGTAAAAAAAACCTGTGTTTAAAGAATGCTATTTTTTACTATAAATTATACAATCATAACCGTAGGACAAGTTTGTCTTCCTTGAGTTTGTGATTATCTTCTTGAAGTATCCTATTTCATTCCCACGAAATCATCTTCATCATGCAGTGCTGAGAGATTTTTAGTAAACAGCATTTTTGTAAGTTTTCTTCAATACATTTCGGTTTTTTTTTTCAATTTATCGGGTGCTTCAAATTGCTGGTAGTACATTTAATGAGATATTTTACCATCATTGTATGAACTTCTACGGACAGATTAATCTTTATTACAATACTTTTATCTTTTTATAATTCCGATCTTGAGCAGTGTTTCGAAGTGTCTGAACGTGAGCAATTCGAAAATATTAACGCAATCGTTTACAAGATTTTGAGGATATAAGGATAACTTTAATGAATGAACACAAACAATGAACCTTCAAAATTATGCCCCCAATACTTTTGATACAATCTACAACTATTAAAAAAAACCAAACATGGATATGATGAACAAGCTCTTAGTCGATTGAAGCTCAATCGACCTGGAAAGCTGAGTTTTTCCGTTTCATTATGACATTAATTCATGCTTATTTTTCCGTTGATACTTTGTACAGAAGCATAATTTGAAGAGTTGTAACTTATGTTCACTCATTGCAGTTAATATTGAGATCACTTAGTCTTGCATACTATTACGTTGATATCTCCACATTGTGTGGCAAATAGCAGATTTTAGCCATCGTGATTGAGGTTATTCATGAGTTTTAGGTCTAGAGATATCCGGTGCAAGTCCCAAAACAAATCTCTCCTGATTAAGGTTATAACAATTGGAGGTGGTTATTTGAAAGAGAATTTCAACTGACGCAGACATCAAATTATTGTTTCAATAACAGATCAAGCTAATCGAAATTTGTGGGAACGTCCATCTATCACGACGTTGAATCAACCTGTTACATCCCACAAGGCATCAACAGCTGAACGAATCGCTAATAATATTTTTTGAATTTTTCCATGATCCATTTCCTAACATAACTTTTAATTCCTGGTTCAAATATCATAAAGATTTCTTCCGAATTGAGTTCGCGCGTAACGCTAACCAGTGTTGAAGACGCGTGGAAGAAAGTTAGGGGCGGCTAAGCCAAAACATGGAACCAGTCCTTGAAGTTATTAACTTCTGGTCTGAGCAATGTTAGTAGATGCAGATTACTTGGTTAGAGTCCACGCGACTATCGTAACCAATGGTTGGAGACTGTGGGTGACATGGCTCAGAATCGATCCCAATGGCGTCGGTGTATACACTTTTTGTCTTCCCTTAAACCATGAGATTAAAATTACTTTAATCCTTTCTTTCTATCAAATAATTCTTTCTTCTTGTACTACATCCAGATACACAATCTTTCTTTTATATATTATTACCATTGAAGTAACTACTATGAATTCGGTGATAATCTCGTTGTGCTAATGAGGTGTGGCAACTTGAACCATTGTATATATGTGCCTGGTCCTACGTTGTAGCTAACTGATTGCAAATCAACATGATGCATGAAAGATATAATGACTGATGTGCAATCTTGGTAACACAGAACAAGAAAGGCACCCAAGTTTTATATTACAATACAAACCACGCGATCCGAGTTCCGAAGAGATATCAAAAATATTGTCCCAGATTTTCGAAGACTAGTGTTCATTTTTTAGTACGTAATATCAATGTACGGGGCTCAAAAAATGAGAAACTGATAACTTGGTCACTTATGCAGCCATTGCTTAGGCAGAAAGTGAACGCTTTGAGGTATAATCGACCAATTCAATTGTCATATTTCTTATCTATGAACTATAATCTCTAAATGTTGGCGCCCGCGCACATCTACTGAGAAAAGTTGAGATGATAGCCCGATAATGTCACAAACAGTCACTGTGGAATGTAGACAACTGACAAATCTGAAATATGGCACTGAAATGCTGAGGAAACCAGAGCGATTCAGTGCATTACATATGGTTGCAACTTCAAGAGGATCACATAGTCAACCCTTTCTTAACCAACAGCTTGAAAACGCCTACACCATGTTGGCATTGTGGATGGCACTTTACAAATCTTTTGAGAGTTGATTAGAGTCAGAAATCTTCACCATTAGACTTCGATTCGATTATCTGAAATAATCCACTCTCCTCTTCTTGTGAAAAGTTCTGAGTTTAATTTATGGTAGGGTCGTAGATGCGCTTGTCTTAAGAATCCTATATTTGGACGAAGGTGCTGCCCATTAATTTTTAGTTTCCAATAGCTGTTTGGCTGGAAATAGTTTGTGGTATCAGCCAACTCCGCCAATGTGATTGATTTTGAGGCATCTCACGCAACGTGTCAGACGACTGACCCAGGTTATTTTGCATACCCTAAGCAGATCGTCTGCATCAATCAATGAGGCTCAGACTAAAGGTCAATGATTTCATGGACCGATGGCAATTTTTAGTTCGACAGCACTTAGCTTTCTACAAACGTTCTCCTACAACAGAGAAGATTGATCTTGAAAGTAGAGAGTGGTTAGGCATACGTAATACGCATCTTAAACACCCTCAGTTGATAAACATTCACTATCTTATCAACTGTTTTACCATTTTCTACTAGTACCCTATGCCTACCTACATACCTGCTCACCCTATCGTCCACGGTGCACAAGCAATGCCTTGCCTACTCTTGAGGTGTGATCTCCAAACTGAACCATCTTAACAAATCTCCGATCCTAGTAACACTCACACATGTATGGATTGTAATACATCCTAACTCAGGAAAGACGAACTCCAAAGTTTAAAATCAATATAAAAGACAAAGAGAATAAAAATAAAAACAATTTCACAAACTTTCGAAGTCGTTCCAACAACATCTTCATCTTTATTACTCAATGTTTCTTCTATTGATTGATTGAAACATTCATCCCCACACAATAAATAAATACCATTCCACTCAATGAATAATGCTTTGAAGTAGGTGAAATGAAATTCACCAGCAACAAATTTATTATTATAATCTTGGATAACAATTGTACCCGAAGTAATATAATTAAATGATTGAGATGATGGAAGCGGTGGTGAAAGTGTTGTTCCTGTCGCTGTTGTCGTTGCAGTAGTGTTTGTTGCTGTTGCTACAACTGATGATGAGGATGACAATGATTTCTTTATATCTTTACTTTTATATGATAAGTTTAAAAATGGATTATAGGAATTGACTAGTGATTCCCTAGAAATAAAAGGAAAAAAGAAGCACGCCACAGTTACTAACATATATGTGTGAAAGAATTTTGATTGGTTCGTACATAGTACGAAAATAATCATTGTTATTATAATGAATAGATTTATTCACCAGATAATTGGGTACGAGACACATTCTAAGTGTGAGGGTTAGTGAAGCTACTCAAATTGCCTTAACAGAAGTAGCTGAAGTAAAGTTCGAAGCTGGGGGTCGGCGGCTGAAAGTCCCTTAACCACTAAGCCACCTTTTTCACAATTCCGTCCAACTATTCAGATGAAAAAAAACGATTGAATTCGTTGTTACTGACCGTGTTAATCACATTGTATTTATTTTCGTGAGCACAGCTATTCGCTTATATTCATGTTCGTTACTATATATGCGTGTCTGGAGTATGTACGTGTTTGTTTACCACATATCTCATTAACCGTTTTGTGACTACATTAGCTCATACAATGAATAATAAAAATCTATTGATTCATTCAATCAATCTAAATGGGTGTGATTAAACTCATGCTTACTAAACACTTGGATGAAATGCAGTATTCCTGTTGCATTTCGTATTTGACTTTTGAATAACACTGTTACCAAAGTGGGGTTAGGTGAAGAATTGTGTACAAATTTAAATACAGTTAGATGTACTACAGTGATAGCACAGAACCAAACAAATTTAAATCCTTCTTGTTAACACTCAGTAAATGGTACACAGAATCTGGAGATGCAAATACAACTTATCCGTGGCGTTTAGATGTTTGATTGATGGAAGAACATGTAACAACTGGATTATAATTATGAAATGGGTAAAAGGTTAATAACCAGGGTGGTGATCTTGAGTAGTGAATATAATTAAGCACTAACTGAGCACAATTTGACTACCGGGTTAAATGATGCATCTGCAAGAATGATGGAGCTGGACAATTTTGACACTACATAATACTCAAGTTAAAAATATACACAAATCTATCGCTATAAATTACCCATGGTAGGTTAATGTATATAGAGCTTAAAGTATAAATTCTTTGCCCCCAAAATAGGCGGGGTTGGTTTTAAATCAAAAACCTAGTTAATGGTTAAATTTTAATAACACTATCGAATCCAGTCTCAGTAAATGAGTTAACATCATAAACTTGGTGTGGGGCACTGGGGATATCGAAATTCACTAAGTGGCAGAATCACAGAACAAGATAGTAATCAACAATTAATGATTAGTCAATGAACTTCGGTATGGTCGAAACAAAGTGACCCGCATCTTAAGAGGTTATTCTGATGAAGAGGTCAGCGAGATTATCGCAACTAATGGTCGGAGACGATGGTTGACATAGCTCGAAATGGCTCACAATGGAATAAATGTAACCACTTTATTTATTCATGTATTTAAAACATAAACATTGGCACAAAGAGGCATCAAACAGATATGCGCCACATAAATCATTCGATTTATGTGAGGGCTGGGATACTGCCCGGGTGCCCGAACCGAAGCAAGTAACCACTCTTTGTCTCTTATTAGACTCTGCGTTTCAAAATAACAATTTGCCATTTTTATTCGAATATTTCATGTTTTCTTCTCGAATCACAGTGTCTATGCCTAATGATTTCTACTACCACTCATACTGTCACTCCTTCCACTACTCTTGAATCTCGCTGTTCTGATATGATGTGGCAGCCTGAACCGATATGTGTACGTCAATTTCTACACTCAGTATGACTGATTGTGTTAACTGAAGTCCGTAAAAGTAGCCCAGATAAAGTAAAGATCTCAGATACTTCATGAGTTCCCATGAAGTCGTGAACACATTAGGTGGATAAGTAGTAAAAAGTATTTCAAATAGGGATGTAATAATTTTACAGCAATTATTGATGGTAAACAGATTATTTTCAGATTGTCAACATACAGATACCCTTGAATGTTGAAAATATTCTACCTAGTTTTTCGATCATTTAAAACTTGCTACACTGGAAATCATTTGGAGCCCTAACATATACATCTGATGAAACTTTATTTCGCCAGCTGTTATCAAGTAGAAAATATTGTTAGTATTATCAGATAGAAAAAAGATTGAGAGAAACCTCACTAAAATCACATTGAGGAAATAGATATTTAAACAATAACTTACCCGGTATTTTTCAGTATAATCAAATAATTTTTGTATGTTTCTAAAGCAATTTTTTCGCCATCTGTAGCTAAACAAGGTCCCCTACCATCCCAATTGTAGAAGTATACAGCCTTTAAAAAAATATTATACAGTAATAATTTATGTGTGTATGTATAGGCTTAATATACATGAATAGTTATTAAGTCTTGCAAGAATGGCTATAAAATAAATGGTATATCACCATAATACAATTTAGCCAATTTTATGTTATACAATAACGGATTCTGTGATATGTTAGGTAGTAATTTACAAACTCACATCTGAACATGCTACAGCAAACTGAGGACTGGCTCCAGTAATATCATCAGTAAATAGCATAGTTGTACAGTGAGGTCGTACTCCAAACCGGTCCAGAACAGTCTACACATACATTTATGGGAAAAATATTTAAAAGCGAAACTGAGGATATGAAACAGTACTGATCAAAGTGTGCAGTAGGTTTTCGAAGTAAATTCATTAACATACTATGTTATTTAAAATTTTATACGAAATAGAATTTAGATAGAAAATATCAACGTAACACGTATACAAGCACAACAAAGTCATACTAATAACAAAATATTATATCTAAAACAATATATGATTTACTTGGTATTGTTTGGCTTGTATCTTCCCACTGACGTTTAAGACTGCAATTGATCAGTCTGTTATTGGCATATGTGTATACTATGCGTATGCCTCGATATTGCATTAATTCATAAGCTTTTTGTAAGCAATTATGGATAGTGGCTAGCGGTGGAACCCAGGACACGCGTTTCGCCCTGAGTGGATAACATGACGGGTACTGGGTTCGAGTCCCAGAGTGGACATCAACGCTGAGATGCAGGTGCATCCAGCTGACGAGTCCCAAATAGGACGAAAACGCGCGTCCTGGACTCCACTGCTAGTCACTATCCATCATTGCTTACAAAATATATAATTTATTCCTCAAAACATAAATTGTAACAAAGCATGATCTAGAAAATATCATAGGTCTCGCATATCAAACATAGTTTTTAATTTTGAGAACTATAGAATTTGCAACTAAAATGATAAGATATTAAGAAAAACAAAGTTGGGTCACTTGATTGAAAATTCACGGGAATGGTGCAACCATATTCTATTCTTTGAGTTTTATTTCAGTTCACACAATTTATAATTCTCGAGTTGTGTAAAGTGCTTCCGTACTAACTTTATGATTTTGTAAGTGTTTATATCTTTCCGTTGATATTAAGGATTGTAACTAATCAGTCACATTTGGCACGTGTGAATCCTGAGTGGATTGCTTCAATATTGCCAAATATTAACATGTATTTTAGTAAAGTTGGTCAAAGGCTAGCTATGTATATACCTGGCGAGTCTCAAATAGGATGAAACGAGTGTAGTGGATCGCAGTACTAACCACTATCCAACTTTAGTGAATTTATGATTTTTAGTTAATGTTTCAACCGATGTAATTATTTTCCCTTCCAATCTTGTAACGTTCTTTTCTACCTTTCTTACTATGAGGTGTCACAACTTGCACTAATATACATCCATACTACAACCTACGTTGTATAAAACTGCTTAATAAGACAAACCAATTAAGCGAAAGAAAAAACAGATTTACAACCAACCTGTACAAAACCATAAGCCTACCTTATATTTAATTTTCTCTCTCTGACCAAGTATGAAACTCATCAAACTTTGCTCTGAAGCTGCGAAAACAATAGGATCAAAACACTGATTAATATTTGAAAGATCACTATTTGCGTAATTTTGTTGTTTATTTTGCTGATGATAATGATTGTTTGGGACGTATAAACCTAACCCAGTGACAGGACATAGAAATTCATAGAGAATAGAACGTTTACACTGCCTAAAAGAAACAAATAAAATATTAGTGAATAGAATATGATGAATGTCAAAAGGTTTAACAAATTATCGATAAGTTATATTGTTTCATATTGTTAATATTATTAGAAATCTCTTAATATATTTATAAATTTTGACTGTCTTTATCAGCTTCTATTGGAAACACTAAAGTTATCAACTCACAAATGTTTACACAGTGGTTTCACAGTAAACTATCTTTGAAAGACTGAAAAAAATGAAAATTGTTTGCGAGATAAATTTCTTAAGCCGGTATATTTGTTTTTGAACAAGTAATATCATCATAAATTAACTATACGATAACTTACCTTTCACGAGTGATATCTCCTTTAAATAACTGAACTACACCATTCACATGACCCAAAACCATATAATGAAGACCTTCGTCTATAGCCAAACAAGTAACCTTTTGATTGTAGAAATAAGGATACAATATAAGTGTGATGTTGAAACATAAAGATAGAAAAGTAGTAGAATTTTAAACCTTATAGTACCAAAGTATGTCTGCAGTCCTATGGAAAATCTGATGCCGGACACAGCAGGTCTATTCTCTCTGAGCCCCAGCTACTCCATGAGACAAAACTTATTTGAAATATTTTTGAAAGAATTAATTCACTTGTATATTGATTAAATCCAGTAATTATTTTCACTAGTTGAAATTATGAGTCAATTGAAGCTAGACCACCATGGAAAACTTGGAAGCACTGGATGGCCGCTTCGTCTTAGTATAGGACTCCTCAGTAAGGCGCATCCACGATCCCGCCTCCCCCCTGTCCAGTGCTTCCAGGTTTTCCATGGTGGTCTAGCTTCAATTGACTCATGATTTTAACTAGTGAAATTTCTAAAATCTCCACAAAACCCCTTCTGATAATATTCATCTGCTCACTAGTGACTGACATCAAGACACTCCTGGAGTTCTAGTGAGAAGCCGTTACCAGTCGAGCTCAACCAGGTTTGTTGTAAGATATCAGCTCACTGAAGACAATGGTGACGGTGGCGCAATTTCGTGGATTGGTTGAAGTTAGACATTAACACCGTTGTGTGCCGGTTGATTCAGTGATCTAATGGTTAAGCCTTCGCGCGCGAGACTGACAGGTCCTGAGTTCGAATTTCGCAAGGTGAGATCATGGATTCGCGCTGCTGAGGAAACCAATACTAGGACGAAACGGCCATTCATTGCTTCCACGTTTTCAATGGTGATCTAGCTTTAATTGACTCATGATTTCAACTAGTGAAATTTCTAAAATCTCCACAAAACCCCTTCTTTCGATAATTATTAATTACAAAAAATATCAACTGAGTACATGCCACTTAAGCACAAAATTGCAGTGAATAAAACAACCAAGATACATTGAAAATCAATGAACAAAAATGAGTTTAATATGTAAATTTTAAGACTGGTTTTTTCCATAATACGTTACCTTAGGCGATTTAGCATTCCAAACAAACTTGTGCAATGCTTATTTACCAAGCGTTTATTGACGAATATAGAAGAAGGATAACAATCTGGCTAGTAAAGTGTAAGTTGTAGGAAGCTTAATATTATTCGATGATTACTGTTTGAAAGGATCTTTCTAATTCAGTGATGATGATAAGCAATAGTCAACCATATTTCATAAAACGTATGTCAGAACGACTTTAATGACACAGTAATAACACTTTGTAACCAGTTGCTCTTTGTCATCATCTGGTGTCTGAAAATTGACGAACCAGAATAACTAAACTTTTCCGAAATGTTCACTTGTTAGATGAATTAAGTATATTTAAGTAAGAAATACATATTACCAAATGATCATTTATCATGCCATTTATCGATTCATACATAAATCTAGAATTGATCGCATAGTGAATAAATGTTAGTTTTGATTAAATGGCGGAAATTTTCTGTCCCGTATTGTTAATGACAACATTTAAAATGCATAGAAAGTAAGGAAAAGCGTAACCTGAAGATATAAATCATATGTCATATATGGCTTTAGTTTAGAAACAACAAATCAAGTTTGATACCACTTGAAAATTTTTTTCTACAACCCACCTACGCGCTTGCAGATAATGTAGTCAAGTCACAAAGAAAGTTGATTTCCCATGTTACGTGCAGTTCACGATATTGATGTATATCATACTTTCTTAATAACTCAAAATTACACTCATCATAGGTGTGAAGCTTTTCTTATAAATGTCACTGATAATAACAGTGTAAATGGAGTTTTCGCTTATTCTGCATAAATAATAGACAAAAATAAATTTACGTACAGAGTAGGTCAGCAAACCATAATTTTAACAAGATTTACTAGCTTGGTAAAATGAAAGCAAATGATTTTGGGTAAATTGAATATGTTCTTAGCTCTCCATAAACATAAAACCACAGTTTATCATTGGGTAGAAACGATCACTTTAACTTACGTAAGCAAGAGAAAGCCCAGGGGGAGTGACCGATGTGGCCCGACAACAAAATGGCATCATTTTATTTGTCCACTAAATCAAAACAAAAAACAATGAAGTTATCAAAATTACGACGCTACTTTCGAAGTATTAAACAAATCACAACTTTAAGAATAAAATCTAGTTTGCTCCTAAATCGAAGGAAAAGATTTTCGTATGGCAATACACATCAACTGACAAGACTGCTGTTTACAGATTAATACCATGTACATTATAGGTGAGTTAATGAAATAATTTGAGTGATAATGAAGCATTTGTTTATGAACTCGGCTCTGAAGTATATGATTGTGTGTGAGGCTGACAAACTAAGCTGTATGTGGAAGGGTTTGCACCTTGAAGCCAGAAGCTGAAAGTCGTGCTTTATAAATAAAGCACTGGTTCATCATGGGGATTGGATAATAAAAACAAGAGACATATAATACGTGTCTTATCATATATAGTTTCTTGACTCCATTCTGAAGTATGCGGCAAAGGTTGTTTGAAATCAGAAAGAAGTACTTCAATGTTATCGCGATTATATTTTTCAAAACTACATTATACACAAACTGTCAACAAAGAAATATGTAAATTAATTAACTTACTTTTGTAAGGTTCCATACTTTTAAATTGATCTCCTTTGTTTTGTCTTCCTGAATAGATGTAAAATACGAAATCCATAAAAGTACGTTAGTATGTTAAGAAAGGTATCCACATATTTTAGGTGATAGACACGTTGAAAGCTTATTTCACCGTAAGTAATTATCAAAGATTTAACAGATCAGTGTCTGGACGCAATTATACACCAATTGTAGATTTTTAAAAGCAATTTGCTTTGTTCGACAATGCAGAACGGAGACGGAAAGGTCTTATGAATATTTGGTATCCGACTTTGCAGTAAAACATATAACCTTTTTCTTCCAGTAGACTTCAAAATTTTTACATGGTATTTGGCTACACCTAATTGACAGAAACCCCGGGACCCAAGTTTTATTTCTCCATATTTGAAGATACAAGTACCAGTCAGGTTCCAACTAGTGTCTGCTTTTAGAATTGGGAAGAGACTTACATTTAATTACGTAAGAGATTGGAAAAACTTCAAGACATGTAGATAGAAGAATGAACATTGAGCTTAGTTGGACTGCATTCACAAGACTTAACTAACTAAATAATTCAATAGTATAAGATAAAAGGTAAAATAATAGTTGAAGTTTGCTTAACCCAGTAAAATATTTGATTAAAAACACCACGTCATTGGTGATTGCCTTCTGATACTCAATAAGGCATCTCAGTTTTGAAGACAAAGATAAGTCTACAAATCACTGAGAGAGCGAAACAAATCTTAACAGTGAGAATTAAAAGGGTGGACTTTCATAGGAGCAGTGGAAAAGTTGTATATAAAACTAGGTTTATAAGAACTTACACCAATAGTTATGAGCAAATCATGCTCCTTCATTTGATGCATTAGGTGAACACAGCTGTCGTGAGCTTGGAATGAAGTTATGTGTAAGCCCCGATCTACACGATGTACAAAGCCATAAGAATCCCCAAACCATATGTGACCACGACCATATGTTGTGCAATTGGTACTAACGGTCTATCAAGGTAGTGAAAAATAATCGATTATTTGCAAAACATGTATTATACGAAAATGAGATAAACTGACCGACAATGCTTTCCAATAGCCCGTCAAATAGCTCTATGCCTTACGGAAAAGGGTAAATATTATGCTACACAAAAACGTGTAGTTTTTCTCCTGATAAAGTGTGACAAAACCAGTGTCTTTTGATAATCTTTATTTAAAGATTAATTTACAGCTGTTCCTACGACATAAAACTGCCATTTCCCTACGAATAAACTAAGCAGTCAAACAAACGTTAACTATAACTGGATACTATGTAGTACTACCCGTAGTGACCAAAAAATAGGACAATGAAAATGTCAATTTAATATTTAAAAGGCCTTTAAAATCTAACCCAAGGAATTTAGAGACCTTAAATAGATGTCAAAAATCTAAGTGAGAAAACGAGGTCACAGGAAAAAGCTTGATTGTTTAGCATACAAAAACTCCGTAATTTTGTATGTGTGAAAACCAACATCTGGATATTTCAACTGAAGTAACAGATGAAATATTAAAAGTCCGTGACTTCTTGGCTGTCAATTTTAATTTTAATATAATTAAATACTTATTATCTATTTAAATCAAATTGCAAGACAAAAACAGAAGGTCCTGGGTTCGATTACTGTGTGCCGGACAGTAGATACTGCTGCATTTCATAATAGGATGAAACGGCCATCAAGTGACCTCAGGCGTTCCAACTTAATCCGGTCCATAATTTCAACTCAATTCAACAATCTGAACAACCCCATATTCACAAGATATTTGTTTTGTATTTTGGACAGTACGGAAAGATATTCCAAGATAAAGGTATTTCACAAAAATAATTGTGCTTTTCGACCGTAGGTGCTACCTTGAAGTGGCAGTTGAGCTTATCTACCGCGATAACACGATCGAGCCATATTAGCTGTTATAGTCAGTCCTTTGGGTCCTACCATGTCAGGCAAGTTGGTTGGAGAACGGTAAGACTGAAAGCAGCAACTTACTGTTCAAGAACGAAATCCTTCTGCTGGCTGTAGAATGAGACATCAGCAAGATGTTTTCCTCAAACATCTGTCAGCTGCAACGATACTGCTTCTTCACAAATAAAGAGGGAGTCAGGAAAGGTAGACCCTTGAACTATTACACCTCACCTTACCTCGCGAATTCTTGATTTCGTCTTCAAGGCCTCTTGAAGCACGAAGCTCACACATTAAAAACTTTTCACAGAAAGACCGTGTAACTGGCCTTAGGCAGTTGTAACCCTCGCCATAAGGTTACGCTCTCAAGTCACTACGACCACTACTAAGTCAGTTTCTTTCCCAAGCTCATCAAGAAGTGTCGTTCCACAATTTCCAGCCTTTTATTTCACCCAATTAAACATTTGAAAATGTGTATGCACAGGATAACATAAGTATTCATCAATTGTTTATCAGAAAGGAACTTTAGAACTAACATCATTTTATTTATAAAATAACCATGGGTGCTGACATGACTTTTGCAATGGTGCGGGTGCATTTACTCCTTGTTTTCTTTTAGATCGCATGTTTCCACATCCCTTATAGTTCGGTCTATTTATTTTTAGTTCATCAATTTATATTTTTCTAGTAGATTATATATTGGATTCCTATTCGTTTCTATTACCACTGCTGTTGCCACATCTACTACTCCAGGATTCACCTTGACAATTTCATCTCTGTGCTGGTGGAGTGCTGCAATTTGAACCGATATAGACAAAAACCGGGTTCTACGTTGTGTATGACAGATGATTCTTGGTGTTTAGTTGTATTCATATAACATACAAAGTAGGCTGTTGGTGAACAAAACGGAAGAGCATAAGTGTTCGGAACGTCCAATTAGTGGAAGTTTCGTAACGGCAATGTTTAAAAACGGTAAAATCGATTTGATAATTAAGATTTCCGAACACTTTATGAAGTAGCACAAATAAGTTTTCCAATAAAATACAACACGTGTATAACATTGTCAGACGATATCGTCAAAAAGATCTTCATTGCTAAACTTTCAATGTTTATTCCACAATAACGCAATCAGTTACTTTCGTCATATCCTTAGATCTTCTGATCGTTCGTTGTTAAGTAGGGTCCCTAATTTTTAGGAGAAACGAAAAACATGCAGTCCAATAACAATGCAGAAGTTACTTGTCGGTTATACTGGATCTATGATGCATATGTTTCACCCCATTACCATAACTCGATGGGCTATTGAATGCATGCCAATTTTATACCTTCTTAACTTGAGTAACGAAGGAAACCTATTCAGTCATTGAAAAAAAGTCGAGTGAATTTAGCGAGAAAAATTCAACTGGACTGTTTTTATTTACTTAAATTGGAAAAAATGCTTACTTGTAACTTAGAAAACTGATTTTCGCCGCCAAGTAAGTCTACTTCTTTTCGATCGAACAAGTGTAGCCTCCGAGACTGACAATAAATGGTAATTTAGAAAAATGAAAGTTGACTAAGAGGAGTATGATTAAAAATTAGAGTCGAAATTTTACAGAGTCTAACATATTAGAGAGAAGAGTTACTGTCCTCACCTAGATTAGCTACCCTAAGCAATTGTACGGCTATCCATTGATATTTTTAGTTATTTTTATTGTAGATTGGTCTATAGAAATAAAATTTTCTTAGTCTAACATTTTTACAGTTCGAATTCTCACCACAAAACTAATCATATACTTAAAGTATTCGGATGAAGTAGTTTTGTGTAGTAGAAACGATCCAAAGTGGAAAGCTTTTTCAGCACCTTGAGCGGTAATTCGAGAATATTTACGTTCCCTATCGTAACGCTAATTGCTTCATTAAGATCATTCAGGATTAATACCTTGCATTTCTCAACCATCCAAACGATTAGGCATTGAACATAGAATAAATTGGTGCATCAATTCTTTACGTCTTATATATGAAAACGACTTGTGGTACAATTAGTAAGGATGACGATGACTTTGTTCACGAACTGATATTAAGAGTGGTAGGCAAGAACTATGTTTTGAATTAATCATCTCTAAAACTATAGGTAAATCATGTAATAAAAATCTGGCTGACAAACATTAATTTTACACTGCACTCACGAAAACCAAATGATTTTATGAATGCAAAGCTTGAAGGCAATCCAGTGCGGTAAACCTGTCGAAATCGAAGATTTTATGTATTAGAAGTGACATTCACTGATTCCTACACGAAATTAATGTCCTGTAGTCCGTGAATTACATACACGAATATTCAATAGTAAACCAGCGTCTGTATATGACTAAAATCTTCAACATGTTGGTTAATAATTCGAAAAATATTAAGACTCCGTGATGGTTGTTTTGCTATGATCAAAGTTACTACTTCGGTTACTGACAAGGGCTATCAGACTTAAATTTCACTATAAAGTAGAGGATTGTAAATTCTTAAAAGTATATCTAGACGCATAGTGTCGTAAAGCTTTAGTTTGTTGCTTCTGTTGCATTTTTAGTTTCGAAAATATCTGAAAAAACGACCATCAGTGCATTGAATAATGGGATTAGGGAACACATGAGCATGATAACTGCCCAACGTCATAAAATCCCTTTTGGAAAGTCATGCAGTATGATAACAGTTCATGTCCAATGTTATGAAATCTCATAAACCAACTTACATATGCCATTTACAAACGACTCAAGGTCAATTTTGTGCCGACCACTTTTAGGCTGAGCGCGTAATTAAAAGTGAAAACACAAGACAATTCCTATAAGTTGACGTCTATTTTGCCAAGAAATTTTCGCGAATAGTCCGTTTGATTCATCTTTCTCAAAGACCAGATGATCAACGCTTCATTCTAGTAATCTCTGAGGATAATCAAAGTACTGTATACATGCATAACAAAGTCACGGTACCTGAAAAATGCAGCCCAGTCATTAGGTGGGCCATTTCAATCCCGAGTGCATGATTTAGTGTACCCTTTTACAACCTCTTAAACGAAGGTGTGATTTCAGATAAGTGGAGGAGACAATATTATGGACCAACTCTGCTAACTTCAACTAAGGGACTTTCTCGTCAGTGCTCCCAAGAACTATGGAAAAGCCGATGGCTACCTATTATCTACAAACTTTATAGAACATTGAAAACTAGGCGTGGTCTCAGTGTATTTGCATCAAAGGCTAGACATACTATCTTTCTACCTAAACATACTGTATATTAGAAGAATGAAAACAGGATGGTGAATCGTATATCTAATTTCGTCGTTAATGATGTTGAATGTAGAATGGTTACTCAGCATATGTGTCTATTTTAGGCATGAGATTGTCAGTCTGTAGTGCGTATTACTTATTTAAATATTTCACCTATAACTAAACAGATCAAGTTTACACAGATATTCAGAAACTACCCACGCTTTTGTCTGCAGAATATTTATTATCGAAGGTTACCGGCACAGTCGAAAAAATAGTCAGGTTTGGATGTGTTAGAAAACATATTTGGAAAGTTGTTTGTGTTTTGAGAAGAGTTGGGTCTGAGCTGTTTATCAGTTGCAAGGGATGAATAGCACGGCGTGCCTATTCGGGATCTGGTGAGAATGCATGACCGCGAGCCCTGAGCTAGTATGCGTCCACGAGTACTAATGAAGTTGGCATTAATACTAAACCTTACAGAACTATTTATGCTTAGTGACTGATTTATTCCTATATACTTAGAATATGAATTTGTCTGTCCTCTTTGAGTGTTACTAAAACAGTATGCCTTGGCCGCGGAGTTATGTAGAACCGTCGTTTTGGTAACTTTGTAGAACTATGATCTAGTTTGGTATTAGTGCTACCCTTATAAAATATTCAATTCCCACATTTTAGATTTTCATGATGTGATTACTTTGTTTATAAGATCTTATGTGAAAGTCACATTATTATCTACCCTGACTCAACCTGCCGTGACGATCAGCAATATGGTGTCTATTACTTTTGAGGAACACTTTTGAGCCTAGAAAAAAGTAATATACTTAATACAAAAAGCAAGAAATTTAAGCAACCATGCATGCGTGTCCGAGACATCATTGTTGGCCTTTTCTTAGTGTTATATTTTGAAAGTAGATCTCAATAATTATACGTCCACCTTCAAGGATTATGTGGCTAAGGATGAATATCACTATAGCACTTTAGTATGGGCGTTGTAGTGGTAAAAATTTCTTTAAGTACAATTGCAGTTCCAAATTTTATTCTAACTATCGAAGATATACCTCTCAAGCAAAACTCGTACGAGTAAATTTGAATACAATTTTTATCAATTCAGCTGTGGAGTATTCGCCTAACGATTGGCAGTTTTATTCAAACTCACTCGTAGCTGCGAACATTGCGTTTGCTCCCTTGAAAAAGAAAAAAATCCCTCGAAAAATTTCGAAACATAAGAACCAGAAAATAAGGAGATGGAATTAAGTTCAAATCTTACGATGATCGGCTGAAAGAACTAAATGTATGTACATTGGCGTACAGGAGCTCAATTCGCCATCTTAAGATTACCTGAACTATTTAAACTACACCACGATAACCTCCGTGCCACCCACTGAAGTCTAATCAGAACATGGATGTAAGAAAAATTTATTGACTGAGAAATAAAATAAAGAAGAGTGATTCATAGAAGAGTTCTTTTTCCGGCGAATTTCTTTCCAAAGCTGTAGAATCGTAAATATGAATGTAACGGGAGGAAAGCGTTGAAAATCCCTCTGAAGCATTTCATTGAACTGTATTGTCACTTATTTGTTTCTTCTCCTTTCGTGTATTTTAACCTTTATTCACATCTAATTTAACCATACTTTGTGTTTTTCAAACATTCTTTCTTGAGCTTTCATAATGTGACTTTGGTTAAAGACTTACCTTTCGTTGCTTATTTTTCTGTTACATGTTGCCGGACTGTTGACAATGAGGTCGTGTTCGACTAGGCTCAAGGTCACGGCGTGATTTAGTATGTCATTTGTAAACGTTGACTGTCTGCTTGGAAAGACTGCTGAAATCCCTGCAGATAGATATCTGACCCCATCTTTTTGGGTACACTTTTGTTTATTCCCAGGTATTGAACTCTTGTGTATTACCCATTTCTTCTATAATTTAGCAAGCTAATTTGTGTTAGAGAAACACTTGACTATAGTGCAGGCTGTACCGTTCGAGGTATTTTGTATTTTCGATGTAATTTTTCTCTTTCATAAATTAAACCTGTTTAAACCGAACACAGAGTTTGTGTTTTAATATAATTTATTACGAGGCACGCGAAAACGCTTTGTAGGTTGTGCAAAAAAACAGTCTGGTCGAACCGCGTAAATTTAAGTTCGTTAGTTCTACGTTCAAACCAAATATCGGCATTTTAGTCGTAACAGTGAACTTATTTTTCAAAGTGATAATAATTACAGTAATAAGGATATTATAATTTTTAATAAACATTGTTAACCTAAGGTCATGTAAGCAGGGGCATGAAAATATCATTTTTATTAAGTAAACTGATGATCATGTCGTTGTCAAAAGTTTTAACATTCGGTGTGAAGATAAGTAATTATAATTAGATACGGGAAAGCTCGATGTGGTGATAATAAATGCTGAAACTTAGGCGGACTATATCTCCAAGGATCGTTAAAAGAAACATGTCGGTCAACAGCAAAAGGTCTGTGGTTAAGATGGACGAAAAGTAGAAGGCTGTGTGAGAGTGGAGGAAAAAGATACGAGAGGTTAAAACTATTGTGGGAGAAGAGGCTGTACGTTTCTTTTGTACACATAGATTGTCATTGAGCATTTTGTTATAAACTGGTTAGAAGACACAGACATATTAAAACGATCTTGCCTGTTTGGTGTTCTAGAATTTCCTTCGGTGCCCAACGTGTGGTTTAGCTTCAGACTCTAAAACTCAGAAATATCCTGAGTCGCTTCATCTTTTATAAATGTACAGTCTTAGCTAGAATTTAGGCTAGTACAAAAGGGGTGTAAAAGCTTCTTTATTTTCCAATTACCGTGAGAGTCCAGTATTCAAGGGTAAACTACCTTTTATTTAAAGCTATCTCTTCTATATCTGATTGACAGTGATGCTTAGAAGTATTTGAATTATTGTACAAACTAGGAATTCCAGTGATAACGCAGTTTAACCAAGAAAAACTAGATGAGCCATTCAGTCAGTTAGCTACGACGTAGGACCAGGCACATATATGCATGGGTCCAAGTTGCCACAACTCATTAGCACATGATGATCACTAACTTCATAGAAGTACCTACTTCATTGGTGTTAATATATAAGAGGAAGATTGCATATAAGGATATAATGCAAGAAGAAAGAATTAGTTGGTAGAAAGAAAGGAATAGAGTAATTTCGATCTCACGGTTTAAGGTAGGACAGAGTGTATACACCTACACCAACATAGCTCAGACCAGAAGTTAATGACTTCAACGATTGATGCCACGTGTTAGTTTTGCCGCCCTTAACTTTCTCCCAATTGTTTCCAACAATAGTTAACATTGCGCGCCGTGATAATCGATGTTCAAGCTTACGTGACACGTGGCCCATCGATCTCAATCGATGAAGGTTCACGACTTCATCAACTGATTACCCATCATTCTTTAATACAGGATAATTATTGAGGCCAGTAAGTTAGGTGCTATGTTAGTCAAACTAATCTTTTCATGGTTAGTTTAGGATGATTTGACCCCTTCTTATATATTGGGACAATCAGTGATTGCGACCAGTTAGATGGGATTACATCCAACTGCCAGAGTTTAGCTAAAATATTGACCAACCTAATCGCTAAAACCAGACCATTATCCCCTAAGACCTATGGGGCTGATCAATCTGGATCAGCTGCTCTTCCTCGTTTCAGATTAGCTATAGCTCTCTGAACTTCAACTAGAGTTATGGGACCTACTTCAATGTGCTATTCAGGCTGTTTGAGAATGATGGGTAATTTTAGAGTAGGTGAATGTCAGCTAAACTGTTCTCTAAAGTGTTCCGTCCATCATTCTAAACGTCTGGACTGAGAATAGATAAAAGTGTCGTTTTTTTCCGAAATTGTCTCACTTACACTTGACTTCTTAATTCCAGTTTACTTTACTAGTCTGAAAAGCCATCAGATGCTATCCACAGCCGCTGTCTTTTTTATCTGTTTTGCTTTCGTCGCCCACCACTGCTCATGGTCGTTCCTCAGAATTTTGGCCAACCTATATTTGATTCGTTTTCTTTATGCATCTTGTCCATAGCCTGATCAAATGAGTTTACGAGAATCTATCAGTACGATAGATTTGCTAGAAATCTACTGGTTTCCGTAAACCTTTGGTTTAAATGACTGATAGATATCATCGTTGTTCCCACATCTGTTCGTACATCTTTCCAAGCAACAATCTGGATCAAACTCGATCTCAGAACAACCTAAGTGTGACTTCAGTTGTTACTGAAATCTACTCTCGGTTCTCTCTCGATTGAGTGCAATTATAATGGGTCTTCCTAGTGTGGTTTTTCTGTGTCCAGTGAGGCGCAAAAACATGCACGCTGGTATTAGATCATGATCGGAGTCCAAACAGGTATTCAGAAATGAGTAAGTCTTCTTACGAGCCTCTCCAACGATGACTGATGGCGATATGGCCTATTTGAGTCGATCGTTGGTTTGTTGCAGGATGTCGTTACGTTAGACAATGTCTCTCCTTTTGCTTAAAATCAGTGTTTGCTAAAAATAAACGATTATCTGAACACGGTTGCAGCAGACTTTTACCATTATCTGTTCGTTGAGCCGGGATAATAAAATACCCACCTAAATGTCTTTCTGATTGATTTAAGCTACTTACTTGGGCATTAAAGTCACTTGTTACAAGTACTATATCTGATTGTTTAGCTTTATGAAGAAGTTCAGAGATGTTTCTGTAAAAGACAACTTTCACTTCATCCGAGCTGCAGTCAGTGAGAGCGTAAGCAGAAATGACGAAAAGGCAACCACGTGTGTCCCCAACCTTCCGAGTTCTTACGGAGTCGTTTAGCCGGACAGCACATAGACGACCGTCAATGGGGATCCATTCTAATGGTGCTTGTTCTGCCTTAGTACTTAGTGCTATGCCTACACCTGCCAGTCCACGAGAATTAGCCATCAGGTCGCACGAACGAACGTATTGTATTTGGGATTTGAAACCAGGCAATAATTAAGTACATAGGAATCATTAGTTCATACAAACACCACACTGACCTAACATCTCAAACTCAGTACCGTAATCCCCCAACATTGAGTCAGCTGGTATTCTCAATTCACATTCCTTGGAAGATCAAGGGAACCTGAGTGTTTTATTATATGTCATATAAATCAGGACTCTGTAAGAAGGCATGATTAGGATAAATAATTAATCTACTCCTTATCCTTTAATATAATTACTTTGTTTTTGGTATGGTGAAGTAGATCGACAGTCTTTTCACAATAAGAGATCTTTCTTGGTAGTTATACTTAGTTTGAAGTAGAAGAGGAAATAACACAGGTGATTTCCCATTAGAATGTCAAACTTAGCCTTTTCTCAAGTTATTTAAATAACCATAATCCTTTTTCATCATCTGAAGCCGGCGTTAATAATATGACATTTGATTAGCGATTTTCTTGACAATGAGGATACTTACCATCCATTCGTTATTTTTTCGTTGCACCTATCATATAATATACAAGTTACATGGATCCCATTTGAAATTTTGTTTTGTGTTTTTATGTGTGATATTGGTTCAGATCTTTACCGAACCCTAGCAGATAAAGCATGTGTGAAAATTGGTCTGATTCACTCTAACCCTTTAATATCGTGTCAATTGAGATCGCTATAACAATAAAACTGAGGGACTCTAGTTATGTAAGTTTCATTGGACAATATATAAAATGATGCTGCATGATCGACCAGCTGATAAACCTATTTTTAATTGCACTGTAGTTCGAAAATTTAGATTATGCAGGGACAGTAGTCCATTTCTGATACACTTTTCACGTGGCCTTTCAAGTGTTTAATTTATTGACGTAATTGATCGGTTATTGGTTAACACAGAGGGTCAGTTATTCAGTTTACAATCATAATAAAGCATCCTTTTATATGTATAAATATTTTGACAAACACTTCAGTGTAATGGGATATTTTGGCTAACATCAGAATCATTAAATCTGTCTAAATTAAGCAAACAATTGTATAAACTAAATCGGTGCCCATGCGTATAAAAGGCTTATCCACATGACTTAGACAAGCAAACCTCATTTTTCTGTTTCGATTTACATTTATTTCAAATACATAATCAAGTATAATCAGTGACAAATAACGCGCTTAGTGGTTTCAAGTTAGGATGCTAACATTGATAAACTTATGTTTAGAGTTTTGAAATCAAAAAATATACTAAAACGAATTATGCTATGAATTATGAAATGGAGGCATATACAACTACAGGCAGAATAAACGTGAATAGAAAGATTCAAAGGACCCATACTGATAGTATATCTACCCAGCTTTATAAAAACCACACTCAATAGGTTAACACTTCATTTGAAGAAACATTCTTTCACCAAAGTGAGATTTCACATGATCGAGTTCTAATTTTATCATTGATTTCTTCCCTTAAATATATTGAACTGTATCTAAAACTTTATAAAGACGTTTCACGAATACCTATTAAACAAAGACTGAGTAAATTCTACGCCCATGTTAGTAGTGTCGCAAATTTGTAAATTATATTAAACTGAGGTTTGATGAATTACTTACTGACTTACGCCTATTACTCCCAATGGAGCATAGGCCGCCGACCAACATTCTCCAACCCACTCTGTCCTGGGCCTTCTTTTCTAGTTCCATCCAATTATTGTTCATTTTTCTGCCTGTCTCCATCTCCCGGAGTTATGTGTTCTTTGATCTACCTCTTCTCCTCCTTTGGCCTTGAGGATTCCAAGTGAGGGCTTGCCTCGTGACGCAGTTGCGTGCTTTCCTTAATGTGTGTACTGCCCATTTCCAGAACTTCTTCCTGATTTCTTCCTCCACTGGTATCTGGTTTATCTTGCTCACCCTTTGTGTGTATTGAGACCTACTGCTGTTGAGGCTGCTGCTACACTGGTCGACTTCTCCTGCATTTGGTGTTGCGTTTGCGATAGAAGAGCCAGATCATCTGAGAACTCTAGGTCGTCCAACTGCATCCTAGATGTCCACTGTATCCCATGCTTCTATCCCCCCAGATGTTGATGTCTTCATGGTCCAGTCGATCACCAGGAGAAAGAGAAAGGGGGAGAGTAAGCAACCTTGCCTGACACCGGTCTTTACTACGAACGACTTTGCCAGCTGTCCTCCATGAACGATTTTTCAGTTTAATCCATCACAGGAATTCCATATGACATTGACTATCTTCTAAGGCACGCCGTAGTGTCGAAGAAGCTTCCATAATGTTGTTCTGTCTACGCTATCAAATGCTTTCTCATGGTCATTGAAGTCGATATAGAGTGATGAATTCCACTCAGTTGATTGTTCCACGATGATCCGTAGAGTTGCGATTTGGTCTGTACATGATTTATCCTTACGGAATCCTGCCTGTTGGTCTCGAAGTTGGGTGTCTACGTTTAAGTACTTTGATGACTTAAGCTTCTGGAAATGTTTTAGTTACGATGAATTAATGTCATTTTATAATAGACATTTTAAAAGTGTTTCAGTCTTTGGTTATATAATGCAGAAATATACTCAAATCACATTAAATCATTCATCATGAACACTATAATTACTGTAAGAGTTGCAAACAATATATATTCATTGTAAAGCATCGGGAGATATCTAAGAATAGCTTAATTGTTGAACTTAAGAAAATTATTTATTTCTTAGTATGCAAATCACATGGAGTTACACAATTGACTAGATTAATCAATCTCCATTTAGTAATGTATGGAATGATATATCTATCTATTACCAGAAGTTTGAATTAAAGTGTTGCACTTTGTCCCGCCGCCCCCGTAAATCTGAATATATTGCAAATTATATATATACTCTTTATCATCTGTTGTGATTTATACGAAAAGCAGAGAATTCTGCATATCATTTTTACTATGTTTTTTGAAACTCGTAAATTTTTACCATTATTCGTTGGAATTATGATAGGATTTCTTGTTATCTCACTAAAATCTAGATATGAAAATAAAGTTATTCTATGTACAAATGATAAATCCAGAAAAAAACATGTTGATTTATATCCAAAGATAAGAAAACAATATAAAATCCAATCAAATAAAGCAGTTGAACAAACTTACTGTAAGTTATAATCAACCACTTATTTAACAAATTTAGTTCTCACTGACTCACTACGATGTATATGATAAGGTTATCGACATGAAATTTACGTAGGACTTTGGCAGAATATATTTTAATACAGACCAGTAACAAAATAATAAAGAATAGAGAGGTATATAGTGTTAAAGAACTGTTTGATTATCAATGTTTACCACAGTTTTCACCTAATAGCTATAAATTAAGTACTTTTGGAAAAATTACTAATCATAATGTTGTTGTAAGATTATTTTAAAAAATAAAAATCGTAAGATAATCAAATATTTTGGCAAGCTATTTTTCAGAGAATTTGATGAACAAGTTTGAGATTGTCTGAATCTAAAAAAATGGAATAAACTCATTAGTCAATTGTCTAATCATAGTTAATATATTTCTTATAACTGTTCCAGTCTTAGCAACCGCACTATTCTCATACGTGTTCCATGCAAACAGTAAGTCATTTTTTGTAGTAAATAATTAAAACAATCATTGAAATTATATGAACATTTAGAATTTTATAATCAATTATTTGATGAACTTCAGTTTTGATTATGTTACATTCCATTATTAAATTGAACATTGCCATTTCAGTTTTTTTCTAAAATTTTGACACTCGTTTTTTTCTTCATTTGATAATTAAAGATTCAATAATTGGTAAATTACTATTGAAGAACAATAGGTTGAACATTCGTAATTACATATAACACACTACATACCAGTGGATTATCAACATAGAGCTTAATATCTTTTCATGTTTAGGTTTCAATATAATAAATGTGAATTTATAACTTACATACATACATACATACATACTTACTTACTTGCTTACTTACATGCTTACGTCTGTGACCCCCAATTGAGCATAGGTGGCCGACCGGAAATTTTCCAACTACCTAATAAAATATACGTCAAACTCTATGAAATATATTACTTTTTCATCTTTATTCAAGTATTAAGCTAGTAATTCTTTGAATTTATACTGTGTTCATCAAGTTGAACAAGTCTAATAACTCGAATATTGTTAAATATCCAATTAAACAGTATGAATTTCTTGGCAGTTATTTTTTAACATATAGATTTTGATCTGAAATTAAATAATTAACTGAATGTTTTCTATGAGTTTGTTCTAAACTAGATTATTTTACTATGAAACTTCAACTTTCCACTTAAACAAGTACCCTACGAATTATTTTTTCTGAACAGTTTATAATAATCATAGTTGGTTAATTAATTAGAGAGATATGTGATTCCTATTAAAAATCTAGTTTTAATACTAGTTAAAGTCTACAAATGAGTATTAGTTACAAACAGCTCATAATGTTATTCACAAATAGTCTATAGAATTACTTCGACTAGTACTAACTATTCAACAGTAAATATATTTAATTTACCAGGAGTGATAGTCTCATTTTATAACTTACTTTAAGATTCATTCAGTACTAAAAATAGGACAAAGAAACAATGGTAAATAACAAACATAAACAAATGATGCTAAAGAATTTATTCAAATTCCATTGATTTCTTCTCAATTTAGAATATAATATAGAATAGCTAGTTTTTATAAAATTAGTCTTCCTTTCGACTGTTTTACTTTTTTTGTCTTGAAAATATCATTTATCGGTAGTCAATCTATACAATTCAAAGGATATACTTTATATTTGACTTAACAATGAAGTAAACATCAGAAGGGGTTTTGTGAAGGTTGTAGTAATTTCAATAGTTGAGATTATGAGTCAATTGAAACTAGACTACCATGGGAAACCTGAAAGCACTGGACGGCCGTTTCATCCTATTGTGGGACTCCTCAGCAGTATGCATCCAGATTTTCCATGGCGATCTAACTTCAACTGACTCATGATCTCAACTGTTGAAATAAAGTAAACATTACAACTTTCTCAAATATAGAAACTCACTTTATAATATTTAATATTAACTCATGTAAATTGTATATTGACAAATATTACGTTAATATCGATATAATAATTATTTGTTGTTTTCATATTATTATTATTTAGTAATGAATATAGAAGAAGCTAAAAAATTACGTTTATCTATTCGTATATTATGCTATATTAATACAATACCAAAAACACATAGAACCAAAGCTATTTATGTTAAAAATAGTTGGGCAAAGCGTTGTACAAAATATCTATTTATGAGTAGTGTATATGACAAGGAATTACCAACAATTAGTAAGTACAAAAAAAATTAACATTATAAAATTTTAATTTTTATGTAACTTCATTTTATCTAGTTCTAAGAATTTTTACACTTTAGTTAACATAAATTATTTACTTTGATTAGTTAATAATTTACACTAGTTGAAATCATGAGCCAATTGAAGCTAGACCACCATGGAAAACAGACCAGGTCTGTTGTGAGATATCAGCTCACTGAAGACAATGGTGTACGGTGGCGCGATTTAGTGGGTTGGTTGAAGTTAGACAGTAACAGCGTAGAATGCTGGCTAATGGTTAAGCGCTCGTGGGCGAGACTGATAGGTCCTGGGTCCGAATCTCTCGGGGGGCGGTATCGTGGATTCGCACTGCTGAGGAGTCCCATAATAAGACGAAACGGCCGTCCAGTGGTTCTAGGTTTTCCATGGTGGTCTAGCTTTAATTGAGTCGTGATTCCAACAAGTGAAATTTCTAAAATCTCCACAAAACCCCTTTTGATAATAATTTACAGTTAATTTGTTAAGCTAAGACGTTAATTTCAATGAAATTGTAAACATTTTGAGGAAGTTTGATTAATTCAGTTAACAAGTTTACATAGTTTAAATCATGAATTGATTTTGATTTGACCATCATTAAAATCTAGGATGTGCTAGACAGCTAATTCGTTCTAATATGTCATTCTTCAACAGTGTGTACCCACGATCTAGACAAGAGTCCCATACTAAGATGAAATGGTTGTCAACGGCATCCTTGTTTTTAATGGTGATCCAGTTAAGATAAGTTTGTAATTTAAACCATGAAATTTCTGTAATTTTCACAAACTTCTTATACCGCTAACAAAGTTACTTTCATATATACAAGTTTTATCCTTGATTCACATTTTGTAAAAAGTTTCAGATCTTTTCAATTATGATGAATTCTGCAATATCTATTCAAAACTTTATTTTAAATCATTTTTGTTACAAATAAGTTGATACTCTTAATATGTATGCTTTTCAGTTACGAAATCACATTTTGTTTCCATGATCTCTGTTACAGTGATACGAAATGAAAATTTCAAATAAATTATGATTGTATCACAGTCCTAGAATTTAAGTTCCTGTGACACTAACAACAAATTTCTCACTTTCTCTTTTACAATTTCAAATATTTAATTTTCATTTTGATCAAACCCTTGGTTACAATAACAAAAATCAAGAGCAGTGACCAAAAATTCCATTTAATTCAAATCGCTCAGTTGTGAAAATGCACAAATAAATTCTAAATCACATTTAACCATAAAATGTTGATCCCAAGATTCTTAGCGATACAGTTGCCGTTACTACGTTCGAACACTTCAAAATAAGATATCAGTTTTTAAGTCCAAAGGATTACACATAATTACAAAAGAATCCCATAGAACAGATACTAGTCAGTAGATTAAGATAAAGCAATTTCTGTCCCGAAGTGAAATATTCTGCCATTTGCTGAAACAGTGTAAATATACTTACTTACGCCTGTTTTCCCTCATGGAGAAGCATTAGCTGCTCACCAGCATTCTCGATTGAACTCGGCCTTTAGTGATCGTTTTCAGTTGTTTTGAGTTGCCATTCATCATTTTGATGTATGAGTGTAAATATACTAACTCTTTATTCAGCTCTGACTACTGACGAAATTCGTTCCTATCGTCACTTCATTACTTCATCAACCTTGATATTACCTGAATACACATACTCCTCATAATTTTCCCGGGAGTGACAAACAATAGAGTCTAAGATGTAAGTTCCTCGTTATTCAGGATTTTTCAACCGAATGGACTTGTATTATAATGCTGAAATTCACAATAAAACTCGGACATAAAGTTCAAATTATAAGATCACAAGATTGAATTTGAGAATGGAAAATATGATAGTATGACTGTTGGGGACGTTAGATCCCCAGAACTCACTTGGAAAAGGACCTAATTTTGTAATTTTATTTAGAAAATTTGAATTTCTTTGTTTTCGCGCAAAAGGCGCTCTTGTCACCTCCATGTCGTATTTCCCACTGGGAAATACCTTAGATGCTATTGGTCCGTTGAGTCTTTTAGTATATTATTTGGTAACTCTCCCCAAGGACGGTTTTGCACTGTATATATAGGTTTTGATTTTTGTTTGTTTTTATCGCTCGTTTCTGGCTGTTTGCAGAATATACCTCCCCATTCCAAGCTTAAACTTCTTCCTCTAGTTAGCAGGGCTGGGACGCATCAAAATATCTAGCTTACTGATCTTTGGTCACCGAGTCTTTGTTCTCGTTCGCAGATTAAGTGAACTCGTGATAGCTTCAAACCTAGCAAAGACTTAGCAATGTTTTTCTGAAAAAAGTTTTTTCGAATACTTTTGTTCGCCTAATTAATCTTCTAATATCACTAAGATTTTAAAATCTATTTTAAACTCAGTATAAACTTTACTGAAGTCTATCAGTTAATTAAGTCATTCCTTGAATTATCATGTAAAAACCACCGAGTATTTCTCAATATATTGAAAAGCTGTGAAGATAAATAATGACAATTATTCTTTCTAGTATCCCGAATTCGTGAACATTGTAACATTTTGACTTTATAAATCACAAACTGGTCTTAGCTAAAACACCACTGAAAACTTAAAGGCGCTGGACGGTTGTTTCGTCTCAGTATGGTACTCCTCAGCAGCCTTCTGTTAACTAGCATTTGCCACATTGTTAATGTGTTTATTCTAAGGCAAAGATAATAGGCGAACAGAAAATATGGCTGTATTCATTTTAAACTACTTATTATTCCTTTATTTAACTAACATTTAACAATTTTTTTTGTTCTTAGAGTTAAATTTAAGTTATCCCGAAAGTCGTCAACATTTATGGAGTAAAATGCGAGCAATTCTTCGTTATGTCTATCAATATCGAAATGATTATGATTATTTTTTAAAAGCAGATGATGATACTTTTGTAATTATGGAGAATTTAAGATCTATTTTACAACAGCATAATCCTAAAGATCCATTTATGATTGGTTATAATTTTCCTGTAAGTTTGATTATTTTTTGAACTTGTGGAAATTCGCAATATATAACAGTAGTTACATTCATGATTTCCTTTAGTTTCCAAGTGTGATTGTGTAACAGAAGCTCATTTGATAAAAGCGATCTGAAGAATCCGAGTTTTTAATTTTTAAACGACAATTCTTTTATCAGTTATTGTGAAGGTATAAACCTGCAATGATCATAAGCAAGAATATTAGTTACTTGATCTCTAAGTATGAGTGACTGACATAATCTTATTGACCAGAGTACGAAAGTTTTTTTAAAATGTCAGTCGGGCATTATATGAAACAATGGCAATTTTACACTCTCTTGATAATCAGCCAAATCTTATAGAGAGTGCTAATCCTCCCAAGATCTCAGACATGTCTTGGTGATATAGCTAACACTTTAAGAAACTACTCAGTTTTGAGTTGCATTAGGTTTGTAAGCAAAGCTGTTAGAAGTAAGTTAAGTCAATGCTTAAATTATAAGTGTTTGTCATAGTCTGTTAGTTGTGTGATATAAAAGAAATACTGGAATGATTAAATTTTTTTGCAAAGTCCAATCAATTAAAATTATTCGTAAGACTTGTATAGGTTATTACAAATAGGTTTATTTCCGAATTCACTTGATATTGTTTACTTGAATCTTCCCATTGATGTTTAGGACTGCGATTGATTAGTCTCTTATTGGCATATGTGCATACTATGCATATTGCCTCGATATAGCCTTAATTCAGGACTCAGTAGCTAAGTGGTTAACTCGATGACGTTTGAAGCGAACGGTACTGGGTTCGAGTCCCAGAGTGCATATCAACTTTGAGATGCAGGTACATTCAGCTGATGAGTCCCAAATAGGACGGAACGCGTGTCCTGGTTTCCAATGCTAGCCAAAATCCATCTTTGCTTAGTGTTATTTTTATTTTATACTTACCTGCCCAATTTTGTGTTTTTATAATTAAGAGAGATTACTTTATAACTCAAATTATTATTTTCATACAAACAATACGGAAATATATGAGAAGAATAAAATTCTGCATCCAATAATATTATTTCTTTTCTAAACGTATTTGATTATTAGTAATGAAGTAGTATATCCAACATGAAAGAATAATTCAACCTAACAAATCCTTTTCTGAATAATCAATTAATAAATGTTTAGTTCAGTTAACTTCTATCACTAACTGACATTATCTAGAGAATTACTAAATATTGCTAAACTCAGTCAATAGAAAAAATGTACAATTGGTATCTATAAGATCAAAGGTGAATACATATTCTTACTCACAACTCAGTTGATTATTTTTATAGTAATCTGTTTGATAATCAATCTTTAATGATCTAAATTTATTAGAAATTACATTATTTGGGTTTATTCCACTAATTTATTGATTAAAAGTGAATATGATCTTTGAACTTAAATATTAAAATTTAGCAACTAGATCAACACAACATATCAAAAATAGAAATCAATTAATACATTTTCTTTTATTAAAACTATCGGAAAATATCAGAATTAATTATCAAAAAGAATGAAGTCATGATAAGCCATGATGTTGTTTCATTATACATCAGTATTCCTATTGATAAATGCTTAGAATTCATTAGTGGTTTACTAGAGAACGACAATACTCTTTCTGATAAATGTCCTTTAAGCATTAGTTTATTCTTTAAAACTCTGCTTAAATTCGACACTTATTTTTAACGGAACGTTATACAAACAAACTAACGGTATAGCAATGGGATCCCCCGTGTTCCCGATTTGAGACAACTTGTTTATCGCACACATCAAATCAAATATTTTCGCCAACATCAGTAAACCACGAATTTGGCTTAGATATGTAGATGATAACTTTGTTGTAATAAAAAAGATCCATCTAAGATCTTTTTCGAAACGAATCAATAAATTTTCATCGCACATCAAATTCACGAATGAAAATGAAAATGGTGAGTTACCATTTTTAGATTGCTTAGTGAAAAGAAATCAAAATCAATTTCTAAATCTATCCATCTGCCTAAAGCCTACACACATCCATTCAGTGCAAAGATCTCTTTAGCCCTAAATCTTTTTAGAAGAGCTAACACGATTGTAACATCGGAAGAGGATAAACAAAAAGTACCAAAGAATGCAATTAGCATCTTACAACTTAAATATTTTCCTATGAAGATTATTAGAAGTATATTAAAACAAGACGTTTCATTGCGCAATAATAATAATAAATCGAATGAAATACTATGGATTGGTACTGCAGTTTTATTATACCGTCATGGCACAAAAGAACTCCAAAGAATCTTAATACAACACAGAATTAATGTATATTACAAAACGAGGAACACACTTCGAAATACTTAGTTCGCTTAAAAGAAAAAATCCCCTTCATGTCAACACACGGAACTGCGTCTACAAATTAGGTTGTATCGATTGTGATACCAATTTACATACATGTCGGTTATGAATCACCTTGATTGAAATGACATGAAATTGATTTGTTCGAACCTGTCTTTTGATTGGTCACATAATATTCTTGTTGTTCCGTTGTACTATTTAAACTTTTATTAATTTTGATTTGGTTATTTATCCTCTGAAGAAGTGGCTTACACTGAGTAACGAAACGTCAGAAAATCTACCTTTTCTACTCATTGTGATATTACAAATATATTATTTTTATTAAAACTATTCATAAGTCTACACTAGACTTCACCAAGTGAAATCAGACCTACGAATTACAAACCTTTTGATGAAGATTTCGTTTTCAGTATATTGGATAATAAGGTTTACAGAAGTAAGAGTTATTACGACATCGAGAATCTAATGTTTTGCAGTCATGTAAAAGAGTGAAGAGTCAAGTGTAAGCCCGGTAGATTTTATACAAGATTTATGAAACACGACCATTGGAGCTTTTAATCTAGGAATCAATACATAGGTTGTATCAACTGTCATAATATTTCTGTATATGAAATATACCAGTTTCTTTTTGTGTAGTTCTGTTCTTTGTTGGATTGCCTTTATTTTAAAACTCATTAGCTTGCGCATCGTAAACTGGTTCTAATTTGCTTGTTGTAGACATTTTAGTCTGTCCTTATTCTAACTTATTTAGCTTGTATACATTTAAAAGTTGAGCAATAGATTCACTTTAGTCATAAAACCATTTGTTCAAACAGTCTGTCATCAAGTATTTAGTCGAATAATCATTTCTTTCTGATATGAAGAGTCATCTAACGACAGGTGTGTTGGTCTAGATATGTGGTATAATATCTGAGAGCGAATATAAATAATTTCGCATCCATATTTAACTTATCACCTATCAGTTCAATAAACATCTCTACTCTCCTGTACATAAACAACAAGTTGACATTACATTACATTTCCAGAAACTAGAACTGTATGCCGTTAATCTACAGATAGTGAGTTCCAATAATCCTAATAATCTGGAGTTACATAGTTAACATCAGCAAACTAACGAATATTTATTAACTTCAGAACTCTGTAACCATTTAACTTATAATGTTTTACTTATTGGGTATCGAATCAAACAATTCTACATGATAATAACAACGGGAGTGAAATCTTATCAGTGACCATAAGTTTCAAACTACCTAACAATACAACTCGATTATTTCTCTCATTCGTTTCTAAACAAGATATATTTGTATTGATTCTTTGATAGTACCTTACAAAAAATGGTTATTTCTCTGGAGGTGCAGGTTATGTCCTCTCACAAGAAGCATTAAAGCGTATTGTTGAACAAGCTATTGACAAGCATCCAAGTTGTCCAACGTACGATGAAGACAAAGAAGATGTGAAACTAAGTAAGTGCTGGAAATCGATTACATGTTTAACATCAAAGCGTCTGAAAACTTGATCAGAAAATGCAATGTAATTAGGTGGTTTACTCAGCTGACCTAGTCCTGAGCGAACGGCGCAGTGATAATACTTCTTGTTGACTCAAAAAATACTGAGAATATTTTGTTCACTTCCACTATTACTGAATTTATGAAACGGAAACTATTTATTGGTATTAAGTTATAATTTTTCTTGATTTTGTCGATTATGTAGTGCATGGTAACTCCAGAGTAACATAAAATGATAATTTTTTATATCTATGTTTGATATTCAACAACTTTTGGTATCTGGTCCTCAATTTTTTTAATAATCATAATCAAGCTGTATTAAAAAATATTGGAACTGACTTCTTTGAAATGTTCGAGTCGGCAGAACCAACTATTTCTGTATCCTGTTCATCGAGAGATTTGAAGGTCCAGAGTACGCATTACTTAGGGGCCTTGAACTAGTAAGAATAAACATTTCAGTGTTACTTAATTTTCAATAATTTTTTAGCTGGTATCAATCAGTAGAGAAAACTACCTTGAAATCAAACTAATCACTGAACACTTAATCACTTCCTTACTAATGATTATCTTTTAGATGTAGTTTTCTAAGTTTTATGTAGTCTACTAATTCTAGAGAGAAGCAGTTACACACTGTTATAATTGGGTTAGTGTCTCATTAACTGAACATAAGCAATGGATTAAAGTTGTAGGTATCATCAAATATCTTAAGTATTCTGGAATGAATTTTAAGTAATGTCATTTATACCCACTGCTTAGGAGTCCTGAAAAAAAGTATTTCGCAAACAATCTATTTATATCTATTTGCAACAAATCTAATAAAGACTAGAGCTGCCAAGTTGATTGGAGTTGATTAAATGGTTCAACAGTAATTAGTGTACATCCTCAGCTCGTCAGCTTCTCCTAATACTTTACACATATATTATAGCTTTTTGACATTCAGTGTTTTTGATTTTCAGGTATGTGTGGTCAACCAGTCGGTGTAAAACTATATCATATAGTTGATTTAAATGGAACTTTTCCATTCACCTGGCGAAGAGAACAAAGAAATTATTATCTTTTCCAATGGCGCAGTCTAGAAGGTGAATTTCTCAGCTTAGTTTATCCAAATAAACGCGCTAAAAATTCTAAATCTCCAGCCACTACATCAAAAACGGTTGATCATCTTCATGATCCAAGTGTAAGAATTTGTACATGCATTTTTATTCATTTATAAAATTTTGTTAATCTCAATGTTCTCTGGAACTTTATGAAAGTAGATGAGCAAACATTGATCAACTCAATATCGAAGATTTGATTTGTATTTATTAAATTTACACAGCATATATCTAGCTTGACAAATGTTTTTTTGCACTAATCAAGCTCCAAAGTCTTTCGCAGTCATATAATTCATATTTTGACTTATTATAAGTAAACAATATTCTATCCATGTATTCACTGAAGAAGTGGCTTACAATGAGCTACGAAACATCGGAAGATTTAGTTTTTCTATTCATTGGGATGTTACAGATATATTATTTTTATTGGCAATATTCTATCCAGTTTGTTGATATGTTCGCTTCTTCAATCAGAACACCTCTTTATTCCAAAAATGATCATTATAATAACCACCATATGAGTTGAAAACAACATCACACACAGTTGTAAACATTTTTGCATGTGGTTACGATATATGTAGGTTATTTCTTCAACACTTTAATTCCATTAGTAAGTATCAAAAGAGTCCTGGAGTGAACATCAACTCTGGGATTCAGGTACATCCAGCTGACAAGTCCCAAATAAGACGAACCGCGAGTCCTGGATTCCACTGCTAGTCACCATCTATCTTTGCTCATAAGGCTTGTGACTTAAAACAGTATCGAGACAGTATACACATATGCTAATAAGAAACTGATCAATTGCAGTTCAATCAATAACGGAATGGTACAAGCAAACAATACCAAGTGAATATTTTTGCTGTTTAAGTAGAAGGAAAAAAAACAATACAACATGTAGGATACCTTTGTTTGCATATTTAGAAGTATTTTAACATAATGATATTTTGTTTTTTGTGAAAACATCCCAAAAAATACCTATTAATTTTCAATGAGAACTCATGAAACTTACATACATACTAGGGATAAACAAATAATCTAGATAAAAACCTTGATAGATTTTATGAATAAAGCTCTAGTCTTCGTAGCGTTGAACACATGGTTAAAGCATTTACTTTTTTTGTTAATGATCATTAAGGCATAAATGACCACGAAAACTGAAGCACAAATTAATATTTTGAAAGCATCCATTTATGACACACATTCTTTATTGAATATGTTTTATTTATAAAGATTTTTACTTTCCTATTGTTGTTACTGTTGTTAAATAGTGTAACTAATGAGTTACCAAGTTTAATAAAAAGTTGTGACTAAACAACGATGCACAGTCAATCCACTCATGATGCACACATTTCAATAGGAACTGTGATCCTTAACATCAATAATGGTAAATATAAGCCTTTACAAATCATATAAGCTAATAACGATTTGAACTCAGTATCTCCATGGATTACATGTTGTGAGTTTAAAGAAGACATTACTGAGTTCGAGTCCTGGCCTTAGATTAAGGTCCATCTGGCTGACACATCTAAAGCAGAACAAAACATGCATCACTGGTCCTACTACTAGCCACAATCGAAATTTAATAAAACACTAAGTTTAATTTTTCATCTGAGATTATATATTTATTTATTGTCAGCAAACTCTAACCTGAGATTTTTCCAACTTATTTGTGTAATGGAATATTTTTCTTGCTGATCTTTGGAGATTTTAGAATTTTCCCAGTTTAAATCGCAAACTGGTCTTAACTGGACCACTGTTGAAAATTTGTTTAATCCTAGTATGCGACTTTTCAGCATTGTTCATTCATGAACCAAAACTGCGGCATTCAACTGTGTTACTGTTTGACTTCAACCAAACCACGATATTGCGCAGTCTCCATCCATTGGCTAAGTTTTAACCAGCCCACACTCGATACGACTTATGTCGTAAACGAACTCTCAGGTGGGGAAGATCAGTTCATTGTTCAATGCAAAATCACACAATGGTTTATTAAAATGTGAAAATCATACATCTAATACATCATTTGCACATCTATGAATAGTCTCTTACAAGCTTCATTGTTCATTCATTCCAGTTGTTATCTTGATTGCTTCCTGTTTTATTCTCCCTTCTCTTCACTTCAATCTTCTCAACCTTCTGCTCACAGACGTCCCACTTCTTACTGGTGTTGTATACTACTGATGTCTGTAAACACGAGTAGCACACACCACCATAGGACTCCACCGGTTGCAGATTCTCACTGAATAAAATTATGTAGTCAGGTATGACACCGCCACCACTGTAAATTTAAAAGACTTGTTACATTTTTTACTTACCAGTTTATAGTCTGCAATTTCTATGTCAAATTATGAAACATCGGAATGATTCATGATTCTGTCAAGCCATCGTGTTTTATGTTTTTATCAGAAATATTACTCTCTGTGTGTATAAATAAGTAGTATATGCTATTAAGTCAGGCAATAATCTTACACTAAAACACTAAGTCCTAGTTAGTTATTTGGAAATGAGTAGTCATGTATTTTAAGTTATTTTTAGATGTTATTAATAAATATTTCTTCTGTGCCTTGTTAGTGTAACTCTTATAACTTATTTCTTTATTGATCTAAAGGATTTGCTCAGTGATCACTTGATTAGTTTGCATTATATTCAACCATTCTACATGTATTTACTGGAATTTGTTTTATATCACTTGAGACCGATTCAGGAAATGGATTATTTGAATGCGTAACTATTGAGGAAAAAGTTACAACTACACTGAGAAACCACACTGTATGTGCATGATTTTTAAACTTACTATTGTCTCTAATTGTATTATGCACTGTATGAAATATAATTAAAATTAACCTTATCGTTTATCAACAATTTATTTTATTTTAAAATCATGTTTATTTTTAATGTTGCTTTTTGAAATAACGTATCATGTAATTTGTTTGTTGTGACACTTCAACTGTCTTCGATGTAAATATTGTTTAATTAACTAGTAAAAGGTAAATATTTCATGACTTTTCTTAGATTCCATGTTTCCAACAAGTAACTACGTATGTCAATTCTTTACTACATAATTTAAGTGTCTTAGATTAAATAACTAGTTTCACCAAGAATGGGCAATAAATCAATAACTTTCTTCTATATCTGCTTTTTACATTAAAGCTATGTAAAAACATAATTCTTTAATTTTACTTAAGTGAAAGCAGACTTGAAGGAGAAAACCAATTTATTATCTAATGCCAAATCACACAGTGACTTAGTAAACTATGAAAATCATGCATTAAATACATCATATGCACATCTTTTTTGCGTTATCCTTTTCGTATTTTATCAGTTCTCTAATTCTGTTGTTCTATCGATTTTACTTTCACTTCCTTCCCGTTCCCTTCATTTTGATCTTCGACTTCCAGGGATTCCGTTTCAGATTAGTGCTACATCCTACTTATATTTATCGGCATACACAACACTACTTGTGTAAATCAAGCACTTTTTGATAATGAATATCTAGCCAAATATGAATTGAAATGTATCAACGAATAATTTCAATGTTTGTTCTGAAGAAATACTAAAGGGCTTGGAACAAAGTAAAGTAACTAAAATTATTAGTATCCGGAAAACGTCTAACAGCACTTGACATACTTCCCCATCGATTGTGGTTAGGATAATCCGTAAACATTAAAATTAAATAGTTACCAAATAATAAGATTTATACATATTAGCGTTAATTTCTTAGTTGTAGATGAATCAACATCTGAAGCTAACTGCAACAGAAAATCTCCACGATTCATCCCTACTCTTGGAACTCCAAAACACATAACTTTTGAGGTTGATTGTGTGAAATTTTGTCTGCTTTTTAACAGTTGAAAATGATTTAATTCAGTGTATGACATACATCACTCTTCGTTTCAGAAAAACAAGGACAGTGGTATTTTTCCTCTGAGTATATTTTATAGTATTGATCGTTTAATTACGCATCAAGATTACTATTTTTGCTTTAATTAAGTTTATTTCAGTTAAAGTAATCTCCAAGAATATCGCTTTTTCCTATAAAAATTTATAATCTGTTCTTTTTGAGTACAGATACAAAAAAGGCACTGGTATTTTTTCATCGCTAAAGACATCTTTTAGTATTGTAGGTATCATTACCAAGATTTGATTTGATAATTTCGAATAAATTGAGCATTGGTTAGATTGTTACAAATATATTATTTATTAACATATTTTATTATTGTTTGTATCCAAAGGTGTTAAGGTTTTTTCATATCTACTGAAGTCGGATTTTTTCATCGTTGTTAGGTACACTAATAAACAAACCTATGTTTTTGTATTCAGTGTCTAACACATAATAAGCCTTAAAAGATACTTATTCTAGTCATCAGTTTTCTCTTTTGTTCTTCCTGTGAGATCATAAAACAACTTTATGGTGCAAGTAAAACATAGATGTGGCAGACCTGCATGCTATTTCCCTGTCAATGATGGGAAACAATGTGACAACTGCAATGAGTGATATCACAATAAGTGCACCGGACTTAAACCGACTGCATATAAAAGGCGCTGCAAGCCACTATCACATTGGCTGTGCAAAACATGTTGTTCTACAAAGTCTCTACTGATTCTTCAGGAGATTGAACTGCTGAACATGGCTAGAAAATTGCCTTCAGATAAACAGGCAGTAGAATTCCGCTTTTGAGGAAATAGAGAGCGTTATCATGAGCTCAGCTCTAGATTTGAATGACACCGTGAAGGTGGACCCCATCAAGGAAGCGGATAACAAGCATACAAATATTGGATTCAACAAAATGGTTATACTTACTTACTTACTTACTTACTTACTTACTTACTTACTTACTTACTTACTTACTTACTTACTTACTTACTTACTTACTTACTTACTTACTTACTTACTTACTTACTTACTTACTTACTTACTTACTTACTTACTTACTTACTTACTTACTTACTTACTTACTTACTTACTTACTTACTTACTTACTTACTTACTTACTTACTTACTTACTTACTTACTTACTTACTTACTTACTTACTTACTTACTTACTTACTTACTTACTTACTTACTTACTTACTTACTTACTTACTTACTTACTTACTTACTTACTTACTTACTTACTTACTTACTTACTTACTTACTTACTTACTTACTTACTTACTTACTTACTTACTTACTTACTTACTTACTTACTTACTTACTTACTTACTTACTTACTTACTTACTTACTTACTTACTCACTTACTTACTTACTTACTTACTTACTTACTTACTTACTTACTTACTTACTTACTTACTTACTTACTTACTTACTTACTTACTTACTTACTTACTTACTTACTTACTTACTTACTTACTTACTTACTTACTTACTTACTTACTTACTTACTTACTTACTTACTTACTTACTTACTTACTTACTTACGCCTGTTACTCCTCGTGAAGGAGCATAGGCCGCTCACCAGCATTCTCCATCCAACCCTGTCCTGGGCAATCCTTTCCAGTTCTTTCCAGTTCTTATTCATCCCTTTCATATCCGCTTCTATTTCCCAACATAATGTGCTCTTTGGCCTTCCTCTTTTCCTATTCCCTTCAGGATCCCAAGTTAGCGCTTGTCTCGTAATGCAGTTTGATGAATTCCTCAATGTATGTCCTATCCATTTCCATTGCCTTTTCCTAATTTCCTCTTCCGCTGGAAACTGGTTGGTTCTCTCCCACAAAAGGCTGTTGCTGATGGTATCCGGCCAATGGATGTTGAATATGTTTCTTAGACAACTATTGATAAATACTTTTACCTTCTTGATGGTGGTTGTTGTAGTTCTCCAAGTTTCAGCTCCGTACAGTAGAACTGCCTTGACGTTCGTATTGAAGATTGTGACTTTGATATTGGTTGAAAGTTGATTTGAGTTCCATATGTTCTTCAGTTGAAGGAATGCCGCTCTAGCTTTGCCAATCCTCGCCTTAACGTCTGCATCTGAACCTCCTTGTTTATCGGCGATGCTTCCCAGGTATGTGAGGGATTCTACATCTTCCAGAGTTTCGCCATCAAGAGTGATTGGACTGCTGTTCTCTGTGTTGTGTTTGAGGACCTTGGTTTTCCCTTTGTGTATTTTGAGGCCTACTGATGCAGAGACTGCTGCTATGCTGGCTGTCTTTATCTGCATTTGTTCGTGTGTATGCGATAGAAGGGCTAGGTCATCTGCGAAGTCCAAATCGTCTAATTGGTTCTGAGCTGTCCATCGTATGCCGTAGTTCCTCTCAGATGTCGAGGTCTTCATAATCCAGTCGACCACCAGAAGAAACAGGAAGGGAGAGAGTAGACAGCCTTGTCTTACTCCGGTCCTTACTTGGAATGCGTCTGTCAGCTGTCCTCCATGCACTACTTTGCACTGTAGTCCGTCGTATGAGTTCCGGATAATGTTGACAATCTTCTCAGGAACTCCGTAGTGTCGAAGAAGTTTCCATAACGTCCTCCTATCTACACTGTCAAATGCCTTCTCATAATCAATGAAGTTGATGTAGAGTGACGAGTTCCACTCAATTGATTGTTCGACGATGATCCGTAGTGTCGCAATCTGGTCTGTGCACGACCGGTCCTTACGGAATCCAGCTTGTTGATCTCGAAGTTGAGCGTCAACTGCGTCTTTCATCCTGTTCAGTAACACTCTGTTGAAGACTTTACCCGGTATTGACAGTAGTGTAATGCCTCTGTAGTTTTCACACTTGCTCAGGTCTCCTTTCTTTGGAATCTTGATGAGGTGTCCTTCTTTCCAATCCATCGGCACTTGTTCCTCTTCCCAAATCTTCTTGAATAGAAGATGAAGCATGCTTGCAGTTACTTCGATGTCTAACTTCAGTGCTTCAGCTGGTATATTGTCGGGTCCTGCTGCTTTCCCGCTCTTGATTTGTCTGTTGACCATTCTGATTACTTCCGTCGTTGGTAGATTGACATCTATAGGGAGATCTGTGTGTGCTGATTCGATGTCCGGTGCACTCATTGAAGCCGGCCTATTCAGGAGTTCCTCGAAGTACTCTGCTCATCTGTTCCGCTGTTGCTGAATCTCAGTGATTGGTCTTCCTTCTTTGTCTTTGACTGGTTTCTCTGCTTTACTACATTTCTCTGCTAGTTTCTTCGTTGTATCATAAAGCTGTTTCATATTTCCTTCTCTTTCAGCTTTCTCCGCCGTCGTTGCTAGTTCTTCTACGTATTTCTGTTTGTCGGCTCTAATGCTCTTCTTCACTTGCTTGTTTGCTTCTACTTACTCATCTTGTGAGTGGACTTTCTCTGCTCGTGTTCGACTGTTGTTAATTGTTGTCTTCTTGTTCTTTCTTTCTTTGATCCTGTCCAGTGTTTCTATAGAGATCCATTCCTTGTGATGATGCTTCTTGGGGCCCAGAACCTCTTGACACGTTGAAGTTAATGCATCTTTGATATCTCTCCAGCTATCCTCCATAGTAGTTTCTTCTTCGTTCAGTAGATCCTGTAAGGCTTGGAACTTGTTGTTGAGAGCTATTTTGAATTCATTGAGTTTGTCAGTATCTCGAAGGAAGGCTATATTGAACCTTTGTGGTGCTGTTTGTCCAGTTGTCCAGTTCTTATTTAGCTTCAGTTTCAATTTGGCCACAACCAGGTGGTGATCTGAAGCTATGTCCGCTCCTTTCCTGGTTTTCACATCTTCCATTGTCCTTCGGAACTTTTTATTGATGCAAATGTGATCTATCTGGTTCTCTGTGGTGTGGTCCGGTGAGATCCATGTAGCTTTGTGTATACGTTTGTGTGGAAATATTGTACCGCCTATGACCAATTTATTGAATGCACACAGATTTGCAAATCTTTCCCCGTTTTCGTTTCTCTCTCCCAGTCCATGTAGTCCCATGATGTCTTCATATCCGGTGTTGTCTATTCGGACTTTTGCGTTTAGATCTCCCATCAGAATGGTGAGGTCATTTCTTGAGCACTTCTCTATGATTGATTGCAGCCTCTCATAGAATTGATCTTTAACGTCGTCGTTGCTATCATTGGTGGGTGCATAACATTGGATAATGTTCATTGTGATCCACTTCTTCTTTTGTTTTGAATGATGCTTTGATGATTCTGGATCCGTGAGATTCCCATTCTACAAGTGCATTTTGTGCTACTTTGGACAGCATTAGAGCAACTCCCTGAGTGTGTGGAGCATTTTCCTCTTCGTGACCGGAGTATAGCAGCATCTCTCCCGTATTTAGCCTTTGTTGTCCAGCTTGGGTCCAATGGGTTTCACTGATTCCCAGTACTGCCAAGTTGTATCTCCTCATTTCCGTTGCTATTTGACTGGTCTTCCCGGACTCCCACATTGTCCGGACGTTCCATGTACCTATGAGAATTGTTGCTCTGGTTGCTAGGAGGGGCATCGGCCTCATGGCTTCTGAAGGAACTCGGCTTTCACCTTGAGGCGTCATATTTCTTCTGAATGGAGACCTTCTAACTCCCAGGGCAGAGTTTAAATGGTTTGAGTTATTTTTTCTGTTTAGCGTTTTTTAGCTAGTTAGTTTTCTACGGGATGGGGACGCTAACCCCATGCCCAACCCTCCTCCTTTATCCGAGCTTGGGTCCGGCATTAACCCTAGAAGAGCTACAGGGGGAGTTCCCCCTAAATAGAGACTGAGTTAATTTAGAAGTAGGGTCATCGATTGCGTCATTCGACTGCAAACTTTTAGAAACCTCGATTGCATTGGCTTTATTTCAACACACTACAAATCCCACAAGACATACCCTAAGAAGCTCCTATGCTCCTTTGGATTTAGTCTTTTCACATGGTGATGACGTTGGTCGAATGACTTTTCTCCCACCTCTAGGGAGAAGCGATCATGCAGTCATCTTATTCAAATTCATGGCTGATATTGACTGTCAAACGGTTGCGCCCACCCGTCCTAACGTATGAAAGACAGATATGAAGGCGACAAACTCTACAGCATCGGCTAAAAGCTGGATAATTGACTCAGGGACATCAGTAGAAGATGCATGGACTCATTTTAGGCAGTTATACAATCGGGTAACTCAACCATACATACATTGGACAGTTCCAAAGAAGAAGAAGCGTGGCCATCTCTGAATAGGCAGGGTTATTCGACGTTTACTATGACAAAAAAGAAATGTTGAAATGCTGGCATGCGCCTCGGCACGGCAAGTACGATGGAACTCTACAAGTCGGTAAGAAACAAGTGTTTAATTAAAATCCGCAAAGATCAGAGAAAATATCAAATGCATTTGGCACAATCTGCAATTACTCAGCCTAAGAGACTGTTCTCGTATATAAATTACCGAACAATGATACAACATTGTATTCCCAACCTAATTAGAGGAGGGAATGAATCTGAAATGATAGAGGATTATCAAGGAAAGGCAGAGGTTATGGAAAAACTATTTCGGAGCAGTTTTCATTCAGAAACCTCGTAAAATGAAGAACTAGATTCAAATACAAAGTAAATAAACTGTCTGATCACTGTGGATTTTGATGGAGACGATGTAATTAGGGCTCATAGCACCTTAAACACCGAAAGGTCAACAACACTGAAGGAAATCGGTTTCAGTTTGGAGAGGACATGAGGCTTGATGGCCTGTGTTGGTCCTGACAATTATGGCCTCTCAGTTGGTCCAACTTTCTTTTCAAAGAATCTACGGATGGAGCTTCAACCTCGCGTTGAGGTAATGAATTCCACTCGTCGATGATTCGGTGGGAAAGTCGATAATCAGCTGACAAGTAATTTGTTCTGGGCTTGTGAACTTTTTTGGAGTGTTCTCGTAAATTCTCTGTTTTGGAAGGCAAGAAAAATGAAGGCATATCAGGTGCAAATTTATCAATAAGCAATTTGAAAACTGTAATCAAGTCGCCTCTCGTTCTACGATCTGACAAAGGGAAGAGGTCTAGCTTGGCCAGTCGAGCATCATACGGAAGCTTCGCTATTCCGGTAATCAGCTTAGTTGCTGTTCTCTGAACCTTTCTCAAAAGCTCACCGTCTTTTTTTAAGCAGGGGCTAGCCGCTTGTATGCAGTTTAGGACGTACAAACACTGTATACAAAGTCAAAAACGTTTTAGCACCGACATGAGTAAAAGTCCTGGGTATTGATCAGGTATGAGAACATTCAGATAATTTCTCCAGGTCATTTTGGAGTTCCAAGCTATCACCTTTACTTCGTATCGCTCTCCACATCCTGACATCATCGGCATATAGCAAGACCGATGATGATATTAGGCGAGGAAGGTCACTTACATATAAGAGGAATAACACTGTCCCCAAGACTGTACCCTGAGGCACTCCACTAAGCACAGTTTCCCAGCTAGATAAATTTGAGTTCACCCGTAATCTTTGTTGGCGCCCAACCAGGAAGTCTTGTATCCACATCAATAGATTGCCTCCAATCCCGACATTTCTTAGCTTATATAACAGGCGGTTGTGCGGAACTTTGTCAAAAGATTTGCTGAAATCAATGCAGGCTACGTCTACAAGTAACTTTTGGTCCTTAAGAGCTCAGCAGCTTTCACGAGCGACTAGTAAGTTATTGAGACAAGAATAACCTATTCTCGAACCGTGCTGCTTCTCCTAAAGGATCTGGTTTACATCGAGGTACTTAAACAGCCCTTTCCGAATAACCTTTTCTAAGATTTTACCAACCACACTAGTTAGGCTAACGGGTCGGTAATTCTCAGGTGTATATTTTGAAGACAGGACCGACTATGGCGTTCTTCCAGTCTTCTGGTAAATGACACTGCGTTACGGATAGCTTAAAGCATATATTTAAAAGGTTCGCAACGAAGTTAGATAATTCCTTTAGTAGCCTAGGATGCAATTCATCGAGCCCCATGGATTTACCTATGTCAAGCTTATTCAGCAAATCAAAGACATCGAGTTCATTAATGGTCACGCTATCCAGTGTACGTGTGGGGGGATTTGTATGTGCTGACGAGGAGGGTGCTTCTATGGTATGTACATTGCTAAAGTAGTTTGAGAACACTTGAGCCTTACCAAAGTCATCCTCCACCAATGATGAAGTAGTAGTGACTTTCCACAGTGCTGGAATATTTCCTCTTCTTTTGTCCTCTGGTTTGTATGCGAATACAAGCGTTTAGGACATACTGTGGATTCCTTTACAATTTTCTTTTCGTACAACTTTCCAGACTTATGGAGGGTCGGGGAACAGTTATTCCAAGCATTTCGATAAAGGGGTTTTTGTCTCATCAGTCCTCAGTAACCTGAATCTGTCCCATATTTTTCTCCTCTTACGGAGAAGAGTGAAAACCTAACTACTGAACCATGGTGTAGAGTTTCTCGACCTCCTTGGTGTAGTTCAAGGGATTTGGGCTGCAGTAACTTTTAAGTATAAATTTCGAAATACGTCCCAAACCGTTTCAATTGAGAACTCTGGGTCTATTGTCCAACCTACTAACGATGCTGAGTGCATGATATCTGGTATGTTTGCTTTCCAGAAGTTATGTCTGGATTGAGTTGACGCTTGATCGTGATTGACATTTATATGGAAGTCAAAAGTTAAAACTGCGTGATCACAATTACCTAGGGGTGGCATGTAATCGAGGTTCGCAACGTCATCCTCATAGTGAGTCAATATAAAATCTGGTAAGGATGATTCAGTGTCCGGGTCGTACCTAGTCGCTTCTTTCACATGTTGCACTACGGCACATGTGATAACCGCATCAACCAGTTCCTGCTCGAAGAAATTATCGGACGATTCAGTTCGCAGATTTTCCCAGTCTACCATAGGTGCATTAAAGCCCCCTAGGATTAGACATCGACCACTTTGTGACCAAGTATTGAGCCTATTTAGCAGGACATCATTTACCTCGCAGCTTGAACTGCGATTGACCAAACCAATCAGCACCTCTTGTCTCTTGCATTTCAAGCGGAAACTAGTCAATTCACACGTCTCACTCTCATGGGATACACTGTAGATAATGGCAAATGGGATAGCATTTCTAATGAATAGAGCTACCCATCCTACTTTACGCTTTTGTATTCTGTCAGCCTTTAGTAACGTAAAAACCTCAAAATCAAGTTCCATACTATCTATAGACTGTCAGCCAGGTTTCTGTGACTGAGATTATGTCTGGCTCTGTGGAGTCGATCTGTTCACCTAGTTCCGATTGCTTATTGAGAAAACTTCGGGCAGTAGTGTAACAGATTTAAAGCCTATTTAAGTGGCTTTTGCATCATTCTCTATCGAAACCACACAACCCGTAAATTTACAATTTGTAGGTCCTTTTTGCCAGCGTCTAACCTAATTTGTAGTTCTTTTTCGGCTTCCCGTCTTTTTACACGGTCTGCCAACGGCAAGTGCTTTCGGATAAAAACTCCCGAACCCTTTAATTTATGTCCATTCTGTAAAATTAAGTCCTTTTCATTCGAAGATTTGAATACTACTTTAAGCAGTCTGGATTGATTAGGCTTCAAGTTCGCTAGACTACCCAGTCTATACACCTTTAGCAATGTGACTCCGGAGATATTTTGGGGCATGATTTGATGAAGTAGCTGTTTTATCAGCACAATGTCATGCTCGAAACGACTTTATGGTTCAGAGCTTTCGCTCTTCTTGATTCTGTGAAAAACAACTAGTCTGCCACTGTGACCAGCCTTCTGTTTCTCGGTTACTTTTATGGGGGCAGGATTCCCTTTTATATCGTTGTGTTGTTTCTTCCTTACGACCTGTACCCGTTCGTCAACGTTGCTTGGAGAAGCAACCACAGTCGTGTCACATATACTGCAGGATTCCGGAGGGTTGCCGACCACTTGCGAGGTCAGGTTATGTGTCCCACTTAAAACCGATCAAGCCTCGCTATTGCGGCTTCTATGCGTTTCTTTCTGCATGCCATTTAGAAAATGGGAGACAGAAGAAACTTTTTTCTTGAGTTTTTAGTTAAGACGGACCTCTTTGAAGGCTGATCTTCCTCCTTTGGTCAGTGTGAGTCATCTGTTTTCGAACTCGTCTGAGTTTGCTTCGCACCAGTTTGCGTGTCGACAGAGCGAGCACTTACTGATGTGTCCCGACCACGCTTGCCAAAATCCTTTTTTGTAGCATTTACCAAAGAGATGGCCTCGGTTAGCAAGCTGTTAGCATCCGAACAGCACAGTTGACAAAGCCATACGCAACCATTTTTACTGAACCGTTTGAAAGCCGCAGGCGTTAAATTCGCGCAAAATTTGTGGTAGCAGCCATTGCACTCATCGCACTGCATGCCGCTTTCAACAGGATAATGACAGCCCGGACGTTGGCAATTGCTTTTTTGCACTGTTTAGTCATCGAATACGGGTGTTTTTGAAAAATGAACTGAATGCAGAAATACTCGGAGACAAAAACGATCCATGACCAAAAACGTGGAAAACTGTAGATTGTTAGAACCAAAAGTACTAACAGATACAATGAAAAAACAAAGTACTCAAAAGTACTGGCGATTAACTACTTTAGAATCAAAAACGGTATTCTAATCGAATTCCTTGACTGAAAGAAATTTAATCAAAGTGAATACAGTAGTCTTGATACGTAATAAACGATCAAAGCAACAGGATTTACTCAGCGAGGAAAAATACCACTGTTCTTTTTGAATAGCGCCCCTAAAATCTTGGGACATATTTCACAATATATCGCGACCCCACTGACTGTGATAATCAATATGTCACTCGATAACGGTGTGTTACCTATGGACTGGAAGGACTCAGTCGTCACTCCCATACATAGAACAGGACCAGAACAAGTTCCATTGAACTGCATACCTGTCAGCCTCAACAGCGTTGTGGTCAAAATACTGGATAGAATAGTCAAAACGACCATAATGACATTCGTGGAAATTAACAACTTGCTAAACAGCGAACAACATGGTTTTAGAAAAGGTTTATCTTGCACAACAAACCTCCTTGTAACGAGGGAGCAATGGATAGAGGCTCCAGACAGTGGAAACTCGGTGGATGTTGTCTACATAGACTTCAGAAAAGCATTTGATAAGGTGCCAACAAATAGACTGCTCTTGAAGCAAGGATTTCTTGGTAAGTCATCGACAGAAAGTAAGGGTAAATTCGAAGCGCCCAACCTAAAGACTAGTACTCAGTGGAGTACCGCATTTTGGGAACACAAATGTTATTAGGTACAGCATGTGGAGAGTACCTGTATTCGTGGTTCGGTCTCACCAGGATCTTAGGGTAACAATGAGTCATGGTCCTAAGACCACGGTTCATTGCCACGAAGTTGCAGCTAAGACGTTTAGAACCCTCTGGGATTTAAGATCGACATTCACCTGATTGGGTACTACTATATTTACTACACTATACACAGCATTAGTGAAAACTAAGCTTGAAAACTGCTTTCAGGTTGCAGGCCCCTGTTCAAAAGGTGACTCAGATATCCTGGGGAACGTACGGAGGGCAGCTACCTGTGAAACTCCAAAACTCCGGGGTTTACTATGCAAAGAGCAGCTTGAAAAGCTAAACCTATTCAATTCGAAGAGGTGATCTAATTTTGATGTATAGAATACTAAGAAATTATTTCGGACCTAATACATTCTCTCTTTTTCTTCCAATCACATCAGAACATCTCAGAGGACACGGCAGGCGAGTAGGAAAGTCAAAAACGAACGGAATACCCGTGGCATACAGGTTTTCACGGCGAGTCATCAATTCTGAGAACCTGTTACCCGAAGCAGTGTTGTTCGCACCTTCGATAGACTCATTTAACAAAAGACTAGACACTTATTGAAGCATACTGAAAAGGTATAACGTAGGCTGTAGACCTTCTGTCCTTATCACACAAATCTAAATCTGCTTTAAAAGTGAACAGTCATATCTGTTTGTGGTCTCAGATTAAACAATGACTAGTCAGGTTTCTATCAGAGAATGGAATTTAGAGCGATCCCCTTTGGTACCTACAGAGCTAAAATATTATTTGAGCCCCCACTTTAAGTGACTATCAAAGGGTCACATCATCGTAACCTACGTTCCGCAACTTATTTTTCTGGGTAGGTACCCTGTTATTTGTATTCAGGTACTAAAATCAACTGTTGATCTACTAGGGTTCATTTGGTTAGAAACTGTATGATATATGATAAAGTAATGAATCGGTTGTAAGTGAAGCGCTTTCAAATGAGCCAATTTAGATCTACTTTTATTCACAATATCTTTTTAGTTTCTCTTGTTTAAACCCAATGCAAGCGAGTTATATCCCTTTTTATGTAAAAGAACATAGTGTAAGAGTTAATTCCATATTAAGCCTTGGTAAACAATAAATTCAATCTTTAATTTTCTCGCAGTTATGCTATCAATAGTTTCAGGAAAAAAATACAAGAATTAGCATGGTCTATTGGCCCCAGAACCCAAGTATGAATGACACCGAGAGTATCACAAAGAATGAATCTAATGTCATTTTTATTAATGGGAAGTGTGATGTTGGACTCTCCCAGGAAAGAAGAGTTGTATGAAGCATCAATTCCATTCGCCATTAGCATTCCGTATTTACTGGTATTAAGAGGAAGTATAATTCCAGGAGTCCAGTTGTGCCTCCTGCCTAAGTCTCCTTGGAGAGTCAGGATATCGAAGGGGCCGAATATTTCATCACAGATGTTATAGTCATTTACATTTGGGAGCGTTTGATATCCTGGAGAGTGAAGTAGGTTGCGCGTGAGCAATCCAAATAGTTTTAGTACAAGGAAAAACATCAAAAACCAATTCGCTAGAGTGGTGCGAACCCTGGTATTACGTAACTTTCTTCATGGGTAGTCTGAGAGCCACTTCATCAGACACCCGACTATACTCTGTAGGTTGCCTGTCTAGGGGACCAATGTGCACCAACTGGTTGTTAAAATATATTAGACATTCAGTACACTTGTGTAACAAGATATACAAGGTAGAAAGTTATGTTGGAATTCAACCGAAATTAATTTTCTGAAAAATCAGTCACACAGATAAACATTAATAACTCTTGTTACGACCCTCACTACATCAGAGGGCAAGGAAACTGAATGATAATTGGATAGTTCTACAATGTTGCTTTCTCTGTGAAAAGGTACGACTACCCCCTCATTTTCAATCACAGGAAATTTTGCTTATAACGGAGAAACATTTGATGAGAGTAGAACGAGGGAAGTGAAGACGGTTTGAAAACTCTTTCGAAATTAAATACAATTTGAGATAGCATATTTGTAGAATTATGGCCTACTTCGTTATAAGTACTGTTATAATAAAAGACCTAATCCTAAAATTGTAGATTTGTTACTGATGTAACTGTTTAACCTATATAATCGTACGTAGAAGTCATGTTCTTGTCCATCCTGACTCATTGTACCATAACGATCACTGATATATGATGAACACGTTTAGCCTGAAGATAGAACAATATATTTAATACGGATAAAACTTACACAAGAATTACCACGCCTGCAAGCATAAGCCATGTCGTCCGAATTACAGCGTCCACCATTATTGACCTTCTCTGAGTGTTACTTGTTGAAAGTCCATTTTGCCTGGTCTCGTGTTCAGCTTTGAGGACTGTGTGGTTAGGGTTCAATGCTACTACACATCTACATGGGTTCACGTACCTCAGAGTCACATTAATTTTGAGAACGTCAGACTCTATAATGCATAGGTGAGCTTAGGGAAAGGTATGGGTGGAGTCATTTGAAAATGACATTGCCGGCTGAGGATAAATTGGTCAGGATTCTTTAGCCATCAGCCTATCTTATATGTGTATGTGTGCTGTTAAAGCATCCTAATCCACGATGCTCAACTTAATGTTTGCTTTCTTTTTCACAAAAATTTTCAGAAACTTATGGTTACTCTCCATAGGCGTCATCAGACTAGATTGGTGAGTTACTATATTTCGTTTGACTTTCTTAGTGAACGTATTTCGTGGAACCTTGTAGTATTAATAGTTGTTATTATCATTGGGGCAACGGCAGTTGTTCTGGATAGCGCAATTGGTCTGGGCAAGTTTGCAAGTGCTATGCTCTGGTCAGGAGGATAACCTTGGATGTTTGATATATGGATGCTGACAAAGGACTTGTTGGACGATATTTCACCATTTGTACTCACTGATGATTTCTTTGTACTTGATGACTGCTTGATTTCGAATTCCAAGTACATTACGTCCAGAAGCGCCCATCTGGTTCTACCCACGTTAAATTGCACTATTTTGGAAATTCTTAGCTGACGAAATAATCCGAATACTTCTAATTATCATAGATATTTTTCGAACGATTTCATCACCCATCACCTTCAACAGAATCATATTTCTTTTGCCAGGTCATTCTTTTGATATCTGCCCCAACATCTTGATAATGAGCTTCGTGAAAGCCTTGAGATTGGTCACGGCAAGTATGTTACGGAGAAATGGGATTGTAGGATGACACTGTTGATTTGATCCAATTAGTTTAGTACTAGTGAATTTTAATAAACAACTGGTGAACATACAATCCAGATACAAATCCATCAGGTCCTCATGGAGTACATTAAGTAATATTTAATAATCTGGATTAACCTACCAAGTCTCTAATGTACAAAAACACTTTGGAAGCATAGCCTAGATAGAAGTAATTATGAACGTTGTAATCACCAGTCAATAGCATCTGAGAAAATCTTCATTTTATGTGCTCTTCGACATCTTGAAGAAATGAACTGCGTAGAGAAGCCAGGGCTATGAGTGATTTATAAAATACTCTACATGACTAAAGACACGAATTACCTCCACGCTGAAAAACAAAACATCCTGAGAAATTATTGTGGAAGATAAATTTCTAGATCTCTGACGGATTTGAATATATGGAGCATGACCCTATCACCAACAATGTCAGATCTATCATCATAAAACAGCTAGAGGTTGTTGTGGAAATGTTTCCCATCACTAATGTCACTGGTAGTTTCACAGGAGACCATCATGCTTTGTTCTTGTCCGTTTGTAAAGTGTGGTCCATAATCGAAAGCACCAATGATAACATGAAACGCCCACTACTATATTAACTACCCTTGACCTGGTATGACCATGCCTTGCTTATTCACTAATCACAATTTCATTTTTAACATAAACAATATTCGGTTTGTTGACTAATTTTTCCTATCCTCTAGTTACTGTTCGGTATGTTGTTCATGTCTCCATTTTCCACGTTCAGTAGACTGTATTGACCATTTATTTTGTATACTAATTGTGTTGATTTGCGTTTTAGAAACAGATAAAGTTTATCAGGTCAAATAGTTTATTTGTTGTGACTTCGGCAAAACTAAGATTCTGTGTTCGACAGCCAGGAGAATTGTTTAGAATTATATCTGTTGGAAATTACTTCTCACACCGCTGGTAAGCTGTCTTTTATTACGTAATTAGTATATTGGAGATAGAAAACCATATTTCACCCGTACCGTCATCATAAATAAGTTGTTACTAGAATAAAAGGGCCAACCCAAGCTCAGCAAACTTAAAAATTTTTTATCGCACAACCACTTTATGGCTCTGCACTACATGGAGAGTGCTCTACTATTGTCAATTCTCAAATGTTAACTGTAGTATCTATGTTATACATTGAAAACCAACACTACCTTTAAACGACCAAGATTTCTATTCACTGTATTTAGTCGATCCCCACTACCAAAAATAACACTTAGAATGCTTTAGTCCTGCTGGATAGCATTGGAGTAGCATGTAATTAGAATGAGAACCAATCAGATGAGTTATTCATTTTTGAAAAGCAGGTAAGATTATAAGCATTGTAGTTGGCAAACAAACTTAGTGAAAATAATGAATGTTCTGACATCTGTTTTATATTAAAAAGACTGACAAATAAAATAGAATAGTGTATAATCCATTAGAACTGTGTTTTTCATCGTCATACAGAATTTTTAATTCGATTACACGTCAACAGCATTAGAAAAGCTGAGTTCAATTTTCACAAAACTACTTTAAACGTCGCTAAAATAACAACCTTGCGAACTAGTGTAACTTTGCGCGTTTTCAAACTTTGCACTAGGTAGCGTTGGCTTGCTTTTCATATTGATAAGCAATTGTGTCAGTTATTTTTATAATTTTACATGCCTTTATGTAACTGCGAAACTCTGGCTCATGAGTAATAAGTAGTTGAGTGACGTCGGAAACATTAAAATGAACAGGAAAGTAGTGGTCATAATCAGGTGGGTAGACGTTAGTTACTTTTAATTAATGAATTTGAACTGTATCCAACCCTCACATTGTCTAATTCAAAGTCCGTGATAAAATATATTTTTTCCATGTTTTTCTTCATGTATGGATATTTTTATTGTTGATTACTTGATTATGCTGCCATGGCACCAATCATACTACTATTTTTTAAAAGTAATAAGTAATGGTGAAAACAAAAATAACTTAGAAAACTGCTATAACAACAGTCTAGATGCTTTATCAAGTCCTTACTTAAATTGAAATTGACTGACTAGTTAGCTATATCATAAGATTAAAGCCACGTCATCAATGTTGAAGCCTTAAGTTATTCAAATAGAAGATAACTAGTTTGCATATCTTTTCTAAGCATAGTGAAAAAAATTCTTGGAGTTCTCATGGACTCTCCTAGTAATTCGGAGATCGAATCTAAAACTCGACACCAGTCTAACGAGTACCGTACCCACTAGTCTCAATCAGGATATGAGTTTGTGTCACTATCCAAAAATTTCTTATCACTACTCCAAAAATTTCTACGACCTAAGAGCAAATAAGCTTTAAATAGCGACCTAACACTTGCTTTTGCACGCTTATTATCTGCTTTCGAATACTCAATAACCATTTCAGTTCGCAATCAGAATAATAGTAAGTTCGTAGACCTGTGTTAATGTTTTCAGTACATAGTTGCATAAAGTTAGGTTTTTCTATAAGGTATTCACGGGAGAAAGTAATGCCAGTTATTTCGCTGTAGTGTTCCAGACGTTGATTAATAGTTGATAAGTACGGTTCCCCGCCCTAAGTTCCTACGATTACGCTTTTTAACCTTGTCAAGATGGCTTCAGATATGATTGATCCTAGAGGCAGAAAAAAATTGAGATATGTTAGCACTCAGTTCACTTAAGGTGCAAAACAACAACTTAAGGTCACTTTACTTTCTGAAGAAATGTGAAGAAATAGGGTTTGGCGGTTTAATCGCCCTTTCATCAACGAAATTAAAATGTCTAAATCTTGCTAGGAGGAAATCTCTTAGTTTTTTTCTTTTATTTAACTGGCCCTTGGGTTATTCATTTTACTCATTGTTAATTAAAAGATATCTGTAGGGTTGATTATATAACAATTTAGCTTTTACGTTCACGAACTAGTCTACAACTAATGTGTCGACCGATATGTATTGATATATCAGTCTTTTAGGTTAGTGTCATGCCTTATAATGCGGTATGGCAACTTGGACCGATGCATGTATGTGCCTGGTCCTATGTTGCAGCTTGTTAGGCATAAGACACAAGTGAAAGATGTAAAATCGGTCGATGAAGTAGTGAATCTTCATTAACTGAGGTGGACGGGACGCGTACTATTTATGACCAACTGCCTACTTCAGCAGTTGATGTTCACTGGAGTGGGAGAAGGTTGAAAGAAAGCTAATGGTGTTGCAAAACCAAGACATTGAGTCGTTCGATGAAGTCTTTAGATTTCGAGCTGTTAGGTGATAAGGCAAAGATTCATTCACTCTTCATTTCGCTCTAAACCATAATTCCAAGTACTCTTTCAAATACGCCTTATAATTTTGCCTTTTTGAACCACGTCTTCAACGTTCAATCTGTCTCATTATTGTTGGTAGTACATTATTTCTACTCCATTATTATTGTTGCTAATTTTATCTTGTTATGTCGATTTGGTATATCAACTCCGAACGCAAATTTGTGCCAGTCTCTACCTTAATTAAGATTGAATGTTTGTGTGCAAGTGGGTTTCATACAGAACTGTTGGTCAATGAGTACAATACCGGACTTAATGGACTCCTTGTTTTAAACGTAAGTAAAGAACAAAACTGTGAATATTCTAATCACAATTTGACACCTGTATGAAATAAATACATGTGAAATTTTAAGATGTATAATTCACAAAACCATTCTTACTCATCAATTAACATGTTTAAACAGTATTTGAGATGTTATCTTTATCCATTCGAATAGTTAAGATAATTCTGATTCAGTTAGATGAAAAACTCCAGAAATACAAAATTAGGTCGTTTAAAGAAGAAAAATAGTTTTAATGTTTGAGCAGTGATTAGCTATAAAACCTAAAATTGATAAAATATCAAATTTTAATATCGAACCTTTTTCAATACCTTATAGTTTTGAGATGTTATTCCTGTTTCTTATATATAAACTGATAATAATGATCTGTGGTTATTAAACTTGGAGTTTTGGTCAGTGATCGACCTGAATAGTTTTCAAAAAAGTATAAAATAGGGACATTTTCATCTTTGTTTTAAATAGTTAAATAATTTTTATGTTTTCCGTTTTTATTTATATTTCTAGTAGGATTTACTTTTTATCCTGATCAATGTGAAGGCGTACATCAAGCTACAAAGCTTCCTTCATTATCATCTTCCTAATTAGAATATTAATGTTTCTAAAGAAGTTTTCATTTCTATCACTTAATGTTTCAAAGTGAAATCTCCGTTGAAAATTAATTTGTTTTAAACAACTGGTCTATTCATGACCTCAGTTATTCAACCATCAACACAATCCTCGTCTTTATTATCGTTATCATTTGAACCACCTGCCCCAAATAAAAAAGTTTTACCATTATTGTCACCACAACAAATACACACTTCAAGAAATGCTCGGCATGTTATAAATTGTAACCATTTATGCTACAAATCTTCAGCCGATGGAAACTTATTGAATAATATGACACATCCACATGTAGTTAAACATCATTTCTCTTGTAAAACAGAGGCTACTCCGAGTAATATTCCGAAGACATTACTTTTATCTCCACCGCTACCAACACGTCGTAGACCCGGAGATTTACTAACATCACATCGTTGTTCAAAAGGTCCAACAAGTCGATCATTATCTTCGGATCATTGTGAACGCAGTAAGTTACGCAAAACATAACAAATATTTATTAACAGGGTCAGACCTTTTTTATTTATAAATACTATCTAATATTTAGATTTGTAGTGAGATAATGGTTATTTAACTATTAACCAATAAAAACTACTAATTATATATGTTATAACCCGACCGTTGTTGCTATCTTGACGTGGTGGTCGGGCTTGCCTGTCGTGATGAAGCAACTGAGCTATAATGACTGGAGCAACCGTTTCTCAAGGTCCTACTATGCCAGACAGGTCAGTTGAATAGCGGTAAGACTAGAAGCAACAAAACCAAGGTCCGAAGGCGAAGTCGTACTGCTGACTGTGCAGAGGTGTGACAGCAGTTAGGTGTTTCCTTCAGACAACCAGCATAACAGCGATGCTGCCTTCCCACAAGGAGGGGTGGGGTTAGAAAAGGTCGACCCTAAAAATGCACACCTCGCCTTATCCCACGGATATCCGTCTCCGGCGGTAAGGTCTCAACAAGTACGGAACTAACACAAAAATTACTCATAAAAAGGTCGTGTGTGACCGACCTCAAGCAGCTGTCCCTTGGGCACTGCCGTCACGCTCTCAGGTCACTATGACCACCTCTAATCCAATTTCCTTTTCAGGTACCTCTAGAAGAACCCTTCCACGGTGTGGGCAACAGGGAAGTGATAACCGCTTTCATACCTCTAACAGCACTCAAGACCACTGTATTCACACTCAACCTCCCTCTTCAATTCCTATTATTCCGCCTCCTACATCGACTTTCAAATCTAAGCTTCCTCTTTTGGTTTCCTCCTCAAGTGTCACCATGGCCAACGATTCTAGTGCGCAAAACACTGTCCCATGTCTACTGAAACCTCGCTCCAAACTACACATTGTAGCCTTCAACGTACGCACACTATGTCAAATCGGTCAGCCGGCCTCCTTGGCTAAAACCCTAGAATCTCGTACCATTGACGTATGCTGTGTCTCTGAAACACGCATACAGGATCCTAGTGTGGTCATTCACTTGACCTCACCTCGGCAAAACGTAGAGCCGACGAGATACACCCTCCGTGTATCTGGCGACCCGGTGGCTAGTTCTCGTGGACTGGCAGGTGTAGGCATAGCACTAAGCATGAGGGCCGAACAAGCGCTATTAGAGTGGATCCCCGTTAACAGTCTTCTATGTGCTGTTCGGCTAAACGGCTCCATAAGAACTCGGGAGGATAGGGACACACGTCGTTGCGTTTTCGTCGTTTCTGCCTACGTTCCCACTGACTGCAGCCCGGATGAAGTGAAAGATGACTTTTACGGAAAGCTTTCTGAACTTCTTCAAAACGCTAAACGGTCAGACATAGTACTCGTAGCAGGTGACTTTAATGCCCAGGTAGGTAGCTGAAACGAAACAGAAAGACATTTGGGTGGGTATTTTAGTATTCCGGCACAGAGAACAGACAATGGTGATCATCTGCTGCAACTGTGCTTAGACAACCGTTTAATTTTAGCAAACACAAATTTTAAGCATAAGGAGAGACACCGTCTAACATGGCGACCCCCTGCAGCAAATCAACGATGGGCTCAAATAGACCATATTGGCACCAGTCATCGTTGAAGAGGGTCGATAGAAGATTGTCGCTCATTCTGGAGTATCTGTTTGGACTCCGACCATGCCCTAATACGAGCACGCATCTACTTGCGCCTCACTGGACGCCAAAAAGCCATATTAAAAAGACCCATTAGAATTGAACTGAGTAACGAGAAAACCAAAAGTAGTTTCCAAGAACAACTGAGGTCACACTTAGGTAGTTCTGAAAACGAGGCTGACCCAGATGTTCAGTCAGTCAGTCAGTCAGTCAGCTGCAACGTAGGACCAGGCACGTATATGCATCGGTCCAAGTTGCCATACCGCATTAGCACAACAAGATGAACACCGGATTCATAGAAGTAGTTAATTCAGTGGTGGTAATATATAGAAGAAAGATTGTGTATGACCCAGATGTTGCTTGGAAAGATATACAATCAGCTGTGGAAACAGCAGTGACATGTATTAGTGATTTAAACCAAAGAGTTACAAAGAACCAATGGATTTCTTCAAGGTCTATTGCATTGATGGATTCTCGTAAACTCATCCCATCAGGTTCTGAATACGATGAAGAGCGTAAAGAAATCAGATCTAGGTTAACCAAAAGTCTAAGGAAAGATCGTGAGCAGTGGTGGGCAACAAAAGCAAAAAAGCTGGAAAAGCTGGCGGCTATAGGGAACACAAGACAACTCTAAAGACTAATAAAAAAGACTGGAATTAAAAAGTCAAGTGTAAGTCAGACTATTTCGAAAAAAACGGCACATTGAAGTAGGTCCCCCAACTCTAGCTGAAGTTCAAAAGGCTATGGTTAATCCAAAACGAGGAAGAGCAGCTGGTCCAAATGGATTGGCTCCAGAGGTCTTTAAGGAAGATGGTACAATTTTAGCGACTAGGTTGACTAATATTTTAGTTAAAATCTGGGAGTTGGACATAATCCCCTCTGACTGGTCACATTCACTTATCGTCCCAATATATAAGAATGGGTCAAAATCATCCTGTGACAACCATAGAGGGATTAGTTTAATTAATATAGTATCTAAAATACTAGCCTCGATAATTATCGGACACCCAACTAAGACTCGTGAATTGCAAACACGAGAGAATCAAGCTGCCTTCAGACCTGGTCGTGAATGTATAGACCACATATTCACCGTTCGTCAGGTTCTAGAACACAGGCATACTTATCGGCGTCCGACAATGGTGGTCTTCCTTGACTTAAAAGCAGCATTTGACTCTGTAGACCAAGAGGTTCTGTGGCAGTGTCTGTCATTACAGGGTGTATCTCAGAAGTACATAAACCTTGTGAAGGCTCTTTACTCGAACACTACTAGTCGAGTCAGAGCTTATGGCGAACTGTCATCTGCTTTTGCAACCTCAAGTGGTGTCCGTCAAGACTGTCCACTCTCTCCATTTTTGCTAACCGGTGTTAGAGATGATTGGAAGAAAGTTAGGGGCGGCCAAACCAAAACCTGGCATCAGTGTTTGAAGTCACTAACTTCTGGTCTGAGCCATGTTGGTAGATGCAGACTGCCTGGTTGGGGTCCGGGTGACTATCATAACCAATGGTTGGAGACTCTTGATATCATGGCTCAGGATCGATCACAATGGCGTCGGTGTATACACTCTCTGTCTTCCCTTAAACCGTGAGATTAAAATCACTTCATATCTTTCTTTCTGTACTACCTCCTTATATGCAATCTTTCTTCTATATATTACCACTGAATTAACTACTTCTATGAATCCAGTGTTGATCTTGTTGTGCTAATGGGGTGTGGCAACTTGGACCGATGCATATATGTGCCTGGTCCTACGTTGCAGCTGACTGACTGACTGATATATGTTCTAAATAGTATTTCTAATATTTTCCCTTACCCAAAGATGGAGACAACATAAAATTTAACATTCAAAGTTACCCCGCCTCACGTTATCAGGAGATGGAAATAAGAATAATAATGGTATAAAAATGATGGTACCAAGAATAGTAAAAGATAGAGGTATAGTAATATTTAGAATATGAAAATCTAAAAAAATAACTGATCTGTGCGTTTAACCGATTTTATGCCGTGTAAATTAAGGTCATTTTAAGCTTCGTTTCAGTTACTTTAAACACCCTTGTTAGGTAGCTTGTACCTTTATGTATGGTTTGAACCCAACAGAGAAGAAACCGTTGACGTCGCGAATAGAATTTAAGTAAAACAACATAGCACATTGTAGCAGGAACTGACTAGATGAAAGCAACAAGTACTTCTTTGTTTTCAGCGATTGTCATCTATAACTTCAGTAACGGACTCTCAAATAAAAATTTCATTTGAAACAACTGTAATATGATTCGGAACTTTATATGAAATGTAAAGTGATTTTGTGATTTTTATAATTTAACGACAATAATCATATCTTGAAATTAAAAGATGACCTTGACCCGATCTATAATAACGTAGTATGTTGCCCTCAACATAGATAAATTTAATGAGTTTCACTTAAATTATTATTTTTCTTATTCTAGCATAACGGATTTTGTAACGACACTTAAATTCCTAATCGTTTTGAAATTGTTCTAATACAAGAGTCGGTGTAAATTGAAATTCACCGGATTATCATATTGTTACTTCGCTTAGATTGGGACTCATTCACTGGAATATATTTCACTTCACTATCAAGTTATAAAATTAACAGAACACCGTTAAACTACATCTATGAATTCTATTTCTAATGCTTGAAAACGTTCAGAATAGCGAAAATTTTACGGACGCTACTAAGATGTAGAGGGAAGGGATCATATATTTTTGTTTTTAGCAAAGCAACGATATTTAAAATACCAAATGGCATTACACATTTTTTTGACATTTTTCTAATTACAATCTACTTCGTATGGATTGCTGTCAATGTTTTTTTCATCCTGATGTATTTTCTCCTAATTCCTTCCGTAAGTAAAAGTGACAAATAAATGTGTACCTCGTGTGTTTTGTGTGCGTATGAAAAAGAAAATAAAGTGAAAGAAAATCACTCGATATAAAAAAGTTTGGCACAGTGCCAAAAATTTCCCTTTTGTTGTTTTCTCTGTCCTAAATTAATGGACCAATCAGCTGTGATATAAATACTCTTTATTCATTGGCTAGTCTTGACCACTAGAAATTTTGTTGTTTTCATCTATCAATAAAGTAGGGAAACTATTAAGTACCACAAAAAAATAGATAGATCAGCTGACGTAATGTTTAGTAAATTCGTTTTATTTTTTCTGCCTTCAAAAGGGTTAATGGCATTTACTCGACTTTCTTAAGGATTGATCTTTTTTTTACCTAGTATGATTAATCCATTAAATGAAGACGTTTAAAATAATCTGAAATATTTTGAAAGGCTAAAGTGACAATGTTGACTTACGAGAAATGTATTAATCTCTCTGTTTCTCTGTAAATTCAAAGCATCATTGAACAAAAACATGAGTAAGTTAAACTTAAATCTAATAAAGTGATTTACCCTTCGAAGAAGTTTCTTGAAGTTACTCAACACTTTCTTTAAACACTTAAAACTATCAGTAATCAGCCAAAGACGTAAATACTTAATCGCGATTAAAAATTAATATTAGGTAATGTGCTTGAAATGTTGACTGCTGTGTTATTAACTCTTGGTAGATTTCAGCTGAATTGTTTGTGGAACTTAAAAAACTATATGGCTGTTTGGTTTAGTGTTAGATTTATTTCTAATGATCCTGACTAAATTCCATTTGTAATAGTCTTTATGGAGCACTTGTCACTGGAGTTAATGATAAGCAACTGGTAATCTGACATAGATCTACATCAACCCGATTTTCCACACTCGATACTAACCCAGTGAGTGGAAATCAACAAAATTAAATGTATTTTAGTTAAAATAATACTAGTAAGCTCAGTAACCAATCCAACATCGGACGTAGAATTCTTAAAGAACAAATAAATAATAAGAATGAAAAGTGAAAAATACTATTAATTGAGAATATTCAGGGGAAAATTTAAAATGAAGATATTCGAGCCACTGACAAAGATTGTAAATCATGTCACCTAAGGTCTCCAACAGTAGATTAGAGTCATTTCATAAACCTCAATTAAGAAGTCCATACTTCCCAACACTGCTCACAACTATGGTCAGTGACTCAGAGCTGACGTCATCCGTTGATCTGTCCTATTTTAGTATTTCTCTATCCTACTTACACCTACGCTATCTGCTATCGTATGTCTAGAAAAGTGGTGATTGGGATTGCCGAGAATACTTTTCAATTTAATCACTAAAGGACTATAAATTCATCTATCGGTTTACTTTTCCGATCTAATACCTTCAATGATCTCGCGCGTAAAGTTATAGACATATTGAGTAGGTGAACCCATGTGGAACATTTATCAGCTGAAGCACTTGAATGATGTAATATTCACACTATTCAAAGCATCATTGAACAAAAACATGAGTAAGTTAAACTTAAATCTAATAAAGTGATTTACCCTTCGAAGAAGTTTCTTGAAGTTACTCAACACTTTCTTTAAACACTTAAAACTATCAGTAATCAGCCAAAGACGTAAATACTTAATCGCGATTAAAAATTAATATTAGGTAATGTGCTTGAAATGTTGACTGCTGTGTTATTAACTCTTGGTAGATTTCAGCTGAATTGTTTGTGGAACTTAAAAAACTATATGGCTGTTTGGTTTAGTGTTAGATTTATTTCTAATGATCCTGACTAAATTCCATTTGTAATAGTCTTTATGGAGCACTTGTCACTGGAGTTAATGATAAGCAACTGGTAATCTGACATAGATCTACATCAACCCGATTTTCCACACTCGATACTAACCCAGTGAGTGGAAATCAACAAAATTAAATGTATTTTAGTTAAAATAATACTAGTAAGCTCAGTAACCAATCCAACATCGGACGTAGAATTCTTAAAGAACAAATAAATAATAAGAATGAAAAGTGAAAAATACTATTAATTGAGAATATTCAGGGGAAAATTTAAAATGAAGATATTCGAGCCACTGACAAAGATTGTAAATCATGTCACCTAAGGTCTCCAACAGTAGATTAGAGTCATTTCATAAACCTCAATTAAGAAGTCCATACTTCCCAACACTGCTCACAACTATGGTCAGTGACTCAGAGCTGACGTCATCCGTTGATCTGTCCTATTTTAGTATTTCTCTATCCTACTTACACCTACGCTATCTGCTATCGTATGTCTAGAAAAGTGGTGATTGGGATTGCCGAGAATACTTTTCAATTTAATCACTAAAGGACTATAAATTCATCTATCGGTTTACTTTTCCGATCTAATACCTTCAATGATCTCGCGCGTAAAGTTATAGACATATTGAGTAGGTGAACCCATGTGGAACATTTATCAGCTGAAGCACTTGAATGATGTAATATTCACACTATGACAGCGCGCTATATAATTCCTTATTAATATAGTTCTGTTACGTCCTTTTTGTTTATCTAAGTTCCTTTTATACATTTTTTATTTCTTATGAGCTTTGGTAACGTGAATTGGTGCACTGTTGTGCTTTTTTTTCACTGACGTACCCGTGAACCTCGGAGACATAACATATTTCAAGTTATACACTTTCCATCATCTGAAAGGAAACACGAAATACAATGGACAGCTCGGAATCAACTAGAAAATTTGGACTTGGCAGATGACCTGGCCTTTCCATCCTATGCACATCGATAAGCGCAGATAAAGACAACTAGTGTAGCAGCAGCCTCTGCATCAGTAGGCCTCAACATACGCAAGGAAAAAGCAAGATCCCCAAATACAACATGGAGAACATCAACCAAACCAATGACACTTTATAGAGAAGCTCTGGAAGGGGTGGAAAGTTTCAAGTACCTGGGTAGCATCATTGATGAACGTGGAGGATCTGATGCAGACCTAGAGGCAAGGGTCAGCACAGCAAGGGCCTCATTCCTAGATTTGAAGAATTTATGAAACTCAGAACAACTGTCAACCAATATCAAAGTGAGAATCTTCAATACGAACGTCAAGACAGATCTTCTGTATTGAGCTAAAACTTGAAGAACTACTACAACCATCATCAAAGAAGCACATGTATTTATAAACAATTATCTACGCAAGATACTCAACATTCATTGACCGGACACCATCAGCAACACCCTACTGTGGGAGAGAACAAACCAGCTTCCAGCTAAAGAGGAAATTAGGAAGACATCGGAGGTGGATAAAACGTACTTTTCTGAATTCATCAAACTGCATCACGAGGCCAGCCCTAGCTTCAAATCGTGAAGGGAAACGGAAAAAATAATGACCAAAGAACACTGTATCGAGAATCGGAAGCAGATATGAAAAGGATGAATAGCAACTGGAAAGAACTGAGAAAGATTGTCCAGGACAGAATTGGATGGAGAACGCCGGTTGGCGATATTTACTTCTTCACGAAAGGTAACAGGCGTGAGTAAAAAAAGTAAGTAGACCAAGATAGCCTTGGAATCGAAACCAGAAGTAGATGGTTTAGCCCGCTGCATATACTGAATTTTATTGCTAAATTTGTCTTTTCATCTCTGTTTTGTTGTTGCCTTTTGATTTTACCTCTAAAAAGCCTATGGTTTCATCAAAACAATAAAAATTACCCTGATATTTCAGTCATTGTAATAAATCCCATTTAATAATAATTTTAAGAAGCTAGGTTAATAGGCTATTTTTTTCCTGTTTTCCTCTCTTCTAATTTGATCGAAATGTGACAGTTTAAACCAAACTAAATAACTAGCTCAACTTGGCATGGAGCCAAATCTCACATATCTAAAAGATACATGATGTCTTCCCTTAACTGACTGCCTATTACTTTTTGTATAGTTGTTATTGTTGTTTATGTGTTTATCATATGTTATCTATCTAGCTTCTGTTCGCTTTTTGCTCATAGTCCACCTATTAATAAATTGTATGTACTGTTTAAAAACAGACATATAAATCAAACGTGTATACATTGTGAGATTAATGCTTATATGGGAGGAATTTATATACATACATATATGTGTACGTATGTAAGTGTCATACACTTGTCTGGGATTCATTCAGACTGATTACAGAAAGTCACTGTAGCATGAATTATTACATAGGCCATAATTATCATCTTTGGTTAAATATCTTAAATAGTTGTATTGCCATTCTTTAGTGACCACTATGAGAGATAGTTTCTATTTATTAATGCGAACATATTAATAACAGAGTAATTGATTATTTCCGAAAATTTTACGACATACTCAGTAACTATATCGAAGTTATGGTGATCTCTTCCTTCTTCTGCATTTTTATTTTCTGTATAGAAAATTTTTAAATAATTTTTGGTGTAAACGGGATAGATACAAATGTCCTCTAGATTCTGCCATACATTCAAGATACTGTAATAAATAGTTATAATCTGATAGGTACAATATCACTGGTTCAAGAGTTGTGATTAGCGTAAATGTTAATATTCAACGGATGTACATGTATGTTACTTCGAATATGATAAATATTAGTTAATGGGCAGTTGAGACTTATTTTCGCATTCGTCCATTTATAACGTACCCGAAATAGATTAAAAATGTGGATAATTCATTCAGTTATTGGAAAAGTCGGTGAGACTATAATTTATGGTATCGTTAAAAAGCGCCATCAGAACTTATGAAAGGGCGACGTACTGCCATTATGCAGCGCGCAATTCTCATTTCCATAATAATCAGAAGTTGTATATTAAATTTGTATGTTGGAGAAATGGCCGTAGAACACCTAGTGGATTCTCACAGCCAATTAGACGAAGGAAGTTATTTGAATAGTGTTATTATATTGTTCTTGAAAAACTGCAATGGACACCCTTCATCTATTGTAAGTTTATTGAAGGTTACTGGACTTTTGTTTATGGAAATGTGCATCACAATCATGAGTGCGATTATCTAAGGTACGACAACATTTCTTCGGTGCGCAGGTTAACTGACGCGGAAATTAAAACAGCGTTACCTTTTCTGATTTCGGAGACAGCAGCATTCAATGTTGTGCACTCTATTTACCAATCTTATGGGAAGCGCCTGAATCCTCAAAATGTTTTTAACATGCGTCACAAAGTGTTCTCGTAGGCCAACCTTCCTGGTAAGCAGTATGCCTATTTATATTGTAAACATTAGGTGATTACGCTAAATTGAAAACTCACATCATGTCACTTGGTGGGTTTTGTGTGTGCGAAGTTGATGAAGAAAATTGTCTTCAGTGCCTTTTCTTCGCAACTGCTAATCAAATGAATTCGACAACTCGTTTTCTGGATGTTGTTGGTTTTGACGGGACCTACAAAACCAATAGCGAGAATTTATTTTTGTATCAAATAGGTGCATTGGATATAAATTTAATGTCAATACCTGTTTGTGTAGCCTTTATAAGTCGCGAAACATCAACCTTGCTGTCACGATTACTTTCATTCTTCAGGCGTTCAACTAACAATCGGGAGTTGGTTAGTATTGTCACAGATGACTCACCTACAATAGCCGGTAAGATGTCTCACTCATGAAATGGTCAACTTGACGGACCGGATTTACTCCTGTTTGTAAAGTGTAGTCGATAATCGAACTCACCAATGATAACATGAAACGCCCACTACTATATTAACTCCCCTTGACCTTGTATGACTATGCCTTGCTTATTCGCTAATTACAACACTTATAAAGAGAATGGGTGAAAGTGGCATATAGAATTCTTAGGACGGATAGAGAGTCTTTATTTATTCGGTTTGTTGACTAATTTTTCCTATCCTCTAGTTACTGTTCGGTATGTTGTTCATGTCTCCATTTTCCACGTTCAGTAGACTGTATTGACCATTTATTTTGTATACTAATTGTGTTGATTTGCGTTTTAGAAACAGATAAAGTTTATCAGGTCAAATAGTTTATTTGTTGTGACTTTGGCTAAGCTAAGACTCTGTGTTTGACAGTCTGAGGAATTGTTTAGAATTGCATTTGTAAGAAATTACTTCCTACAAATTCTCGAACAGAAATTCATACGTCGAGTGCTATTTAAATGTCTACGGAGAAGAATCATAAGACTGATCAGATTCCTGCATTGTCTCCCAGCTATGCAGAATCTCAGTGTTAGTTATATCCATAACTAACGAATCAAATCGTTGCTTAAACACCCACAGCGTCAATTTGGTCTGATGTGTCTGTAGACTATCCCTATCCTATTATATTAGTATGACTCATAATTTTCATCCATTTCGATAAGACACAATACTGGTCGGTATGTTCGTGCGTCTTACTTAATGACTATAATTCTTTTAATTATTGTGCTAATCAAGTTGTTATTTTTAGGTTTAGAAACAGATAAAGTTTCAAGCTAAGTTGTCCTTGTTTTAACTATAGCTTTCACATAGACTCAGGGTCGTCACTATCACGTTTACGGTTCTAGTAAAATATCTGTAGGACAAATTAAATTCTATGCATAGTAATGAACAGTTTGAGGGAAACGGCTATCCAATAGATCCCTTGTTAACTAAAGTACGTTTAGCTCAGACAGGAAGCGAAATTAAGTTGGAAAAAGTACGTCAAAGGAGAAGAAAACATTGTAAAGTTGTGACTGACAATGTGATGTACGGGTCTGTATCTGCTTCATGTAGAGTTGATTTCACTCCTGGGAAGGACTGGATAACTGATATCTAAAGCTCTAGACCTATCAAAGAGAGAGATAAGGTTTGATGTTAATCTCGGTGAGATTTAATTTATGGATGACTTTCGAGTGATATCGAAGTGGCCTTGAGAATTTTCACCTACTTGCTAGGCCTAAATGATAGTTATAAACCTGTATGAAGAATAAGGATTATGATTTACAGTTGATGGTTAGGGTTAAGAATCAGATTTGGGATTTTTCACCACGAACTGACCTCAGCTAAAATCCCGAAACGCTCTTTAATCAAATGGATGAATGAATTTTGCACCAAAATCCTTAAATTATAGTCTCGCCGTAATCTCATTAACTATCGAAGTTTCTTACAACATTTCGAAGTCGGTTTCGATGAGTGTTGGATACCGATCTAGGTTAAACTATTTGATTCAGTATTGTGATGTTGAAGCCAAGACTATTATTATTCATTGTACCTTGCTCAAATGAGAAGGATACCGTAAGGCGTTAGAGCTTCTCGAGGAAGCGTTCATTCAGAAGCACATCATAGCTTATGCTTTTATTGATAAGATGATGGACATCCCTGTTATTAAGGGGACCGATCCAGGTAATTTAAGAAGATTGTCTCATGAGATTCAGATTTATGAACTAACACTCACGCAGATGAACTAAGTGTTCGATCTGAATTCTACAAAGACTATCGAGAGTATGTTTTTGAAACTCCCACTACACTTACAAAGAATATGGGTGAAAGTGGCATGTAGAGTTCTTAAGATGGGTTGACAGCCTTTGTGAAAGAGCAGTCGGACATTGCTAATAACGGATACGGATTACTTGTCAGTGATGATCCCTCTAATTGCAACTGAAGGCAGTCGGTTGTTGTTACTAAAAGAAACTTTGACTCAGAGTATAAGTCGAGAGCGTCGTTCGCTTGTATGAGTGGGTTTGATGTCCCTCCACACGTAAGACCAAGCACTTTTAAGTTGTTATGTTTATTATGTGCTGAAAACCACCCCTTAGATCAATGTGGAAGGTTTAGCAATAAGGATATTAATGAAATGATAGAATTTGTACTGAAGAAGCTGCGTAATTTCTGTCTGAAGATGAACCACATAGCAAGAAACTGTCGATCACCGAGGCAAGTGCCTTCGAGGGATGTGGCTGGAGACACCATACCTTGTTACACTGGAAGATCAGGGAGACAGTAATAGTAGTACCCAACTCTGTACGGAGAAAAAAGCTAAGTTTGTACAGAGACAAGTAGCGTTTGCAATAGTCCCTGTATTAGTAAAAAATGGAGAAAGGGTGGTACACACTCGTGCTTTCCTGAATAGCTGCTCAGATGCTTCGCTTATTACAGCAGATCTATCTAGAAGGCTGGGTTTATAGGGAGAGTCCAAGACGCTATTATTGAAAACGCTGGATAACCAGTCTACATTTCATTGTAAAGAAGTCCAACTAGAAGTTTCCTCCTTAGACTCATCTTCATCACTCAAAACTCTGAAAGTATTGACGGTCAGGAGATTATTTATATTATATTGGACGATGCAAAAGACATCTCAGATGACATCGTGGTCCCACTTGCGCCGTTCGACCCTCTCAAGAGTTGGCAACGAAGACGAAGTACTGATAGGGTGCTATGTACCTGAGGCACATGAGATAAAAAGGAATGGGAAAATCTAGCGAACCATACCCCATAAAAACTCCTTTAGTGTGGACGTTGTTCGGACCTTACAGTGAGACCACGAAATATGTGAGTATCATAAACTAAAGATGAACTAAGAGTTAGACTAGATCAGATACATAGGATAGAGTTTAAAGAAAACTCGAAACACCGTGCACTCATGTCAGTCGAAGACCGTAAAGCCTTGGACACTATGTCCAAATCTATACAGCTAATAAACGGGCATTACTAAATAGCTCTACCCTGGCGTCACCAACAAAGCGTACTTAATAATAGAAAGCTAGCAATGAGTAGATTATTTGAGAAATCGACTCATCCGTGACCAGAGATTTCACAAGGAATATGTTAATGTGACGGCAATACATTGAACAGGTTAAAGATGCTAATCGACAGCACTAAACATTACATAGCTCTTGATGAATTTAGAATGGCATTGAAAATTGAAGCAGAACAATATGAAACATTACTTGAAACATCAGATTTATGTAAAAATGGATTCATCAATACACCGTTACAATTAAAAGAAATTATAGAACGTCAAGGAGCTGGACGTCATATAATCCAAGAATTAAATTCGGTGGCTAAGGAACAAAAATCTAAGCATACAGGTCAACAAAAAGCTCATCTACTACTACAACACGATTTAAAGGAAGGGAATGAAGCGCAAACATGGATTAGAAATCATGAAAATTTACGAAATAAATTGAAACAACAGAGAGCCGGAATGACAGCTCAAGAATTATGTATACAGTCGATACACTGAAGTCCTTTAAGGTGATTAACAAACAATCAAACTCCAACCTCCTGAAATTCACCGAACGTCTAAAACCAGATCTATGTATACGAAAAGAGATAGTAATAAATCTTTCTTTGCTCTGGTAACATTAACCCCCCTCCTTATTTATTTATTACGTCATTCATTATTAAAACTCGGAAGTTTAAATTACATCATTCATAATTGACTGATTTCAATTCAGATCTTTATTACCATTAATCTATTTTCAGTTACTTGATTACGCAATCATCTAATGTTTGTTAACTCCATGAGTTCTAATTTCTATTTTAATGTTCTGAAACTTTCCCTCCCAAAGTTTATTTATTCGAAACAAAATTTTAGGACCTTACTAACTATCGGAATCTTCGCTATATCATGATACATATATTCATCCTTAATCACCCACTTATTTATAAGTATGTCAATATCAGTAATAACGTTGATTTTCAAATATTTTAGTTTATAAGCAGCTGATGAGAACCTAACGAAATAAAATGAATTCATATTATTCCGCACCAATCTTTGTTCTTGCTCTCTTTAAGAAGTCTATGGCCTAGAGCCATTGTCGAACAAATAAGCTAAGGCCCTGACGAACAAGTTCGTACACCGAAGTTGAGAACAGCAACCGAAAAACCGTTTGAGGTGTACGAAGTCTTTGCTTACTTGAAGAAGCCGGTTATCTGACGAAGACTCAGGACGATGGATGTGGTGTGCGTTTCGGTAGAGTGTAAAGTGTGACCAATAAACGAACCCACCGATGATAAAATGAAACGCCCACCACCGCATTAGTTTCCTTTAACCTTGTATGACTATGCCTTGCTTATTCGCCAATCACAATTTTATGTCTATCATAAAACAATATTCGGTTTTATCAGTTGAGGGGATTGTTGAGTTTCTGGTTGAAATCATGAATCGATCAATATTGAAAACATGGAAGCACTGGACGGACGTTTCGCACTGGTATGGGACTCCTCAGCAGTCTAACATTGATCGATTCATGATCTCACTCAAAAAAATATTCAGTCTGTTGACTAATTTTTCCTATCCTCTAGTTACTGTTCGGTATGTTGTTCATGTCTCCATTTTCCACGTTCAGTAGACTGTATTGACCATTTATTTTGTATACTAATTGTGTTGATTTGCGTTTTAGAAACAGATAAAGTTTATCAGGTCAAATAGTTTATTTGTTGTGACTTTGGCTAAGCTAAGACTCTGTGTTTGATAGTCTGAGGAATTGTTTAGAATTGCATTTGTAAGAAATTACTTCCTACACTGTTTTTACTTAACTTTCAGCTGACGACGTGAATTTGAAAGAAAAAAAATCACCTCTAAAATGTAAAAATTCTTTCTGAAAGCATCTAAATTATTGATTCAATCTGTCATAATTGTTAACTTTCTGCAACTAAAAGTCGAAATCTAATTTATGTAATTAGAATTCCCCTTTGTCAAGCAATTTCACTTGACTGTTAATATTAATAATAGTTTAAGTTATCCACTTTTTGGTATTCATTACCGAATTTTGATTAGTCTTTATTGGTCTATGTATATCTTGTGTATGCATTCGATATAGCTGTCATTAGTAATTTAGAATAGATGGACTGTAGGAAGTTGTAGAATTCAAGACGCGCTTTTCGGTCTATTTAAGGTTCGTCATTCCGATTTATCAATACCCCAGCACTAATCACTTACCCTTTAAACAGATTAGGGGTTATGCGAACTCTGGTGGACAGTGTATTTTTGTTTGAATCAAAAAGTAATGGATTCGAGACTCAGTGTAAACATCAACAAGAATGAATGTACATTCACCTAACGGGTCTCAAATGAGAAGAAATGTACATCCTGGATTCCACTGTTAGCTTTAATCCATTTATTCTAAGTAACTTGACTGTTTACAACTTTTTAAGATCAGTATAATAATTAAATTTACGTTGACTAACTAAATTTTGAAATTGTCTTCTTCATTGGTCAAATCTTCTGACCTTTACTAACTGTAAGTTGTAATTTTTACCATCACTTACATTATATTCACCATACCGATTATTGTGCCATCATCAGTTATCTTAAAATGTTAACATTTACTTGGGGAATTGGAAATATTTAACATTTTTCCTAATTCAACGCAGTGAAGATTTTCCACATCACTTTTTTCGTCATTCCTTTAGACAGATTTTAAAAACTTCGCATTTTTGTCTATAGTTAACTAATTCCTTTTTTTATGGTTTGCATCATATGATTTGGCTCAAATTCACTGTTTTATAATGTCTGGTTTTATCTTTTCTGGATTGTATGATAATCGAATTGTCTAGATAAAATGAAATTCGTTTGTTTCAATTCGTTATTTCACTGGCAAGTGATTAGATTAATTGGAAAGTAATTTTTTCTACTAAACTGATTGGTAGGTTTTGTTTCACTAAAAACGATTATTTTCAAGGTTGTTTTCCCTATGAACCACGAAAATAGTAAGACGGTTTACAGAGTTATGGATCAAATTATTTAATAAAAATGGTCAAAATGCACGTTACTTGTATCTAAATGATCTTTTACTGTATTCGCGAATCATTTAAAGTTGAAATATTTCAATACAGATGTACGTACTATGAAATTTAAGAGGTTTATTTGCTCTATAGTTTACATCAGGGACTGATTGTAGTTAGGCCCGCAGTAGGATAGTGGTTGTGGATTGCTGAGAAGTCTTTTAATAGAACTAAACAACTTTTCGATACTTCTTGATCTTTAATAGTTGTCTAACTTAGACTTAAAACTACAAAGCTCAACAGTCTCCATAAATAACCCCTCATGCTAATTTATCTATTCATTACTAAAATGAATGTGGCTATTTCTAAATTCTCTTTGGTATTTTTCTATTCAATAATGCCTCGTAAATTTTTGCGCGAAATTGCAAGCTCATTGTAAGAAAGCTTATGTGTTATATGAGCTAAATGAAACCTGACAATATTTGATTCTTAAAATGATTCAAATTGACAAAAATATCTTGTATGAAATCAAACAGTGAATATGACTTGATATCTCAACAAAGTTACAAGAAATACCCTCTCTTGATACAGACTGTATGGTAGAGTATTTGCTATTATTCAATGCATTGTTAAAGGTGTTCGTGTAGTTAGATAATATTCTAACTAAATCCTAAGGTGTTATATTCACTGTTTGGTTTCACACTAGATATTTTTATAGCTGATGTTAACTCGTGAAAATCCTAACTCGTAATTTTAGCTCAACTCCAAGAGGATCAGTCACATTAATGTTCGCCTTCGAAGCATAATATAAAATTACCATACATTTAAATAAAACATTTCACTCGACTTCTAATTCAATGATGAATAGTTGAACGGTTAAACAACAGCACCAAAAAATTTTCCTTACTGTTTAGAGGAACTTCGTTTATCAGTTCACTCGATTACTGTTAGCTATGAGATTACAGTTGTTCCAGTTATTTAGATTTCAAGAGCTAACTTCAAGAAAGTAACAATTTAAGGAACTGGTTGAATAATCGAAAATTAGTTTAGTAAGTATTTAGATCTCTCCAAACTTAACGAAGTTTATCAGTTAGTTGTATTGTCAGTAGAGTACAACCCGTTTCACAAAACTGTCATATCGAACTAAATAATTGTATTTATAAGAATCATGAAAAATGCGTGCGCATCATTATATTTCCCCAGCGAGATACAAGTAGAAATTGACAGTACATGAACTATTTATATAAGGATGATAAACACACGTTTTATTGGATGCTTAATGGTAATCAATAGAATTTATAAACTGCGATATAACCCGTTCAACACTATTGACTAGGTATTATGACAGCAATTATTTTCCTATGATGGATTGGTATAATTAATTGTAGTTTCTTTTTTAATAGCTGAGAAATATTGTCTGTAACTGTGGATGTGGATAAGAATAATTTATTTTTCTGTTAAAGTGTACATTTATTTTAAAGTCATCCTGCTATGTATTGCCAGAAATTATTAGGGTTTGTTAATCAACTCATGTAAATCATTACACTGAAGTCCGCCTAAAGTTTCTACCAGACGATTTCATCTTGTTCTATTTCAACAACTTAATAAATGTTGCCATGTTCTTGGATTGTTTGAATGCCAGTTGACTTTTGTTTATTGTACCCATAAGTAGTTTATTTATTTACAAAAGTTTTCAGATCACCACTGGATGTCAGTTCTAGAACTTCATCTGATATATCACAAAATATGTGAATTGGTAAATACAGTGGGATGTGACCTAATCGTTTAGATGATGTTTAAGTCTATTTAGGCTTGTAGGCTTAACTTTTCAATAACTATCAGTTTGAGATTGCAGTATGTTTTTTCGAAGGCTCTCTTTAGTCTGTCTCAAAACTATGCTATGTGATTTTCTTCTAAATGGTGAAGTATTATACACTCTTCGAGACAGAATTCAAGAGTTTTGATGTTATCTGAGTTTTAAACCGATTTAAGAACTTTGTCGGATAACTGTTTGATATCAGTTTCTTGGTCAGAAGTTAGTTTCTTCGAGAGAGCATCAGAATTGATACATTAATTCACTCTCCTGGTTAACCATTTTCTGGTCTCATTTCTCGTGTTACACGTTTAAAATAAAGTTCATTTTAACAACTTCGTATCGATTTCTACACTATTGACGATTGTCGTAGAAACGGTAATCTGGTTTAGTACTAAACGAGAATTAAAATAGACTTGTTGATACTCACTACAACTTATCTGGATTGCCGTGACCACAGACAAATACGAATGAATTATGAGTTTGATTATTTGGGATTGGGGGATACAGTTGGCTATATGGCTTTTGCTTCTTTCTCTGTCTAGTTGTGTGTTACCCAAGTGTTACAATCATGCATAATAGCTGATTTGGACCACAGACCTTACACTACCCTTCTATGTTTCACACTGATCAGTTTGATGTCTTTTAGATTTCATGGGTCTACTAGGGGAATTATTCAGGACCGCACGGAAAAATATCATTATTTCCTAAAATAACCAATATAAATTAAACGAATTATGTACGTGGAGTGCTGAGAAATTGAGTGACTGTCATGGGCATTAGTTCACTAACTTTTGTTTCGTATTGCATTTGTTTGAATTTTAATCATATAATCTGAAATTATTTTTCCCGAAAACAGATAATTCAACTTTAAATGATGAATACTACCAAACGAAAACTTCTTTCCAGTCATTAAATTCAACTACAAATAAATTAATCAAATCGCAATCACCTCCAATGAAATTGAAAAAGTCTTCACATTTTATATCATTAACTAAAAGCAATGAATTTAATTCAGATGATTTATTATGTACTGAAAATAATTCAAATCATCAACATCACCATAATGATCACCAGGTTGCTAATCAATTAAATAAAGAAGAATTTTCACGTCTTCCTGTTGGTTTTCGCTGGAATTATATTTTTGTAAAATTATCCAATTGGTTTCAACGTATACATACAATAAATTATTCAAGAACTTCATCAGATCGTGTATCATCTTCCATACCGATACATAATAATAAATCTGCCTCTGTTTCAAATTCCTATCGTTATCAAATAAGAAAATTTGAACCGACTAGATCACGAAGTCAACCAGATGAAAAATCTGGCAAAATTAAATCTAATCTACATAATAATGATCATTTTTTTAGTGATTCTAAAACAAATATACAATTATCAAGTGAAATTAATTATTCTAATCGAAATATTTTATCGTAAGTTGATTTATTTTCCTTTTGCACAATAGTTTATCACAACTAAGTGTAAACAGTGTAAATGTATTTATATTCGACTATTGTTATTGGTATAATTCAAATACATTTATTTAATTTGATAATCATTGACCGTTTAACTATGCCATATAGGTAGAATTGGAATATCTGAGCTGATGTCCTCATGATTATTGTAACAAGTGGTTAAAGACGTTGAATAGAATGATTTAGAATCGGTTATAATGACACAAATACATTCATTCTTTTCCTGAGAATATTTATATCTTTTACTTCGTAATTTTGTTCTTCCTTCTTGAATTGTATTGTCTCTGTCTACTTTTCCCTATTGTTATTATTATTCTTACTACTTCTTCTAATACTGCCACGACTTTTATCACTCCGACTATTGTCTTGATAATTTCAACTTACCGTACTGATGTGGTATGGAAAGTTAAACTGATATCCATATCGAAAAGTGATTGGCTCTATCACAATTATTATTATTACCGTCATTATTACCATTATTATTATTATTATTATTATTATTATTATTATTATTATTATTTAAGTGGATGATTTTCTGCCACAGACCTCTAACAGTTTATTACGAATACTGTATTTACTTACTTTATGGTTTATCTACAAATAATTAAAATAACCCATAGTATCATTGAATAAGAAAAAGAGAATTATGACAGTTATAGGAGAACTGATTTTTATGTCCAAATACATTTAAAAACGTGTCATTATTTAATTTCCATTATTATGAAAGGATTTCAATGAAGAGTTGTGTTGTTGTACTTAGATTGATTTTAAAATTCAGTATTATTTGTCTACATTTTTGTATAATTAAATATTTAGTGGTGTCAGACAGTTAGCTACAACGTAGGACCAGGCATATATATACATCGGTTCAAGATGCCACACTTCATTAGCACTACAAGATGATCATCAAATTAATAGAAGTAGTTACTTCAGTAGTGTTAATATATAAAATAAGGATTGCATATGAGGATATGATGCAGAGAGAAAGAAGTGGTTCGTAGAAAGATGTAAAGCAATTTTAATCTCATGGTTTAAGGGAAAACAGAGACTGTATACACCTACGCTATTGTGATCGATCCTCATCTATTCCACCGAGAGTTTGCAACCGTTGTTTACGATAGTCGCGCGGACCTCAACCAAGTAGTCTGCATCTACCAACACGGCTCAGACCAGAAGTTAGCGACTTCAAGGACTGATGCCACGTTTTTTGTTTGGCCGCCCTTAACTTTCTTCCAACCGTCTTCAACACTAGTCAGCATTGCGCGTCGTGGTAATCGGTGTTCAGGCATACGTAACACGTAGCCCAACCATCTCAGTCGTTGACGATTTACAACCATCATTCCCTAATACCCTGTGTCTAACCTCACTATTATTTAATCGATGATCCCAGAAGATGCGAGCAATATTTCTAATATATCTGTAATCAAATATTAGTAACTAGTAACGTGTGATGAGTTAAAAAGCTAGTATTTGTCATTCATTCATGATGACAGTTGAAAGGAATCTTAAATGATTCAAGTGTTAATGAAATAAGTTTAATATACATGCTTTTCATATCACAATAAAAGTAGACTAATAAATAAATTAGTAGTTTAATGGTTGGCTGTGGTAGTTAACTATTAATCATTGAATTTTTGGTTAACTAGCTAATATTACAAAACCCTCTTACAAAATGTATAGTTCATATCTGACTTGATAAATATATACTTAATAAATAGTTTAAATAATTAATCACCAAAATCATCAGTCAGTTAGCTACAACGTATAATCAGGCACATAATCAGTATAAGTTAATGTACTCAGCTTAAAGTCAATGTTTATATAGAGACTAGTGATCTTGTTTCACAGTTCAAACGGTAATAAATAGGTTGAAGTTTGAATCTGCTATCTACACATATAATTACAACTTAATATTTATTACCAACTGTTTTTTTTAAAGTATTTCGACTAAAATGTAACTTCTGATATTGTTCAAACTAATACTTAATAAATATAGTTCGTCTCTTATATTTTTATTTCATTATTCAGATCAGATTTTGAATATAGGAACAATTTGAAAAATGGAAGTTTACCATTCTCTTCATCTTCATTAATATCTAATGAGAAATCAACTGGAAATTTAATAGATTTTTGTCATACTGATCAATCTCCTATAGTTTTCAATAATAATTCATGCAGTAATAATAATTCATGTTCATGTTCAATTATGTCTCTCAATGATTTAACATACAGTAAATTTCATGAAATCTCTTCAAAATATAATGATATAAATTGTTTTTGTACTCAAAGTTGTCCAATCAATTCACATCAATTAAATGAACTACATCTTGATAATCAGATATCATTTACATCATGTGTATCTGATTGTTGTTTTTGTCAAAGATACTTCAATTACTGTGATCATAATCGGTTAGTTTCATTTTCTTCTAATAATCAATATGAACAAGATAATCGAATTTTACAATCATCACATTATCATGATCTACAACAGCAGTATTACCACCATTATTATTCTTGTCAACATCATCATCATTATTACCATCATCATCATCATCACCACCGTCGACAGCAACAACATCATCATTTAAGTCATGATTTCAATCAACGTCATATAAAGTTCATGAATAATCAGCACACAACAAATATATGTTGTAGAAATTATCCAACACAAAATAAAGCTGTAAGAAACTTTCATTTAAATTTAGAAAACCAATATACTACTATTGGTCAACTAGATCAAATGAGATCTGATTGTAGGAAAATATCTCCGTCGAATAATAAAAAAATTGACTGTTCATCACCTGTCATCACTTTACAGTGTTTAAACTTGACAGAAAAACAATCAAATAGATTGAACGATAATATTGGCAGTGTAACAAGTGTAAATAATAATAATAATAATAATAATAATAATAATAATAATAATAATTCAATAGATAATGAGCATTCAATGAATACAAGAAATATCTCATCACGTTTCATAGATTATCATCAACATCATAACCAAATGCTTGTACAAAATCATGAGCATGAAGCTGTTGAGCATATGAATGAGGATGACAATGTTGTAAAATGTACAAACTCAGAAATCACATGTTCAAATTTAACTATTGGTAAATCTTCTGATGAAAAAGTACAGTCGACGAATATTTCAAAAATTGATATGACTACTACTACTACTACTACTACTACTACTACTACTACTACTACTACTACTACTGCTAATACATTTCTTCATCAAAAGTTTGTAACCGATTTGATATTTTTAAAACGCGTAAGTTATTTATGAATAGTAATTGAATATATTCACTATTCAAGATTTAACTATTTTCTGTATGTCGGGGTAGAAATGAAATACAAGGACGAGCTTGAGAGAATCTGGGAATGACTTGGGCAGGCTATCGATACATTCAGCCAATCAGAATACAACGAATTGATGAGGGTTTTATAATGCCACGATTGGGATTCAGACTTGTTATTTAGGCCTAAGAAGATAATTGTTTGGGGTTAGGATTAGGATATGTAGTTTAGGTATTAGAATTAGGATCTACACTTCATAATTGACGGTTTGGGTTTTAAAAATTATCATTAGTTTTGCCAAAATGTGCATCCTAACTTTCTTTAAATATGCTATAATATTTTTTGAGTGAATCTTCTCAGTATGGAGTTAACTGAGAGAAATTCCTCCGTTAAGTTATTTACTTAATCATCCGTAAACGACATTTCCAACTTATATATGATGCGCCGTGACGTTCAAACCATTTGTGCATTCACTATATCCCCGCTCTTATTGTTCAGCTCTGTTATATCCTATGACCCGTCAAGTATCATGTGACGAAATCGCCAATCAAAATATCGATTTCTATGACTTTGTTCCTGTGCTACACCAGTGATGTGTCAAGCAGTACTAGCAGCCTTAAGTTAACTCTAAGTCCTCATTAGTCTTCTGTATAACAAATTCTTACCTAGCCCAGACCGTTCAATCCAGAACACAAATATCAGCCTCCACTGTGTGAATCGTATATCTCAGACATATGTGGTTCATATACAAGCCGACCAGACTGCATCACACCATAAAATTAAGAAAAAATTATTATACAAGATCAAGACAAAAGTGGCTGTATGGGATACTGTAACCAATAAACTGGTAATAAATTAAGAAGGGTAAATCGTATAACAGTGGCCAATAAGTCAAACGGATTCTTATGAAACGAAAGATATGAATATAGTAAAGAAAAAAAAGTTGTTTTTTTATTAATCACTCTGTAATGTAAATTTCAGTTTTGATTATATTAGAAATGATGCTAATTAACTGCGAGATCATAATATTAATAATTTTATTTTGGATAATATACCGCTTGAACATCCAAATTAAATTGTTCTGTAAAAATAAAATATTTAGTACTATGTGATTGTGGATTATAATCTTCAATGGATTATCAATTAAATTCAACTGGTTTTCTCATTTAAAGTACTTTTAAGTATTAATTGATGCTTATTATCACTTGTATTATATTCAATTTAAGAACTTACACTGATATACATATACACTGGAGTTTTTTTTTTTCATTTAAAGATAATGTAGGATTATTTCAAATTAATAAGCTTAGTTAAATGTTTCCTCTCTTTAATTATTTTTCCATACTTATTGAATAAATGAGAAAATTCTTTTTGAATTTTGGTTCAAGTACTTTATATTGATCAATTCCAAAGGTTTTTAGGAATATCTACAAAGAGTTAATAAAATTAAAATAATTTAAGGAGCTATCCGACTATTATCACTTTGTACTATAAGAACTTTTGTGATTTCTCAATTTTCATATATCTTATTTAAATCTCCAACTGTCACACTGAGTTTGGTTTGTAGTTTTGTATCTTTCTATTGATATCGATGAATTTGCTTTATTCTAGATGAGTTTACCTTAATGGAATTTTCTAATTGCAATATGAACGTTACGTAAAAATCTAATTGAGTTCAACAAAGCAAAGAATGCTCGAGTTTCATATTTCAAGACGTTTACACAGATTTTCTGTGATTCATATTTTAAGTACATGAACCAAATAAATTATCCTCTTCCCTAGATATCCATATTGTACTGTTTACTTCTTATCAATATGAAACAAGTTAAATTTTTCAAGTTTTTATTAAAACGTTTTACAAATCTTTTTATACTACTGATAAGTAGTGCAATAAACAACATCAAATGTTTTTCTATTAAAGATGGGTTGGTACTGGGGTCCATTGACAGTCGAAGAAGCTGAATTGCTATTAAAAAACTGCGCGGATGGAACTTTCCTTGTACGTGACAGTAGTCATGATTCATACATTTTAACTGTCAGTTTTCGCTCTGGTGGTCAAATTTACCATACAAGAATTGAACATCTGGCTGGTAAGTTATCTTAACAGTAGAAATCGGTACAATAATAGTTGTTAAATACCTTACATATTATATCTTATCTTATAACTTTCAACTATACTTCAGTTTGTATGCATTTAAATCTATTGAGCTCTTTAATTTACTTATCTAGTAAACGGTGTCATCCGGTCGGTAACAAATTTTCTTTATCTTTACGTTGTTGCTATCATGTTTGTATGATCATGTATGAATGATCACTCATTATAGCCCACACGTATATAAGCCTTACTGGCTTAGATGTTAGTTAATTAAATAACTCGATAACTGGTTCGCTTTCTAATATATATGTACATTTTAAAACCCGTTCTTTTATAAATTCACCTGCATTCTCACTTTATCTGTTTTCGCTTCGTGCATTTGATGGTCTTGTTATCTGTGCTGTACGATAGTAAACTGTAGTCGTTTCTTGGTACTGTCTTTTGAATTTATACACCTCTGGTAGTTATTTAATAACGGTTATAAGGATGAATGATATACTAAGTATTCCCTGGTATGGCCGAGAGTGGGGTGGGTTCGCCCTCCCTCTCGAAATACTCTCACGGCCACGCGTATATAGCCTCTGCCAGGGAAGTCCTACTCACTGCCTTCTTGTGGCCGGGGTGTTGTTTACGAAAATGAGAGGACGAAAAACGAACGTCTGGCGCTATAACCGGATCCCAAACCAATGGTGTACATGGGCTCCAGTATCCTGAGGGAACAAATGGCGTATGAACCGATTTCTTGGTCACCGGCTTCCATAGGACTGCATCTCCTCACGATGCTCCACTGCCTTGTGGGTTAGACCTTTAGGTCAAAGGCTCAGGGTGTGGCCCCTTAAGAAAACCACCTGCTTCGATCTGGGCACCCGGGCAGTGTCTCAGCCTACACACAAATATAATGATAATGAAAATGATAATATTCACTAAAAACTCTGTTCTCACTGCGATGTACTGTCAATCAATTCACATTATTATTATTATTATTATTATTATTATTATTATTATTATTATTTACCACGTCATTTATTAACTCTCATTCTCACACTGTCTATCCTTATTTTTCGACTTATACAGCAACTCACCTACGGTGGACATTCGGCTCTATCTAAATGTTCTCGAGTCACTGCCTGGTTGAAAATTGTATGTTACCATCGAATACGATGCACAGACCACAACCTGTTTCTGGCTAGCACTAACTTTCGGCACAGTCATCGCCGATGTGCCACCTGGCGTCCCCCCTCTGCATCCCAAGCCCGGACTCAGATTTTTCACATCGCGATCAGCTACCGCTGGCATGGTTGTGTACAAGACTGCCGCTCCTTTTGGAGTACCTATGTGGACTCTGATCATGCCCTGGTCTGCGCCAATCTTACCTTACTTTTCAGTGGACAACGAAGTGACCGCCACCAAAGGATTGATGTCAGCAAGTTGGTTGCAACTTCTGTTGCTAGTAAGTATCGAACCGAGCTAGATTCTAGTCTAGCTACCATTCTACCGAAAAGTATAGATGAGCATTGGCTGCAATTGCATGACGCCATGAAAATGGCGGGTCAAGTCAGTTGTGGGTTCGCGAAACGTCCGGCTTATAATCACTGGGTTTCTTCTGGTTCCTTACAACTGATTGAAGCCCGTCGTTCTACTTCGGGTGACCGTAAGTTTGACCACAGACGAAGGATGTTACGTAATGAAATCGGGCAAAGCTTGCGTAAGGACCGTGAAGCCTGGTGGTCGGAGCGTGCTAATGAGCTGGAAGCAGCAGCTGCATCTGGTAATTACCGGAAGCTCTTCCAACTCATCCGAGCCACTGGCAGCAAGAAGTCTGGTGTGAGCGAAACAATCTGAGAGGATGGCGGAACGCTAATCACTAACATCCATCGACGTCTTGGACGATGGGCAGGGTTTTTCGAAGGGCAGTTCAACTGGCCTGCTGCTCCGGCAACATCGGTCAGACTGTCCTGCCCTCCATGGCCGGTGACGACTGATCCACCAAATGAGGCGGAAGTCCGCAAGGAACTCCAACTCTTGAAACGTTACAAATCACCGGGCCCAGACGACTTACCTCCGGCTCTTTTTAAAGATGGTGGTGACTTTCTCACTAAGGGACTGACGACGTTGCTTACAAAGATCTGGGAACTAGAGAGTGTACCAACGTCATGGAATGAGTCGATAGTTGTCCCTATCTTTAAAAAGGGTTCACGTTGTTCCTTTAACAACTATCGGGGGATAAGTTTACTTCCGATTGCGTCCAAGCTATTGGCTTCCGTCATACTTCGTAGGTTGTTCGGAACCCGAGAAGGATTGACTCGCGAGGAGCAGGCTGGGTTTCGTTCTGGTCGAGGATGTATTGATCATATCTTCACCCTCCGCCAAGTGTTAGAACACCGTCATAATTATCAAAGGCCAACAATCGTAGTGCTTCTTGATATCAGGGCTGCCTTCGATTCGTTGGATAGGAGTGTTCTCTGGGATTGTCTATTGAAGAAGGGTGTGCCTGAGAAGTTTATTAACATTCTAAAAGCCCTATATACGAACACCTCAGGCAGAATGAGGGAATACAACCACATCTCTTCATTGTTCCATTCGAGCAGTGGGGTTAGGCAGGATTGCCCAATCTCACCATTCCTCTTCAACTTTGCCACCGATGACATTCTGGAAACAGCTCTGATGGATGCACCTTCGAAGTGCAAAGTACTTCTACAAGACTGGTAGGATTCTAATCCTGTACTCACTTCGGATGGTGAGCAGATTGAAGTAGTCGAGAAGTTCGTGTATCTAGGTAGCTGCTTAAGTGCTGGTGGTGGTGTAAGTGATGAAATCAATGCACGTATAGTGAAAGCCAGAGCAGCTTATGCCAATCTGGGCCATCTTTGGCGCCTTCGTGATGTTAGTCTGGCTGTGCTCTCTCAAACTAATCTTCTTTATTCTTCATGTCTTTTATTTCCTTTCCAAATCTATTCCACTGGACTATACTCCTTAAATAACATCATCAAACCCTAATGTTCCCTATCACTACTTATACTTTTAGTACATCTACCACTATGGGATTTGAATCGATAACTGAATCTCTGTGCTAATGTGGTATGGCAACTCGAACTGATGTACGTACGTACGAAGTTCCACGTTGTTACTGACCGACTGTAAAAGGTCGGATCTACAACGCGTCGGCGAGAGCAGTTTTGCTCTATGCTTGTGAAACCTGGCCTCTCCGAGCTGAGGTTGTTAGACGACTCTCTGTGTTTGATCATCGCTGTCTCCGAAGGATTGCTGACATCCAGTGGCAACACCATGTTAGTAATGCAAAAGTTCGGTCATAGAGACGACAATCCAACTGGTGTCACCATCTTGAAACACCGACTTCGGTGGCTTGGACATGTTGTACCAATGTCGTCCCAGAGAATTCCTCGTCGTGCATTATTTGCCGACTCTGGGACTGGTAGGAAAAAGCGGAGAGACGGTCAGTGTATGACATGGTGTCGTGGTATGAAAGAAAGCTACAAATGGCTGGCTTATGTTGGTCCTTCACGATTCCTTGGTTGGGGTCCGAGAGATGGTGTAACACAGTGGCTAGAAACGTTATTAGATATGGCTCAGAATAGAAGCCAGTGGCGATCCTGCTGTAACCTTCTTTTACTTTCTTCATAAAAAGTGGTTTCTTCTTCCTTAACTGTAAGATTTCCTCTGATTGTACATTTTCGTTTCCCCCATTATTGTTCTTTTTTTATAATTCCCTACGTTCCTTACCTTTTTTCCCTTCTCTTTAAATTCTCGTTGTTTTGTGTGGCGCATATATATTTGATGCCCCCCTGTACCAATATTTATGTGTTCAAATAAAATAAAATTATAATAAATTTCCAAGATATTCCATTACAATCTAATCAAGAGAACTTTATGTATATATTCTTCCTGTCCCATCTTATTTGATGTCAAAACTGCTCGTAATTCCAGACTAAATGACTGATGGAATCGTGAAATCCTGGAATCAAAACACAAGATTTGTCTATGACATGTTACTGTTACTAATGATGCAATGCATTTTAACAAGCACCAATTTGTGAGTTATTGAAGATATTTACACATCTCAAGGTACGGACAGAGAGGAAGTACCTTCTGTGATATTTATATAGGAATTATTTACAAAAAACATTTGGTTGACTAAGTAACAGCCAGTAGCTCGGTCAATTCATCAACTAACAAAGTGAAGCGAGAAATGTGAGCAACATGTATATGCACTGTTACAGATAACTATATATTTAATGAAAGCCCAAGAAGTGAAGACAAACGGTTAAGGATGTTAATTAAATATAAATACAACAGTAAATGGATCAACTATCACATTTTCGTGGAAATACTTAGTAAAACCATACATTAACAAGGGGAAGATCCATCGTCAAACGCCTAAAAATGGTTGGGGACAATATAAGCTACTAAATATTAATAAGTAGTATAAAACGAGCAAAGATAAACAAGTAAACTGTAATTACAGTCTTACTTTTTGAGTGTTGTCAACAACTAAAAACAGAAATTTAAACCAAAAGAACAGTAACTTGTATTTGATATTGGTTCTGTCTCGATTGCTAATGGAGAGCCTTACGCTTCAGAAAGTTTATGTTCAACACGCAAATAACAAGTCTTATATGTTGTCTTTAAAGGCATGGCTCATTGCAAATTTAAAAGAATGTCATCAAATGTTATGGTTTGAAGTATTAACGCTAGAATTACCATGACAAAACAAGTCTTTTGTGGTAAGGTTTGATGTATACAAACAGCCAATAAAGTCAACCTTTTTCTGTAGTGGTTAGTACTAATCTAATTTTAATTCACTAAATTAAGTATGTTTTACTACCTTACTGAAGAACTGTATTTCGATTCTCTGAGGTTTCATTGCAATATCAGATAACTTTTGAAAATTCGGATAATAAAGTATAAACCTAGATGTTCAGTATTTTGGTAAAGTTTATTAATCAATCAACACTAATATAAATGGTAACCATGAAATTGTTTGTTTTACTGAGATTCTAATTTCACAGGTTACATCACATAATGGTTTTAATTAGACAATCATTGTGATCCAGGAATCAATGGAAAGCTGTTTCATCTTAATATGGGATTTCTTAGTAGTGCACATCCACGACCCTGTCATAATGGGCGAATTCAGAACCTTCAGTCTCATTGTTACTCTTAATATCTAGATTGCCAAACCGTTATCATTTCACGTTACTGCAGGTTCAATACATCCTAGTTTCCAACGGTTTTCTAGCTAGGATTAGTCTACGATGTAAACTGAAAATTTAATAATCTTCAGAAATATTTTTTAAATATTCATTTTATTGCAATAATTATCTTTTGTTATTTATTCATTTATAATTACAGGCAAATTTAGTTTGGCTCTATTAAATGATTTAAATAACAATGTTTCATCAAGTGTAGCTGAATGCATTGAACGTGTAATGGTTGATTCTTTTCAAGATCGTATGCATTTTTTACCAACTCTTGATGACTCTTCATTATCTATTAATATTAATACAAATGTACAGTTTATTAATAATGATCAACATCATTCTGACCAACATCGACAACTTCAACAATTTAATAATAATAATAATAATAATAATAATAATAATAATATATCACAACCATTTGAATCCACACGCCGTTCTACCTCCACTACACATATTAAAGCTTCTTTAATTCATCCACTGTCACGTTTTTTAATTGTTCCATCATTAGTACATTTATGTCGTTTTGAATTGCTATTACATGTTCGACATGATCATATTGATTTATTACCATTACCACCGCATATATTACGTTATTTAAAAGAAAGTCAATATTATGCAGAATTTATACCAGCTTATTTAGAATTATTAACCAATATGAATAGTAATAATGATAAAGTTTAATCACCATTCTAATAATAATAATATGATCAATTTACATGGGTTTCTTTGTTTTATTGTAAGAAAATTTACAATCAGCATTTCAATCATTACATTCCAATATATAACTAAGAATTTATTATTATCCATTCAGTATGTATACAGTGACGAAACGATCAAAGATTATCATGACAATAAATAGTTTACACAAATTACTATTATTCTATAGTTTTATTTTGGGTAAAAACAGAAGAAAAAAAACGTCATTTCATTTTGATGTTGTTCGTCTAGTTCTATTTATTTGTTGGTTTCACGTCTTTTTTATTGATTACAGTTATGTTTGTGCGTTTTTTTAATGCAACTGTTGATGTTGTGTTACTATCATGTTGATTATTGAGAATTTACCAGTGGATATCACAAATTATACTACTACTTAATAATGAACGGTAGTTCTTTTTTACCATAAATAGTTTGTTTAGTGAATATTTAAACATATGAACACATAATTTGTTTGATTATAGTTCTTTCTTTTTCTTTTTTTAATGAACAATCGAGAAAAACGATGTATGAATTCTACCTCACACTATGTTTGTAAATATATGTGTTTTTACTTCAAATAATTACAATATATATATTTACAGAATTGTTATTCATAAATTTTAAAGTGAGCGTTTAGTTCATAAATATTCGTATAAACATAAGCTTGACTTTAGATCAATACGAAACTCAAACGGATTTGAACATTGAACATCAGTTGTTATTTTTATGTTCTTTCTTTATTGATTATTTGTTATTGTAGTTGTGTTTTGTTCTGTTTTTTTTTTTTTTTTGGTTTTATATATATCGACATTGATAATAAAGATGGACTTTTACAACATAAACTTCATTATTTTACTAAATTTTCCATCGGTTATTAATATTTATGTATATAAGTGTGCTAATCGTATTCTTTAGCTTATAGTCCTATTGGTTTCTTTTGCCTTTGTTGTTCTTCTGGTTACTTTCACTGTTTATTTTTTATAGCTGTTATTATCAATGTGAATATTTCTAGTGTGTAGTAGTAGTAATAATAGTATTAGGTAGTAAAATTTAATCACTGTTTAAATATGTTTCAATGTTCTCTGTCTGCTTACTGAAATAATGAACTGTGTAATATTATTATGACAATCAATTTGTATTTTGTTGTTTTATTTTACATTACAAACACAAATATTAATGATAATAAATAGTTCATTTAAGTGAGAGATAAATTTTAACAAAACTATTATACGTTTAAGTAGGCTAATAGTTTTATTTACATTTCCAGGCAGAAATAAGTAAATGTAACGTACATAGATTTATGATTAAATGATCGACAAATTATAAATCCATACTTTTTAAATACATGAAATTCATATCGATACTTCTTTTAATTTTTAAATATAATTCATCTAGTTTATTCAATTGATCTAACTGTTGAAATCAAGCAAAACTCTACTTAGAAAAGAGTGAGTATGTGTAAACAACTACAATAGTTTACCATGGTAATTATTATGATGATGTTTAATCGAGCAATTTTTTGTTCAGTCTTTTTAAGAATCTAATCTGAAACACTTAAACTTCACCTTGAATATATTTACATTGATTAACTGAAAGTACTACATAATATCTGGATAGTTTAGTTAAAACTGTGAGTGATTGGCAGAATAGTTGGTTCGTCGAAAACATGGTAAGAATTTGTAATGTTCATGTTTCAACCAAATATTAGGTTCTGCCATTCAGAAGAAGAGAAATTAATGGGTCAAAACCACTTCTCATTTTTCTTGTTTACTTCTTACAATATAGATCATAAATTTCTATTTTGATAGTAGAGATTATATTGAGTTAATCACTTGATGTTTCTAAAGACTAAGTTGAAATGAACACGATTCAGTTAACTTTAACAAAATTTAGCTACGGCGTAATAACCATTTGTCAGTGTAGTCACAAGCCACTAAAATCCGTGAAATATTTGTAGATAATGGTTCGATTTAGTACATTATTATCACACATTTGCATCAATTCAAAATCCATTAAAAACTGGGAAGAAGGAGACAGTTGTTTCGTCTTTGGTAGTCCCGCAATAATATGCATCAAGGATCTAACCAAGAACTTTACTATTTGTCAACAAGGGATCCTATGAATCATATTTTCGCGCGATGAAGACGTCCTAGGTTGGACCTCTATTACGGTATTGAATGAGAACTACAGCCGGATCCTGATATAAAACGTAACAGCTATCTTTTACAATAGGATGTCAGCTAATGTTCTTACTAATTATCACCATTAGTTATAATGAAAAATGTAGCCTATCTCAAGGATGATAATCAACATATTGATTATATTTCTATTGGTTATAAATCTATTTTTACTCAATTCGATTTAGTGATTTGCTATATGTTCTCAAGATGTCGATTCATATCTGTTCATTATATTTATAATCATAGTTCCCAGTACGGGGTTTTCGAGATTGTTAAACTTCACTGGAATCATGAACCAGTTTAAGTTACACAATCATTCAAAGACTGGAAGTACTAGATAGCCGTCTCTTCCTAGTGTGAGACCCCTCAGTAATGCCCATCCACTACCTCGCGTCCGGGAATCGAACTACTGGGGGGTGCCATACTAGGACGAGACAGTCTTCCGGTGCTTCCAAGTTTCTAATAGTGGTCTAACTTAGATCCCTTCATGATTTCAATTGTAACAAAATGAAAGTACTGGATTCTTTTGAGCTCAGCATTCCGCAAAAGTGTAGTCAGAATATAGTACACCGTATCTTTCAAACCAATGTTGAACGTAATATAGCAAAAACACCCCCTTTAGTTGTGATGGATGATAAAAGTTTGTCATCAGAGGCTAGAGTGGAGATTGGTTATAAACTAGAAGCTAATACCAGTATTATTATCCCTTGCACAGATGACACTAGTAGAATATGATCACTGTCCATCGCAGAAGGCACTGTCGGTGACATGGAAAGTGGTTTTATGTACGCTGATGAAAGTAGAGTAGTTGGTCAGTCAGTAAAGTCTTTGAATGCTTCGGCTTGTGCAGGCATATTGTTGTAAGTCCTGTGCTTCCCACTGACATAGATTAGTTATATAGAGAAGCAATGCCTGACTTTTCAGAGGCGTCTTTATGTAGCTGGAGAGATTTGGGTGGCCAATGTAACGGATAGTACACACCGAAAAACCCTCCAAAGCATTTTATTGGACAGTATTATCATTTATTTGTCCCTTTTCCTTGTCATGTATTTTAGCCTTTATTCAGGTCTCTTTTAGCTACACTTTATGTTCTTCAGTCTTCCTTGTCTTGGCTTTCATTATTTGACTTTGGTTAAAGATTTACGTTTAATTACTTCATCTTACTGTTGTATGTTGCCGGACTATTGACAATAAGGTTGTGTTTGAATAAACCCAAGGTTACGGCATGGTTCAGTATATGATTGTCAACCTTTAATTGTCTTCTTGGAAAGGTAAGTGCAATCCTTGCAGATAGATATCTGATCCCACCTTTTTAAAAATATTTTTATTGATTGTCAGCACAGGGTGTACCGTTTGAGGTGTTTAGTACTTTTGATATTATTTATTTTCTTTGTTAATTTAGAACTGCTTAAACAGAACACAGAGTTTGTGCTTTCATATATTTTAATACGAGTCACACAAAAACGATTCGTACTCTATAAAGAACGTAATTTGACCTAATCGAATAAACATTGGTTCGTTAGTTTTGTTTTCAGATCGAATACTAAAATTTCGGTCGTTACAATTATGATTTACCAGAGAACAATATAGTGCATATATATTTAAAAACCCGTCAATATAATTTGATCATTTTACTAATTGGCTTATTTTCAGTTCATAATCATTCAATCCTCCTAACATACATGATAGATTATTCACAATAATTTACAAACTATCATTAGTTTTCAAAATGGAAATTTCATCAGTTGATTAGTACAGAAATCAACCGAAAGTTAACATCTAAATCAATGTTCAATATTATTGAAAATCTGTTTATTTTAATGCATATCTATTGTGATTCAAAATAAATAAATAAATTTGGTTCTGTTTGTTTACGAAAACATGTCACGTGACCTTTTGTTCATACATATTTATATTACTAATGGAATAATAATAATAATCAAAAGCTAACTATACATTTAATACATATATTGATATGACCAACTTCGGCCATTTGGAATTTATTGTCCTTCATTCCCTTGATATTCTCTCATTATATTAGATTATCTCACGAAAAACTTGTTCTCTTTATTGTAAAAAAAAGTTGATTAGAAAAATGAAGTGATAGAATATATTTATTGTTATATGATTTAGGATTATCAATGTTACCAAAAATTTTCTATCCACAATAGAGATAACATATTTTCAACATAATAATAATTCGATCAAAATGAATGACGTAACAGTAAAAAATATAAGCGAATGAACCATTGTTTTTTCCAAACAGATAACATGATATATATATATATATATAGTGAATTTTTTTATTGAAATCACGAGTTGATCAATGTTAGACCACCTGGAAACACTAGACGACCGTTTTATCCTAGTAAAGGACTCCTCAATATTGCTCGTCCACGATCCCGCACACGGGATTAGAACCATGTATTCACTAGTGAGTAGGTTCGTGAAGTAATTCTCGGAGTTCCAAAGAGAAGCTGTGATCAGTGGAATTAATCCGTGTCGGGTGTGAGACAGTTACCCACCGAAGACAATGGAAGATGGTGGCGTGATTTCGTAGATTGGTTGAAATTAGACATTAACACCATTGGACGGCCGTTCAGTGATCTAGAGGTTAAGTGTTCGTGAGCGAGACCGAAGGTCCTGATTTCGAGGTCATCATTGATTCACAAACTGCTTTATGTTAGAAAGATAAATTACTAGATAACGTATGTTTAGAATATAGAAATGATAGCAATTAACCTATTTAAACTAAGTATTGGTCAATATAACATTGATTACTAGTCCTTAATTAATAAAGTAGTCATTACGGTTATATAGAATAACCATCGTAGCCCAGTACTAAGATCTCTGATGATCTCACAGAGTCATATAAAGTCAACTCACTAGGGAGTGTCTCAATTGCTTCAAGATGATTTTTATTAATGTACGTCAACCAGTACAAAAACTAGGTCCATGAATTTGTATTGATTGTCACTAACCATCTATAATCAAAGTTAAATTTTATTAACCTTATGGTCACATTATCAGAAACAACTTACTGTGGAAGAGAATAAACAAGCTTCGAGCTGAAGACGAAAAATTAAGGAAAGACGTTGGAACTGCATATGACATACATTAGGGAAATCATCAAATTGCACCACGAAGCAAGCACTAACTTGGAATCGTGAAGGTAAACAGAAAAGATGAAAATCAAAGGACATACTGCATCAAGAATAGGAAGCAGGCATCAAAAGAAATGATTGCCCATGATAGAGTTGAACAGAAAATGTCGCTTGATAGCCTATGCTCCTCCATGAGGTGTAGCAAGCGTAAGTAAGTAAGTTATAGTCACATTGTGAAATATGATCAACCCTAGAAATTAAACAATACAATAATGTTAACTACTGAATGATTGATGAGTACTATGTACTTTGTTTTAGCTATTCAGTATAAATTGCAATGATAATACAGATTAATAAATCAATAAAGCTTGTAAAAATGTCATTGATCATTTCATTGAATTCATTATTAGAGACAATGAAACATTTAAGGAATATAAAACTAAACTTTAGGATTTCACTGGTTATATTATAAAAGTTTGAAGATATAAATTTATTGAATCACAGATGTAATTCTTTTCGATTATTTATAAAATGATAACTCACTCTATATCCTAAAAATTTCTATAATTTCAATGATAAGATAATGATCTTTTACAGTAAGGTTTACTTATAGATTGACAATCGGAGTTAGTATGCAAATATTCTATGGAAACGTTGATAAAATCATTACGTTTCTGATTGTGAAATAACTAAACAGGGAAGGAATATCTTAATTTGTTACTCGGTGAAATACTTTTCTTTACTTTCGATTTCGACCATGGCATATATCTTGCCAAGGACAGTTATGTTTATTGATGTTTCGGATTGGCCTACGATAATTGCAAATTAAAGAACAAATGAAATGTTTTAATAAGAATAGTTCTGTTTTTGAACTAGATAACGGTAGCTGACACACGACGCTCTAACGACTAATTATGAACACTTGAAGAACACTAAATGTAGTAAAACCTTTTTATTCAAGCAGAACGAACAGAAACAATGTGAAATTATACAACTCAGTGCATAAACTAACGAAAGTATGATCTTCAAGCATACGGGAAATAAATAAGACGGATTTGGAAAATAAACATTTATGATTGCCGCTCTTAGTAAGCATTATTATCAAACTACTAAGTGCTTTAGTAACTGTCTTAATAAGTTCATCTTGTAAAATAATCTGGATATGGATGCCTTTCATCTCACTGCTAAATCAATAAATGTCAACTAATCACTCATTTTTCCATTATATTCTTTTATTACATAAAGAACTGTTTTTTAAATAACACTTCGGTCATAATTACACACCAGATTTCATTTTTGAAAATTTTCTAACTGATTTACAATTAGTGTTTATTTATTAGTTTAAAATTATAGAACACATCATAGGAACAGTAATAAAGAGACAGTAATTAACACCATGGGCTTAACTGTAGTTGATAGCCATCAGTTTCAGGGTTCAATGAAAAAAATAACTTGACATGACGAAAAAATACTTTTTTAATAGCATGTAAACAAATGTCAAGACAGTTCTACTGTATGGGGCGGAAACCTAGACAACTACGAAAGCCATCATCCAGAAGATACAGGTGTTTATTAACAGTTGTCTACGCAAAATACCTCGGATATGTTAACCAGGCACTATCAGCAACAACATACAGTGGGAGAGAATAAACCAGATACCAGTGGAGGAAGAAATCAGGAAGAAGTGCTGGAAGTAGATAGGACACACATTGAGGAAAGCACTCAACTGCATCACAAGACAAGCCCTCACATGAAATCCTCAAGGCCAAAGGAGGAGAAGAGGAAGACCAAAGAACACATTACGCCGGGATATGGAGACAGACATGAGAAAAATGAACAAGAATTGGATGGAACTAGAAAAGAAGGCCGGGGAGAGAGTGGGTTGGAGAATGCTGTTTGGCGGCCTATGCTTCATTAGGAGTAACAGGCGTAATTAAGTAAATAAGTAACTAAGTAAGTAAGTAAGTGGTAATCTGAACATATTGTTTACCAACAGAAATTTTAGAGGTATTTATCATTATACTTATACCTATTTGTTATTCGGATGGTAAACAATATAACATAGAAATCATACTCTAAAGACAGAGATTTGGTTAATATTTACATTTAGTAATCTGGATTATTGCACAATTATATGGCGAATTTCTAATATCCTGGCTTAAAATTTATCTGCACTCAGGTTTACTTCTAATGTTAATGTAGTTGGGAGAAAGTATTATCAGTATGTAGCATAATGTAGTGATAAATTTTATGATTCTCCAAAAAAATACTTATCAAAATCTAGTTGTTTGAAAAATAGTTCAACGATCGCTTTATTTAATATTAATATATTTTGCGGAAGAAAAATATCTTCCTTAATGTCAACGCATAAAATATGAAGAGGTATAAATATCAGTTAACCAGTATAATATCAATGTTCTTTGTAGATTGAGAGACTATTAGACAAAGGTGGTGGGACATTTTAACTGCAGCAAGTTATGACAAGTACAGTGGTTTTTTGGTGTATTTGAAAACTTAGAAAATCTCTTCCCTTTTCCTTATCCTTTAATTCAACTGAAATGTGATTGGTTGTTTAACACCAAGCGATATGACCAATCGGAAAAAGATTATTTCTCCAATAAATGCAATTTACTCCCCTTAAATTTCAGACTAATAAACCCAATATTATATATAATGTATGTATAGTCATTCGTATTAAAACTAGATTATAAATTACTATTCAAGCAAAACACTATAATTGTATGACTTTTAAAGAAATTTACCTATTCTAAGAGGAAATTATACAATTTACTAAAACATGGTTAAAGGAAGAAATGCTACTAATAATAATATTACTGAGGATTCTATGGATGATTTTGGTGGTGATGATCCAGGGTAAGTTTTAAAAACATTTCTACCTGTTCGTCAATAATCTTAAAGTTTTACGGTGTTTATCATTTTTGGTACAAGTCTCATGTCAATTTTCCTCCAGAGTATTATGCAATATGTTGCCTTTATTAAAAGATGATTTCAAACTTTTAATTAAATATAAAATATCTCACTGGTTTTACTAACTGACTAGTAATTTTTAGGTTACGGAAATCAGTTTAACTAAGAGCTAAAGACTAGATAGTATCACACAAAAATATGCCTAAAGATCTGGTTTATAAACATTTAGGTGTGTAAGTCTAAATTTAATCAATTCACAATATTGCACGAATATCTTCCATTGTCTGTAGTGGGTACCTTACTCATATCAAACGCGGTTGGACTCCACTATTCATTGCTTCTCATTAGATCTCTGGAAATTTTCGCTTGAAGCTAGTCACTAGTAACTACCTATATCTGTCAGCATGGAATTTTGCAAATTGTTAAAATTCATTGAAGTCACGAAATGATGAGTTATTTATTGATTTTAAATCAGGTCAGTAACTACAAATAGGTTGATGCGTTTCTCTTTAACGTTAATCCTGACTGGAAGGAATATTGGTGTTACCTGGATGCCCCAAAATAAGTATGTGAACCAAGGTTTTAATTCGTAACTTATGGGTTGAATTTTGAGTTTTCTAATTGCTGAGACATTATTTCACTTAAACAAGAGGATTATTGAAGTGAATTAAATTAAGACTAAATTATTTTAGCCAATAATTAAATGAAGTATCCAGCTATTTTATATATATAGCTTTTAAATACTATAAAAGTAGAAAAATTCATTAGAAACAAACACTAACTACACCTGGATTCCGTTAGTAACAACTTAAATAGGAAACTCTACTTTTTACTTTTCTCAATAATGTTAGAAAACAATTATAATATGAACAATACATGTGACAAGAAAAGATCATTAGTCATTATTTTAATCAACATAAATGTATATACGACTGTGTTTATCAATTATTTTGTTGTTTTTTTTTGTAGGTTCTATGTGAGTAGCAATTGTCCGATCTTAATCATTTAGAAATTTATTGATCGAAATCAATAGTTGAATCCATGAATGAATTAAAACTAGACCACCATGGAAAACCTAGAATCACTGGATGGCCGTCCAGGTTTTCCATGGTAGTCTAGTTTTAACTGACTCGTGAAATCAACTATTAAATTACTAAAATCTCCACAAAATTCCCTTCTGATAGTGATAGAAGTTAGTTTTAAAATGTTTGAAAATAAAAATGTCACAAATAATAAAAAAACATCTAATTTACTTGATTATATCCTCAGTGTTGTAGTACAATATGTGTGAAATATCAAATACAGAAATATCTTTTAAAATTGTTTTGATAAGATATTAATTAAGGACATTTTTGTTGTTATATTTCATGGATATTTATTTAAAATGTAGACAATATACGTCGCTTATTGACTTCATTAAAGAAATTTGAGATCGATGTACAGCTATTTTCTCCCAGATGAAACTTTTAAGCGATGAGCGAGTACACCTCTAGAAAGAGATATAGTAGATCAACTGGGTAGTGCCATCAACCTTTATAGACCAAAAGTAGTACGCGAAATTCAGTACCTCTACGTAGATGACCTAACTTACCGACCTCAGTAAATATTTACGAATAAATATTAAATTTAACTGTTTCACTAGAGAATCCGTTATGTAACATTTCATAAACATATTAAATGTTAAACAATCGGAGATTATTAATGGTAGAGAAAAATTATAACCTGTTGTGTAAGGCATCAAAACATTTCAACATAGTAACTAGATTAAACTGAAATGTAATCATAACTACAGTTAAAAGATATAAAAGGGGGTGGATCTTAATGCTTTTTCCTAAGGGGGTTGAAAACTCGTTGCTTTAGCAACAAAAATCATTCTTATGTCTTTCAGTTGATATACTGACCTCAAAGTAAATTTAGATCATTCTATAATCTGTTTATAAAATTTTACTCTGATTTAATTGCAGTAATTTTGTGAGAATTGGTTCATCAAGTAGGTCGTATTCGTAACAGGTTAGTTTCAGTTAGTGTACCACTAAAATCGGGGGATACTGTTTTGTCCTAGAAACATACTCTTTAACAGTGAGCATCCATAACCTAACTATGTAATGAATCCAGGACATTTATCTATCTCAGAGAACGCTTAATTATTAAAACCAGCGGATCGGCGTCTAAAGATGCAATTGTGATTGGAGTTGAGGTTGCATTAGCGATCTGAACAGTCATGTATTATTTTTGATGCCTAAAATCTTAGAGTTCGATACCTGGTGGTATTGTATGTAAGCACGGTTTAGGAGTTATACACCAGGGTGGGGTGAGTTTTCCACTACTACTATTATGTTAACTCAGTGACGAACGACCTTGTTATTGATACTATCTGACTGTTTTTTCAAGAACGAAGTTTCTTGTGAAATATTTTGAAAAAACGATTAGATATACGTTTTCCATTAATATCAAATAGAAAGTTCATTTAAATAAAACAGAAATCAATATTTTACTTTTCAAATCCGAATACTGTTAGTGCAATCAACCTTAAGATCAGCAAATATTCCGTGCCTCACATAATATACTCTGAACCATATTACTTGAAACCACTATAAACTATGAACAAATTTGTGGATATCTGGATTTTTTCTGACTCATTTGATGAAAGGTGATAAATTCAAGTTCAAATCTGAACATTCAAATAGATGCGATAACATCCTGGTGAAAAGTTCCATAACAGATGAAAGATACACTTTCTGGAATGCACTGTTAACCACAATACATCTATTTTAATATTACTCGACTGCCAAAACATAAGTGAATAAAACAATCCTATCACAATCATTTCGTACAGTATTGATAATTATAACGATAATAATAACAATAGAATAAAATCATTAAAAACCCTCAGCTCATTTCGATTCTAAATGAATGCATAGCATTTATCAACAACGGTTATGTTTTACATCTAATATATAATTAATTAGTAATTTCAATAGTTTAAATCATGATTCAATTGAAGCCAGATCACCATGGAAAATCTGAAAGCACTGGACGTCTGTTTCGTCCTAGTGTGGGACTACTCGACAGTGCGCACCCTCGTCCCCGCCCCCCCCCGCGAGATTCAAACTCAGGACCTAACAGTCTCGAGCGCGAGCGCTCAACCATTAGACCACTGAACCGGCTTCCAGCTTTTCAATGGTGGTCTAGTTTCAATTGACTCATGATTTCAACTACTGAAATATATTTAAGAAATGGAACAAGGATTTATTTTTAAATGATGAAGCAATTATTCATAAATCTCTCTAGCTATTTATTAATTACTAAGATAAGAGGTATGTGTATATTTTCAGTATGGCTACAGTTTTAACTAGTTATCGAAATCAATTGAAGAACAGGCATCAATGAACAATCATTCTAGAGTATTTATGAAACATCTGTAATCAATTTGTAATGGTATCGTGAGTGAATCCTGTGAAACGATCTTCAGTTAAAATGAAGCAATTTTAGATGTTTATTGGCTTAAATGATTCTCCAGTTCAAGTTCAACCTTAATGATAATAAATTAATGTAATTCTAAATAAATATGTATTAGGATATGTATAGAATATGTATTGGGATCGTGGATACGCACTCCTGAGGAGTCCCACAAAAGGATGAAAAGGCCGTTCAATGCTTCGAGGTTTTTCATGGTTATCTAGCTTCAATTGACTCATGATCTCAACCAGTGAAATATATATTAGTTCATAAATCAATGAAAATTCAGTTTTTTCAACAGATTTTCCATCTCCTATTAATATTTTACACTTAAACTTATTCTATGTTTATTTTATGTATAGGAATTACTTGTACAAAAAATATATGTGGTTGCATTTTCACTAAGATATATTTTGCTTCTGTCGAAAAGAAATTTCACAAACGAATGGTAATACGACACTGACTAACGGTTGATTTATTGATTTTCTAATAGTTCGGGTATATTATAATGATTAATTGTTCATCTGTTGAGATTTATCAACGAAGTGGCTCGCCGTATATATTGTACTATTTATACATATATGAATAATTAAAATAAAAATCATGAATGATTTGGTAATCAAATTACATCATCTTTTATTTTATAAGAAATTTTCATTGTTAATCGTTAAGTCATTTCGACAATATAAAATTACACTAAGTAACTAAACAATAAGCTAATATGAACGATATTTACAAGTAAAATATAAGAAAGGAACTTGTTATGTAATAATTATATGGTGATGCAATATTCATTGAAATTTGTTGTCACTAAAATCGATTTCTTTAGTATGACATCTGTTTCATGATTTTTATTATGATTAGTCTTAGGAACAATAAAAATTGGAGTAAAGTGTATAATTAAACGTATAGAAAAATCTTACATAATTATGTACTTAACAGTTGGTGTAAAACTATTGGATAGTAGTTCTACATCTGAGGCTTTACATATCAAGATATAGAATAACCATCGTTTATTTGATATTGTTCATCAGACTTATTTTTCTTAAGAAATCTCAATTGGTTCACTCATATAGTTGAAGAAGACATCTTCAGCTTAAAAGGTCTATATGTAAGGGTCGAACAGATGAGATTTTCACTGGAACGGAAAGGATTCTACAATATTACTATGGTTATAATCAGAAACTTTTACAAAGACTATGCATTCAATTAGTTGTGAATTGATTTACATCCTGTCTGACAACCTTAATTCTTTCATCCAATAAATAAAAATGTGTCCTTCAGTTTACTACAACGTTATGGTGTAAAATAGTAACAGTCATTTGATGTCTCATACCGAACAGATCGTTTTCCTCTTATTGAAGAATACAGAAATAAAGGTTGCAATTAAATGAAGTATTTTCTATTTTGATTGCTTTTCAAGGAACTTTATTTATGGATCGACACAATGAAAAATGTAACTTGTTTTATAAAGGCAATATATTATAAATCTTTTTCTAAATACTAGTTACACTTGTTTTGGTATAGGTTTCCGTATGTGATGGTGGTGGAGGGGGGCTTAGTGGAAATGTTGATCTGTGTATGTATGTATGTATGTACTAGGAATGACTTATTTTCTTCTACATTGAATAGAGATTATAATTTCAGGTCAGTCGTAATTAAATTCATTTAGAAAAATAGCATTTGAAATTCAATTTTATTAAAATATGCTTAATTACGTGAAAGATATAGAAGTGATTTCCAAACTAATTAGTAGTAGAATCATTGTCATCATTGTTGTTTATCTTGTTTTGAATATTCAACTGACTTAAAAAAATGACCTATTCATCATCTATTTACATAATTCCATGTCTGTTTAATCAATAAATGATGTGTACATTATACTCATTAAAAGTAAATCACTTTCAAAATATCCTTTAGATCAACATAAGTTTATTTCTGTGCATATTTGTAGGTCTGTGCCCAATTATTTCTACGTAAAGCATGGTAAAATCATTAAATGTTTGTTTTAAATAATTGGATTTAGCAGAAATTCTGTTAGGAAAATCTTTGAGACATAATTAATCGCGTTTGCATAAGTGTGTGTGTATGCCAGTGTTGTACAAAATGTCTTATTAATGGTTTGTTCAGATTTTCGTTTATAGTCAGTACTGCATTTTTTCTGGTATTTCAAATACTTCAAAGAATAATAATGGTAAATAGATGAAACATATAGATTTTTCTAAATTTTGTTAAGTTCTTTTAAGTTATGTTGTTTTTATCTTATATTTGAAGGAATGGGGGCATTTTGTATTGCCTGCTTGATGTAAGTAGTCCCATTCAAAGTTATTATTACAATAATGAAATTGAATGTATGTGTTTTACTTAATTTAGGACTCATCAGTTTGGGTGACTAGTAGTTTTTTGAGAACCGTATTGCCTTATCGACACTTTACCAAAGTAATTAAAATTCGAGATAAGCGTTTATTACAAATTATGCTAATACTCTTCCCTTCTTTTATATAATGTAGGTTTCATATACTTAGCTTTGGGTTATACTATTAGTGAAAAACCTAGATGTAACTGAGTTTCAACCTGTAATCTAATAGTTGAAAGCCTAATGATTCAATTACTTACTCATCGTTCTACTCATTTCATCAAAATTAATAAGAAGTATTCTCAAGCCAGTACTTGAAAGCAAAGAATAACAGTTATCATAACTGTTGTGTTAATCCAACTGACTATTATAACAAGACACAGAAGTCTTTTGACCTTTCATAACGTCAACTTCAACAATTCCAAATATCATATCATATTCTTTTCATAAATCATACATTTGTCTAAGCCATACTGTAACCCATATAGATTTTGTTAGATTAGCAACTAAATTATACTCAAATGTGTGAAAACTGTGTTTGCATGATACAATTACTCAAGTAAGGGAAATCATGAAGGTGTGGACATTTATATAATAAAAAAATAAGTCATATAAATATTAACACTACTGATTAAATCCTATTTTCAATAAAAGTTTTGTAAAATGATTTATTTGAAACAAAATATACTCATCAAATTAGAATAATTCTCATAAAAGGATGCGGATTTCTAAAATCTATACTGATAATACGAATGCAATGTATCCCAGGTACTATTTTTATAAGACTGAGTTGAAGTAGTCTTATCTATATCTTTTCATAACTTGAGGATCTTATTAGAAATGGTATCTCTAACTTCAAATCTCATAAACAATCTTAATTTCCTAAAAGACTTCGGATACTTTCTTCACATTTGATTTCAATCACTTAATATCTAAAACTGTGATGTCAGGTTATTGATACCGTTTGTTGTTTACCAGTGACCAAGAGAAAATGATAGTGACTAACAGTCAACAATCAATTAATAATAATGTTTCTTTTGAATTTACAATTAAAGTCATAAGCGCTAATAGTTTTTTTTGTTGTGTTATGAAGTTCTTTGAAACCAATCCATTCATTGCTTTTTATTACATATAACTGATTACAACTGAACAACGATTAGTTAGATTATAGAGAATTCAGTACTTTCATTATTTCATCTAACCAGAAACTTTGATAAATTTAAGCAGATCAACGTATATTTTGATTTGCTTCTATTTCACAGTTTCTCATCGGCTGCAAGAAGTCTAAAATCATACTTAATAATACAATAACAAGCAAAGGTTTAAAATATTATAATCCTGTTTTATATTCATTATGCTTATTACTAAAAATATAAATACGCGTCAATCTTAACTATGTTTATTTATGCAATTTCTTTGGTATTATTACTTCAATTATGATTGATTTTGGCTATAAAATAGAATGAAGTTATTTCCTATTCTGACAGCTTACTATTCACGCTCTGTTTCTAAATCATTATTATCCATTATGGAAATTACACAGTGAGCGATCACATTAATCAAAAATAAGAAATCTATTAATTGTAAATTAAAGCTCAGCATTTGATAGATACAGGGTTAATGTATAAACATGGAAAAAGTTTGCAAACTTGGTAACTAAATGTATTTTCATGTACTTGCTTTTAAGTCACACTGTTTTATAATGTATGGTTAAACTATTTATCTCTCAACGATGAAACTATAATTTATGGCCTTTGATCGACGCCAAAATGACCTTGGAATGTTCACCTACTTATTGTGGTTAAATGACGATTATTTATTAGTATGAAGAATAAGGATTGGAATTTACAATTGAACGTTAGCGCTCGGAATAAGATTTAATGTTTTCATAACGAACTGACAAGCTATAATGCCAAAATAGTATTTAGCTAAGTGAGTGATTGAATTTCGTGCCAAATCTCAGATCTGCTATCTTAAACCTGATTGGTTTGTCCATAAATTATAGTCTCGCCAAAGGCAGTCAACTCATCATTATCCAGTTGTAACTATTAATAAGTTTCGGATGACTAGATTAAGTTCTTGGCGAAATATACATAATTTATTAATAGTAGTAGTTGACGATTGTTTCTATTAAATATAATCAAATGAATTCTTTCTTGAAGCTGGTTGAAAGTGTAATTGTTTGAACTAATCAGTTTCTTAAATTTAGCGTATATCATAACAGGTAGAAATAAAGCATTTTCAGATTTTACAACCTCTCTATGTGTAGATGATATTCAGCTACTCAACCTTAATAGTTACTGAAATAGATAATTAGTGATTTAATTCAACAGATAATGTATTTATTATAATAGAGAATAAACTTATTAAAATCATTAAGTTACAAGTGATGAGGGATAGTGATCAAAATTCAATTCTTAACATCAACAACGTGAATATTCAAAGAAGCATAATATAAATTCATTCTCACTGCTTATACTAGTGGTTATATGAACTCAATAGCTCAGTGGGAGTTACTGGGTTCAGATCCCGAAATGAAAGTCAATATCGAGATTCAGGCACATCCAACTGACAAGTTCTAAATAGAACGATCGATTCCACTATTACCAGCTATTCATCTTGATTAGAATCATGTTTATTGAATACATGTTTCAACTTATTATCAAACTATTTTAATTAATATTTTTTTAAATTCTAGTTCTCCATACACTTCTGGAACAGATAGAAAACGCAGACGTGGAGTAAGTTATAACTTACAAGAAATTTCAATATATGAAATTCCAATATTTATAACATACCTGTTTAAGTGGAATTGGTTAGTTTATGGTTAAAGATGCTAAATCCCTCATAACTATATTGTTCCTATTTTGCTAATTTATTTCTTCACTTCGAGTCGTATCTTCACTATGTAATCTTTCCTATTACCACTGATACTGTTATTACCTCCGCTACTCTAGGACATAATTTAAAAACTTGATCGCTCGGTGCTAATTGGGTATGGCGACTTGAAGTGATGTACATACGTACAGGTTCTACATTGTAACTGACTGACTGACTGGAGATTATTTGTGCATTTACTACTAAAAACTTTTGATCACAAAGATGTTATTTATACTGTCATTTATTATTTTAAAAAAATATGATTGGTTTAAGAAAGTATAGTTATGATTGTTAAAAGCTATATGTTTCTTTGATGATTTTGATTATTACCCTGAAGAAGTCCAGACAAGTTAGCTGGACGAAACGTTGGAATTATTTAAATTTCAATCGCTGAGATTATTTAAAATTATTAAACAGATAATAAGATGCAGTGAAAAAGTCATCTATACTATGCATCACAAATTGTTTCGTAGGTTGTTATACTATATGCACTTATTAAATCATGATAAAGAGACTCAGGATATAAGTTAAAGGTCGATCTCATCAACAATGTAATATATACAGTTAGTTAATAGTTAGAATACTGAATTACTACTTGCTAATTAATAAATAACTGAAATCATTTGGAGGACGGCTTTTAATATACATGATGGCAACTACTTCCCATCAATGTAAGCTCAAACTTATATAGAATAACTCCAGAACACCTTTAATCAATATTATTCATAATGTAAAAAATCGATTATCTATTTCTTATGTAAACTTTTTTTTCCCTGTCATTTGTATGAAACTAAATTTATTTCGTTTTATTTATGTTAACATTGTGGGGGAAAAGAATTAATTATTATATGAATTGTAATGACAATCATTTTTCCTAGAATTTCCAAAACTAATATCGGTTACTATATTACAGAAACTAATAAATTTGACTATCATTGATTTGAAAAGTGTCAACTAGATAATATCGATGATGACATAAAGAGAAAGAAATAGATAGTGTAAATAAAGTTGATAACTCGTCATCCAATGAAGCACAAATAAGATAATAATATACATAATCTTATTATAGTTGACAGAAGAGGATAATCAAATTCATGAAGACAAGACAGATAACCATGCATGACATCAAGTTGTTAAGAAATATCAATTTTATCTTCATGTCTTACTTATGATACTTAGAAAGAGGTTATTCAATAATACTTGATCATCTCATCTTTTAAAAGTCATAAGATAAGAAAGATATGAGTTTAAATAGTTTGAATGAAGGCTATGTATTCAATCCACATGCACATATTTCATTAGAAATTTATATATGTCATGTATTTATTTCTTATGTAGGAGTTCTTATCATATGGAACCTCGATCAACTAATTTAAATTTGCAGACTATTCTCTTAGATCTCTAGTGGACCATCTGTTAGGGCAAAAATTGAAAATAAATTCTCTTTTTGTTTGAGATATTAGGTGATTGAAGGTGGTAAACTGTAAACATTGAACCTAGGTCAAAGCTATATAGTACAAAATTTAAGTTCAGTGTGTCCTGTCGATTACTTTCAACTAACTTTGGCGGCATGCATGGATATCTGAGCTACCTGTCATCTACATATTTCAACAAGTTATCTGTTTTTGTTTGTATTAACACATCATTATGCCCATTAATCGCATAACCTATTCAGAAGTGTTTATGAAAATTTTACGATCTTTCGATATACAAGACATCGTGGTGGCTAGCAATAGGCATTATAAAGAATGCACGTTATTGAGTACTTGATTTCTGAACAACTAATATCTAACTCTTTTAAAGATCCCCATCATATTAATCTTTTACTATCTAACTGGCGATCACTCGATATTTGTCGTAAGAATCGATCAAGAATAACCAGGGGAAAATTGTTGAAATACTTTGTGCTGAGAGTTCTGTGTTGTACCAAAAATATAATATTGAATAAAGCCACTAATAATAATAGTAACTCATCATAGTGTATGAGATGTGAAATCACTTGAATTAGTAGCCACATCACAAAGTGAACAATGGAATATCGATAAAATTAATTCTTTGATAATAATGACAGAGATATTACTACTATTATGTAGTTGGAGTTATGAAAATATACATATAAAAATAAACTGTTTTGCTGTTTAAGGAGAATAATTCATCACCTGTAATTGTATAATGTGTTCAGTTTTATTGAAAAGTCACAATCAACTTTCTTTACATCATTTACTACTTACTTAATTACGCCTGTTACTCCTAATGAAGCATAGGCCGCCGAACAGCATTCTCCAACCCACTCTCTCCCCGGCCTTCTTTTCTAGTTCCATCCAATTCTTGTTCATTTTTCTCATGTCTGTCTCCATATCCCGGCGTAATGTGTTCTTTGGTCTTCCTCTTCTCCTCCTTTGGCCTTGAGGATGCAGTTGAGTGGTTTCCTCAATGTGTGTCCTATCCACTTCCAACACTTCTTCCTGATTTCTTCTTCCACTGGTATCTGGTTTATTCTCTCCCACTGTATGTTGTTGCTGATAATGCCTGGCCAACGGATCCGAAGTATTTTGTCATAATTTACTAGGAAAGAATAATTACTTATGTCATTTTTTAACTTCATTTTCTGAAAAAAAGACAATAAAATAGATGACTGATCATACTGCATTAACAGTTTATGTTTTGATCAGTCAGTCGTTTAGCTACTATGTAGGGCCAAATAGCACGAAACCCGGGTCCAGGGTTTTTGATTGACTACCTCCAACCACCATCTTATCTCTACATAGTGCATAGAATGTCGAGTCACTTAGACTAGTGGCCACATTGCATTCTATCTGAACTAAGAAGGACTTGACACACATGTCATTGATCACCACCCAGTGATCAATCAGTTGTAATTATTTCACTAGAATTTTCGACCCTTGATTTGTACAACTAAACTCATTTCAAACCAAGTTTAATCACGACAGATACTTAGTACAATCAGTCATGTATTCAGATATCAAATTACTCTAAAAAAATTAAACTATATTTAAAAAAAGTACCTAATATTAAAATGATACACTAAGTTATTATTATAAATGAAAATCTCTAACATTTTGAATCAGTGGTGTTTGTAAAATGTGAGGTACATATTTAGCAGTTACTTGACAGAACAATGTACTCATCTCATAAAAATTTTAATTTGGTTTAGATCAATAAGTTATCAAATGATTAACAAATATAAACTCATTCATGACAACATACATCCTTATGCCTAAATATATACATAACTCACCTATATTATTATTCGATAATTAAGTTTAATTATATCATTATAGCGGTAGATAAATGATTAAAAGACTAAATGTTTACATAGTTGGTTTTAGGTTAAAACTTAATTCTGATTACTTTAATCTGAGTAATCCTGATCACATAAACCTGTACTTTGTAAACAATTTAAACTCAATAAAAAGAATATTAATTCCAAGTTTTAGAGCTGACTATATTTTGAAGTAATTTTTTTTCTCTTCTGTGTTTTTTTCAGGTGATTGAAAAACGTAGGCGTGATCGAATCAATTGTAGTTTAGCAGATCTTAAACGTTTAGTACCAGATTCAAATCATAAACCTGTAAGTAATTCATTTAGAATTGAAAAGGTATATTGCTAAAAAATTCCCATTATATTAAAACATAATTAATATGAACGAAGAATATTCTTTTCAATAATTTCTCATCGGGTTCAACAATTATAAATCCAAATTAATAATCCATAAAATTGGCCAGATTTAAGGCAGAGTACATCATTTGAAAATTGTAATATATGAATCAAGAATTGTTGTTTGTCATATAAAATCAAATCAGATCGTTAATGTTGGGGTTGACTAATATGAAGTTGCTAACTTGAATCAATTTATAAGTGAAGTGAAATTGTGAGATAAATGATCAGAATAAATATGATCAACATGAAGTGAGAAAGAAAATAATGGTATAAAAATCAGAAATTACGTAATACGTAGAATAATATGAATTAGGTTAGATATAGTAGATTTAGGGGTGGATAAATTTATCAAAAAGGTTATCAAGTGTAATAATAATAATAATGGTAAAGTTATGACAAACAACACTTCTTGATTCATATATTACAATTTAAAATGATGTGCTCTGACTTAAATCTGGACAATTTTATGGATTATTAATATGGATATGAGATAATTGTAGAGCCTGATGAGAAATTCAGTGAAAGAAATATTCTTTGTTCATATAATTGTGTTTCAAAAGATATATTATTATGCTTCATATATGCTTAGCATAAAATTTGTGAATGAATATTTCTTAACTGTTATCCTTATACTAATCCTTTAAACATTTATTCTCTGAAGAAGTAGTTTACACCAAGTTACGAAACGTCAGAAAATCTAATTTTTCTACTCATTAGGATATTACAAATATATTAATTTTTTTCAAAATATTAGCTATAATGAAGAAAGAATTAGGTAGAAATCCTATTGAACAATGTAAAATATATGAAGGGACATTTATTATATTGTTAGAGTGTATATACATTTATACCTATTGAGAGATATTAGATCTTAAAATTAGAGATTTATTATTCTGAAATTAATCTAAACTGGATGAAATGTGATCTTTGTCTTTCTAAAAATATACCATGAATGAAACTAAATTCACGATGTATTAATATGACCTAAATACCTATGACCTTAATTCTTGATATTCTTAAATAAAAAAGACAGAAGTCTTATCATTAAAGTAATATTAATTACAATTGTATGTTAATTGTTTCGTATATACACTAGGCAGAATGCATTCAGTGAGGTTTGTGAACCATATTCTTGTTTTATTTCTGATAAGTGATACAATATTATTTTAAAAGAAACTGCTATAAAGAAGGTATGAGATATATTTACATAGAAATGATATAAATTTATTTATCTGGTGAAATTTATTAGTATGGTTACAATCTAAAATTCATATTAAAAGTTTTAAATAATGTTTCTTTTTTTCATATTCTCAGAAGGATAGTGAATTACATAGGTAACATAATTGTGGATAAATTAAAGACAGTAAATATAACTGATGACAAAACTTTACAGCTCTAGTAGATGCTTTTGGTGTTCTCTAAGTTCTGTAAGCTAGAAGTTTTAATTGTCAGTACAGGGATTTGTAGAGGTTATAGTATTTTCATAGTTGAATTCATGAGTTGATCTAAGCTAGATCACCAGTGAAAATCTAGAAGCAATAAATGGCTGTTTTGCCCTAGTATGTGGAGTTTTGAATGTTGCTCTGGTCAATATTATCAGCAGTTACTTAGTGTAGTAGGAAAAATTTATATCTGTATTTTACAAGGTTGTTTCTTCATAAGTGTAAATTCTTGTAAATGTCAATGAAACGTGACACGCATTTGACAGTTACAAATAATCGATACAAATATACGAAATGTCACTGGTATCATTTCACTTAACTACTCAAAACGAACAATAAATGATGTAGACAGTAAACAGATGGAAAAAGATCTGAGGAACAAATAAATAAATTCATATTTCTTATCTACATTCATTGGTCTTACTCGATTAGAAATAATTTTATTACATTACTCTTCCGTAAATCAACTAGCTTACTTTCGTTAAAACAAAGAATTATATTTCTTAAATCGATGTTTTTAATTCATATGTTTTGGTACGTGGTGCATATGTTGATTTTATTCTTTTGTGTGTGTACAAGTTTATGTCAATAGTTTTTCTATTTTACTATTATACAATGTTTGCATTACTACTACTGATTATGAGTGACCTTAGAAACAAGATCTTCAAAATGATCTTGTCAATGATAAGTTTACCTACGAAGACTACGTATGTGTTTGAATATCGCTAGGTGTATCCTGTAATCATCAATGTAAACAAATTTTAGATAAGATAATTTCTCTTTTCACCTGTACATGTGAACACATAGTCAAAAATGGAGTGTTATGAAAAGAAAACATTGAGAGAGAAGAATGTTTCCTAGATTACAAAACAATCTATGATCATATCATGTTGCTGTGATTGCTAATTGATGATAAGCTAATCAGATACCTTAGTAACATCATTATCAAAGAGAAAACTGATCCATTATTATGCATTTACAGCTTCTATGATTGGTGCAACATAAAATGAACACTTCACTGATCATTATCTATGTACAGGCCAAATGTATTCGTACTCCTAAAATTATTGAAAGGACCTTATCATCTTACATTTACATGCAGTAGATATATGCTTGTGTGTGTTCATGATTCTTAATGATGGATGTGAAATTTTTGAATCACTGCATTGTTTTATCTAATATTCATTCTTTTCGAATCAACTGTGAAGATGGATTGTTAATTAAATACAATCTCGGTTAATTTATAATGGATAAAAGTTTAAATAATCGTAAAATTAACTTTACAAATTATAATAGTAAGATCTCAGTAACCTTGACAATACTTTCTAGAAAGAAAGGGATCATCAGAAAGCTTGATTCTTAATACATTAGCAAAAATTTAATGAATTGATGTTAAAAAAGATTCTGATTTGATTAAGTTGTCAGTTAAATCTGTAATCAATATACAGTCCTGCCTAGCTAAGGAGAGAGAGAGAGAGTAAAGTTAATATACCAAAGGCATGTATCAATTTTCATGTTTTGTTTATTTATTTAGACACATAAATATTGATACAAAGAGGCACCAAGCAGATATGCGGCATATAAACCACTCGCTTTATGCCCGGGTGCTCAAAACGAAGCAGGTGGTTTTCTTAGGCGACCATACCCGAGCCTTTGTTCTAAAGGTCTAATCCACCAGACAGTGGAGCAACTTTAGGAGATGCGATCCCATGGTATCCGATGACCAATGATTGGTCCATACGCCATTTGTTCCTTCAGGATCCTGAATCCCCCGTATCCACCAACCCAGTTAAAGCGCCGGATATTCGCTTTTCGTCCTCTCAATTTTGTAAACAACACCCCCACCACGAGAAGGCAGTGAGTAGGGCTTCCCTGGCAGTGATTGTATGCATGTGGCCACTTGAGAGTATTTCGCGAGGGAGAGCTGACTCTCCCCACTCTCGGCCATACCAGGGCATTAGATTAATGGAAATTAAACTCGGAATATCATCGAGTCATTCAACATTGATTTTCAGGAGTCGTTAACTACTTAGAAACCTTAATAAATAAATGAGCTAGAGGATAATAAGTATTCTAATTAATATTAGTTGAGCATCATAGTTAGATTCAATTAATATAGTGTTTGGTACATATATGTATTGGTTCAAGTAGCCATTTCACATGAACGTGATAAGTAGAAATCAACAAAATAATTAGTAAACGAGTTAAACTAATGTAGTCAAAATTGTAATAAGAAAGACTAAACATTCAGAATATGGTTCGAAAAGATAGAATATGAATGTATTTATAAATAAACACTAAAATTCAAGATCAAGATTAGTGAAATATTATAGGGATCTGTGTATAATTTATAATGAGACTTCTACTATACCTATCTAAAAATAAACTTGATCATTTCATATTTCTAAAATGTTACCTTTAATTGAAGAAAAATTTAATATCTTGATAATTTGTCTAATCTATATTGTCAATTATAATAATTTATTCTTCTTTATTCAACTCAAAATAACTTTATACTCATGTATAGAGACGTCTTTAAATAGATCTTCATAGTTAACTAAATAAGATTAATGCGAGTGATATGTATTACAATATATTAAAAGTTATTATAAGTAATAAAGTACACCTGCTTATCTTGGAGAAGAATAAAAATGTATCACCATAGTGGAGCATCTGGTCTAATTATATATATGAATGCCAAATATTCTTGATTAAAAAGGAATTTTCATTATCGGATCAACTAAAAGGAATATTTGAGTAGAATATAACTTATTTTACTCACACCTTGAGTAACAAAAAGAAAGATGATGTACAAACTTTTACATACATACACACACACACACATAAATGATTATTTTTCCTTTCCCTGTATATCAAGGGGATATAGAACAGTGAAGTGACAAAAAATATGACATAAAATAAATAAATTCGACCTAAAGAAAGAAAATGATGCTTAAATACAGATATATTCATAAAATAAATTACTCAAAAAACCAGATGAGAATCATGTTTGCTCGAACTTAACCAATTATGTTTATGTAGACCGATACAACGTATGTGTTAGTGTATATGAGTTAATGCTGTTGTGTATTTGCTCATATATAGTGTAAAGTCTTTTACTGATTCGATTTCTGAACCTATTTGTAAATGAAGATTAAAATAGGAAAGAACCATCTGCATCACATGTAAACATATTTTTAATGAACAAAATGATCTCTAATCCTTTGTTGTATAAGTTTTATTGATTTTTATGTTTGTGATTGTTCTGAATTAAATGTAAAACTTGATTCGGTATGTATTTTATTAATTTCAACTCATGTAAATTGCCTGACCGACACTTTTATAATATATTTAGTTCAATCTTAAAGTTTTTCCAACATTGTCCGATGTCTAGGCTTAATCAATGATCCAGTCGTTTAACCCACTGATTTATTACTGAACAATAACCAATGCCACGTTTATGAGGTTTCGAAAAATGATCAAATTATATCTATCAGGTTGTAACATGATCACTAGTCCAAGAGGCTTGACATTACATACCTAATTCGTAGTTTTTCTATGGTTGGAGGTAATTGGTCCAATGGCAGATTTCTAAATTTCATATGTTTATTATTTTAACGTAACACATAATTTATTAGAATGCCATAAACTATGGATCAATGAGTAGTTGAATTCTTTGTATAACACAATAAAATGTTTTCCATACTAAGTAAATTTTATGAATTCAAATTTTAATAATTTTAAATAAAGCTCTTATTGATTAATATTTCAGTTTTCTTATTTATTTATGTATGCCTGTTAACCCTCATGGAGGAGCATAGGCTTCCCACCAGCACTCTCTATCCAACCCTGTCCTGGGTAATCCTTTCCAGTTCTTTCCAGTTGTTATTCATCCTTTTTTCAGTTTTCTTATGATCAAACAAAACGATTTTCAACTCATTGTATCCATTTTTTCTGTTATTATCCAGTTGATATAGTTTCCTGGTGTAAATGACCAAGCAATGAGATATATTATTTTAACTTATAACGCCATCACTGATTAAATATTTTCATTGACTCTTTTTTTATTTAATAGGGTTCAGCCAAACTGGAAAAGGCTGAAATACTACAACTTACCGTTGAATTTCTACAGAGACTTCATAAAGAAGGTGAGTGTTTGATAGAATTCTGCTTTTTTTTATTTACATGCTAAAATATGAAAATATTTCACTCATTGAATAACACTACCATAGCAACCGGCGAAAATATTGTGGACATACTATGTTAAAATGTACCTACTATGACCCGTCTTAAGCACATAAATATGTGCTCCATTTTGGTTAAGATTTTAAAAGTGTTTATACTTCATTTATATAAATAATATTGTTCTATACATATGATTCCTTTTCGGCAATTTTGAACGGCTTAAGAGCAAAGAACCGTACATGATAAAAGGAAACTTGTTTTTTAAGTGCTTCTCACCAGATGTCAACCACTTTACATTGAAACATAGTGGTCACATTGTAACTTGGTCCATAAAATTCCATCAGCACTGAGGACCTGACAAATACTAAATTGGTTATTACTTACCGTTTGATCGAAGTAAACCTCTCAGCCTATCATAAAATCATTAGCCATTGAAGTTGTCCAATGGTAACTCTCCAGAATTTCAAGCTGGTTCACTTGGGTTTGCATCAAACAGGGTGAATCAGTTTCCTCAAAATTGCAGGTATGGCTCGTTGACGAGCTTTAAGAAGCAAGAAACTTAAGTGCGAGGTTTCATGAAGCATATCTCCAATCGTATAACATAATCAGTAACAAATATTCTGTATTAGTTTACATAGAGAATTCTTTTTTTATCATTTTAAAGGCTATGTACTTGGTTCAGAAGCTCGTTCAATTGAATTACGTCGTATAGGATTTAAAGATTGTCTCTTAGAAGTAACTCGTTTATTATCCACATATGATGGTATCAATATATCTGGTCAAGAATTAAGTCGACATTTATTGAATCATCTTCATCAGTGTGAAAAACAAAGAGATTTAGAAACAAAAACTTATTTAGCTAATATTGCTTCTGTAGCCAATGCAATGTATTCAAAAGTGAATTCATCTAATTCCACTGCTACTACCACTACCACTGTTGTTGGCCAACAACATCCGTTACAATTTCAATCATATTTACATTCTCATCAACAATACAATTTAAATCATCCTAACAGTTCAAATTCAATGAAGTCAAAATATTCTAAAAACAATTCACGCGTAAATGAACAGTCGGAATTATTAGATAAACAATCAACTACACTTTCATTAACAAATAATACCGTAAATCTTTTACAAACTAATTCATGTCATCAAAATGATGCTTATTATACTTCATTAACATTTCAAAATAGTAGAAATAATTACACATCATATCACTCAGTAGATTGTAAAATGAATGACGAACAAACTTCCCATAAATCTCCATATAAACTAGAAGATCGATGCTCGGAACAATTACCTAATTACTTTTTACAAACGAATACATTTTATCCTAATTATATGTATAATGAATATTGGAACAAGAGTTCACCATATACTACTTCATCATATTTATCGAGTTCCACAACGAGCACTACTGTATCTAATGGGAATGGAATTATAACATGTGAATCAAATTATTTAAATACTAATTACAATACTTTCTCCAATTTCTCAAATACAACATATCCTACCGTAAATATTAATAATAGTAACATTGGTAATTCACAGTTATCTACCGGTCTTGGTCCAAATGAAAGTCAATCTACATCATCACCACCGTTTCGTTCAACACCAGAAGAATCAGATATTGGCTTCAGTCCACATTTGAAAATTAATTTATCGAATATTGTAGGAAACGATGAAATTGAAGATGATTGTAATTATTATAATCGTGAATGTACAGGGGGATTTATAACATCAACAACAACTACGACTGTCTCATCTAATATGACTGCTACAACAATGAAGCCAATCCCAACAAAAGAATTTTACCAACAATCTCACTATGATGACAATCATGAATACGCTTATCATCGAAAAAATGATGTAGGCATGAATTTATCTGGTAATTATCAATGCTCACCTATTAAATCACATTCTTACCCTATGAATAACAATGAAATACATCCAAGGCATTTATCTAACATATATAATAATCAGTACAATCATTCGTTGTATTCAAATCCTCCCAATAATACATGGAATCATATTAGTAAAACAACAGATTTAGTACAATATCAAGCTAATCTTCTTCATCATTCACATACACCAGCTTCTGTACTAAACACGGATGAGCGTATAAATTTATCTACAATACCGTTATCAACAATTTCACATAGTTTCAATTCTATCGCTAATACTACTACTGTATGTAGTATGAATAACAGAATAGTTAGTGAATTAAGAGAATAATAATGAATAAAATGATTTTGTTACAAGTCAGATTATACTTGATTAATTTATGAATAAACATCTGTAGAAATCATACGCACAAAAGCCTAAAGTTACCACACTAGCAAAAACAGATCTTGTACAGTACATTTTGCATTATTAATTCATAGATTAATAACGTGTTTTTCTTCTTATTTTCTTTCTGTATTTCTTTATCTCCTATTTTGTACTACTTATATTGTGTACACATTAATGTTACCCTTGTAAATTTGATGTAAATTACCAAAGAAATTGATTAATATTAAGTACAGAATTATTATTATTATTTTTAAAAATAGATTAGCATTGAAAGGTTTCAATGATAGTTAATTATGACTTATGGGATTATAGATGGGAAGTGGTTGTAGAAAGAAAGGTACTAATGATCATTATGAACATTCATACTTGTTAAGAGCGATTGATTGTGATTATTGGCAATTTTATTTCAACATTATAAAATTATATTTAAATATCTTTTTATTTTAACGTAACTGTCAACGTGAAACTGATATCAGTTAGTGAATTATTACAAATCAGAAAAATCTATTCAACAATTCCTATTTATTTTTTATAATACTACAGTATGATAAATATATATAAATAAACATGGAGCAACAATGCTAGGATGTTTGAGATGCATTTCTCCCCCTCTAAATCCAAGTTATTACTTAAGGACTGGCTTGTGTCAACTCCTGAACTAAGGATAGGGAGTGAACTAGTCGGACGCGTCGAAAATTTCACTTATCTCGAAAGTCTGATCAGCCCTAATGGGTTGATGTCTGACGAAATCTCGCTTGACTTCTGCCAATTTACGTCACCTATGGCGAAGGCGAGATATCCGCCTATCATTTAAAGGGCGATTAAACTGCGCAGCAGTTCGTTCCGTTCTACTTTACAACTGCGAAACATGACCATTAAGAGTAGAAGATACTCGTAATCTACTAGTATTCGATCACAGATGTCTTAGGAATATAGCTAGCATCTGCTGGGACCACTGGGTATGTAATAGTGAAGTTAGACGAAGAGTATTGGGGAATGATGGTAGATCTGTCGAAGAGGTTGTAAATCTTCATCAACTGAGATGGTTGGGCCACATGTTACGCATGTTTGAACTCCGATTACCACGACGCGCAATGCAGACTAGTGTTGAGGATGATTGGAAGAAAGTTAGGGGTGGCCAAACCGAAACATGGCATCAATGCTTGAAGTCACTAACTTCTGGTTTTAACCATGTTGATAGATTCAGACTACTTGGTTGGGGTCCGCGTGACTATCATAACCAATGGTTGGAGATTCAGGGTGGCATGATTTTGAATCGATCACAATGACGTGAGTGTATAAACTCTCTGTCTTCAATTAAATCGTGAGATCAAAATGACCTTATTCCAACTAATTCTTTTTTTGTACTAAATCCTTATACACAATCTTTCTTTTATACATTACAACCATTGAAGTGACTACTTCAATGAATTTGGTGTTCATCTTGTTGTGCTAATGAGGTGTGGCAACTTGGACCGATGCATATATGTGTCTGATTTTACGTTGTAGTTGACTGACTGACTGGAGTCCGATTAGAACGGTGATTCAAGTCTCTGCATAACAGTATGATCCTTATCAAAGTAATGATGATCGGAGCTTTGCACAGAATTGCTTAGAAAAGTCTATGCACTTGGGAATAAGACTGATAGACTAAATAAACCACTTAAATTTATACTGTATCTTAATTTATTTACTTATTTAGTAAACACAATAATGTAAGACCAAAAAACTCGAAACCTTTATGTCATACAGCATATTTAGCAGCAAACTGACAGAAAGATTTGAAAATCAACTAATTTTTTTAGAATTTTCAGGTTACTGAAATTTTTAGTACACTATTATAGTTAATAATGTGAATATACATTTAAACTAATCATTATTGTTATTAAAAAGGAAGAATGTATTTGTAAAATTTCAACGAAAGAATTTGAAGTAAATCCATTGTAATGTTACAATCGTTATTATTATTAAGTAAAATGAAACCAATGAATTCAGTGAAACAATTAATCAGTCGATAGGTTATTAGTAAACATAAAGTAACTTATAGTCTATATGAAATACAAACAAAAAGCCTAATGTACTCGAATTAACAATTGACAGAAATTAAAAACCTTGAAACCATATGTTTAATTCGTTTCTCTTTCTTTCTTTCTTTCTTTTTTTCCTAATGATGAATTGTCCATTTTTTAAAGGTTTATTTGCAATAAAATAAAATATTATTCTACTTTATCTTGCATGTAATACCATAATTAAACGAACTATTTATTTTGGCATGAATAAAATTTAGCAAAAATACAGTCACTGTTGTGTGGGCGAGAACGATCATGGTTGGTTGTCTGCTTAATCAGACATGTAGACAGTCTGACAGGTGTCAAATAAGTTATATATTCCCTTACCCTTATTATTGTGACACACTCACTCTTATATAGATCCTATTATTGATTGTTCATTGTTGTGGATTGTGTCGGTTTTGGGTGTAAAATATATTACGTTCAGGTCAGGCTGATTACGTGTTCTTGATCTGAGTTGTGTTGAAGTCCTGTAGAATAGACACTGGGAGGGATCTAGTGTAGATAATCGTTTAAGCGTTACAACATCAGACAAAGTAATACCGAGCGTTATAACAGTCACTATCAGAATATTTATCATCATTGAATCAATAAAATTAATGGTGTTTTATTCTTGATCTAATAGTATTAACTTGATTTTTGTAACTATGCATCAATCTGTTGCAATTATATCTAATTTTCTACATGAAATATGTAACAGTTCAATGTTTTATTGTTTATGTCGGTTTAAATTTATGATTGTAAATTTTTTTAAAAAAAGGAAGAAATTATTGTAACAAAGTAATACACATAACTAATATAGATTTCACTAATTATTCACTATCATTCTAATTATTTTTTGTAACAGTTAAGTAAAAGGTAAATTTCAAACTGTCACTGGAAAAACACAATAATAATAATATGATTTGAAGGTAATTAGAAGTTACCGGCTTTGTTTTGGGCACCCGGGTAGTAAGTATCATAGCCCATATACAAATCAAGTAACTTGTGTAGCATATATGTATTCGGTGCCACTTTGTACAAATATTTATGTTATCAGAAGGGGTTTTGTGGAAATTTTAGTAATTTCAATAGTTGAAATCATGAGTCATTTGAAGCTAGACCACCATGGAAAACCTGGAAGCACTGGACGGCCGTTTCGTCCTAGTATGGGAATCCTCAGCAGTGCGCATCCACGATCCCGCCCCCCGCGGGATTCGAACCCAGGACCTATCAGTCTCGCGCCAGGCGCTTAACCAACTAGACCAACTACCAATTATCCACAAAACCCATTCTCGTTATATTTATGTGTTCAAATAAATAAATAAATAAATAAATAAGAAGTTATGAATTACTAAGTCACTAATATGATTAACTGAATTCAATTATATTTTTACGTAAATGAATTAAGAATTTTCAGATTTAATTAAATTTTCTTAATATCAGTGATGACTGAAGTTCAAGTGAAAAGTTTTAATTAATTGACAACTAATAGAAAGTTTAATCAGTTAACCTACTGTCCCTGGGATTTTCGTTAATTACTATTATTAACTTAACATCAATAAAATGTCTTTCATTAGACATTGAACTCTACTATTTAGCTCCGTTCAAACTGTTGTGACTTTTGTTCGACTAGTTATCACGTAACTTATTTGCCAATTAAAATACGACATTCACTTTTGTACTGTTCTAAACCAATGACGTTCGACCAGTTTGATCACCCTAGCGTCCTATTGGTCCCTTGATCGCCTAGCCCGTTTAGTTAAGTCCAGAACACCAATAACAGCTTCCACTATGCGAATCATTTATTTCAGACATACTAGGTTTATATAACAACCAAACAGACCGCATCGCACCATAAAATAGGAAATAACATCCATAAACAGTAAAGCCAAAAAGTGGCTGTGAACGTGGGTGACAGTAATAAACTGAGTATAATTTGAGAACAGTAAATCGTACAATTATAATCTATAGGTCGAAATGAATCTTATAATAAGATGAATATAAATATACACAATCTAGTTACTAAATAGTTATATCATAAGAATATATAGATAACATTAGTCCATTAATAGGTCTCAGTAGTTACTCGTAATTTAATATTCACTAGGATATAACATAAACATTTGCTAGTTAGTTCTAGTTTATTCATAGCGCGATTTATTAATTAAATTCAAAATATTGATAATCGACCTAGATTAGTGAATTATAGGTCGTTTTATGTACAATTTCATCATTACGTTACGACATTCCATTTGCACATAAACTAATTGAGATTAAGTTTTGGATCGCTGCAATATTTATGCTATCTGAGGCTTCTCATATTGACGCATCACATGAACAAGCAAAATTAAATGTTTTCTTTGACTTATGTGTAAAACATATTATTTAGTAGTGTGACACTATAGATCAACAATATGCCTAGATCTTGTTCATACATTTTACTACATTAAATCACATTATTCAGTAAAATTTGTAAAGAACATGAAAAAAGTCTTTCAGTAGCCTATATTCACTGAACATTAGAGGTATTCTTTAGATAGTATTTCATTTATCCTTTGAAGTGAGTATTATTTGAAAGATTCATTACTGATCAAATGAATTCCAGTGTAAAGCATGTTCGTACAGTTTATTACATTAACCTTTTAGAATAAAATATATAGAATGTTTCACTCTTTACTTATTTAATCTTTACTTTTGTTTTTGTTATATTTGGTCGTCGCTGATTGCTGTGCCGGAAAAACGCTGCAATTCCCACGACACAAAGACTGGTATAAGTGAAGATTTGTTATTCCCAAAACACTATGATAATAATAATAATAATAATAATAATAATGATAGTAGAAAATACACTCATTTATATATTGATTGTACACACACTGATTAATAATTAGGATGAAATCACATATATGAAAAATACTTAGAGTTATCACAAATCACATATTGAGCATAGTTCAGATCAATGGAATACAAGAATATCGTATATTATATAGAATAAAATATCATAAAAGAAAACAAATACTGCATTGCGTAATCATTACATTGAATCAAAACGGATGTAATGATAAATAAAACTCATGTTGAGTAAATCATTCGAAAATTGACTTTTCGTTCCATCATATCAGTTTTAAACACTAATTATTAGACATATAGATATTTTCAGATAAGAAACTAAGTGTTTACTAAAAGTAATTAAAGATTCAGATTCAGATTTGTATAGTAAGGACAGAAGGCCTACGGCCTATGTTATTCCTTCTCTAGTATCCTTCTGTGAGTGTTCAGACTTCTCTTGAAAGAGCCAATTGAAGGTGCGGACACCACTGCTTCGGACAGCAGGTTCCAAGTATTGATGACTCGGTGTGAAAACCTATATGTCACGGGTATTTTGTTCGTTCTTGGCTTTTCTACTCGCCTGCTATGTCCTCTGAGATGTCCTGATCTAGTGGGAAAAAAAGAGAGTAAGTTAGGTCCAAAATCATTTCTCAGTATTCTGTACATCAAAATTGTGATAGGATAGAGCAAAGAGGCTCAGCTTTTCAAGCCGCTCTTTGTACGGTAAACCCCAGAGTTCTGGAATTGCACGGGTAGCTGCCCTCTGTACTTTTTCTAGGATATCCGAATCACCTTTTAAACACGGGCTTGCAGCCTGAACGCAGTTCTCAAGCTTAGTTCTCACTAAGGACGTGTATACTTTGGTGAACATGATAGTATCTAGCTTAGTGAATGTCCATTTTAATGCCCAGAGGGTTCGAAACCCCTTAGCTGCGACCTCCCGGCAATGGGTCGTCGTCTTAAGATCCTGACTTACTGTCACCCCCAGATCCTTATGAGACCGAACCACTGGTAATTTCACTTCCCTTATGTCATACCTATTTACATTTGAGTCCCCGAAGTGCATGTAGACACACTTTACCGCGTTGATAGGCATCAGCCACTCTTTAGACCAGTTAATTATATTATTTAGGTCTGCCTGAAGAGCAACTGAGTCTGTGTCTCCAGTTATTACTCGCCATATCTTTACATCGTCAGCGTATAATAACATTCGAGACTGTACTATACTTGAAAGATCATTGACATGCATTATAAAAAATAAGGAACCTAGGACGGGATCTTGAGGTACTCCACTAAGTACTGGTCTCCAGATGGAGCACATAGAATTTATTCTTACCTTCTGTCTACGACCTACTAGGAAATCCTTAATCCATTTTAAGAGAGGTCCAGCAATACCAAGGTTTTTCAACTTCAATAGCAGTCTATTTGTTGGCACCTTGTCAAAAGCCTTACTGAAGTCTATGTAGACAACATCCACTGAGTTTCCGTTGTCTAGCGCCTTTATCCAAAATTCCCTTGCTAAAAGGAGGTTTGTTGTACAGGATAGACCCTTTCTAAAACCATGTTGTTCTATGTTTAACAAGTTATTTGTTTCAATAAATTCCATTATTGTCCGTTTGACTATTCTTCCCAATATTTTAACTACAACGTTAGTGAGGCTTACAGGTCTGTAGTTTGATGGAACTTGTCTTGATCCTGTTTTATGTATGGGAGTGATGATTGCGTCCTTCCAATCCATAGGTAACACACCTTGATTAAATGACATATTGAATATCACAGTCAATGGGGCCGCAATATATTGTGCAATATGTCTCAAGATTTTAGGGTGTAGTTCATCTGGTCCTGTTGACTTTTCCATGTTTAAGGTGCTAAGAGCTTTAAGAACATCGTCTTGGTCGAAGTCCACAGTGAGCAGGTGGTTTATTGACTCTTTATTTTGGTCTGGTTCTTTGTCCAAAGAAGGTTTCTGAGTGAAAACTGCCCCAAAATAGTCAGCCATAGGATAATTAATATAAATTAATTCTTTTCAGTGAAATTATTCTCTAAGATGTGCAGTCATACACAAATATAAGAATATCAGTCTACAAGCATGTTGTATATTTTTCTTTTATCATTAAGGATGCACATATGACAATAAGAGATTGATCAATTGCAGTCCTTAAACACCAATCGGAAGATACAAGTAAAACAATACCAAGTAAATTTAAACTTCACCTCATTACACAAGCAAGTGGCTATCAGGACTCAGTAGCTAAGTGGATAACGCGATGACATTGGAAGCCACCTGTACTGAGCTCGAGTCCCATAGTGAACATCAACTCTGAGATGCAGATACATCCATCTGACACACCTTAGTACGAAACGCACATCCTGGATTCCGCTGCTAGTCACTATCCATCATTATTACTATCACATTTATCTTTATATACTGACTAACAAATTATTTATTGTTTTACGATTTTATTACAATACATAAAACAGTTTGTATCATTTTTCGATTTTTATCAGTATCTATCATTTACAGGTGTTGATAAAAATTCCTTAGTAATTTTCTGAGTTCTTTCTTTTCTTTTCTTTATTCCCTCGAAATGATTGTAAACTCTACATTTTGTAAACATGTATGTTGTATATTCTTGTATGTACAAATGGAGATATTTACTTGTAAACAAATATATATTTTTTTGTTTTTTTTACAATCTATTTACATATCTGTCTATTATTCCATAATCATTTGAAATATTCATTAAATATTTAATAATAAAAATGAATAATTCAAACAAAACTTACCAATCAACTAATCAACCAGATGTTTGTCTAACAACCATTAATATGAACAATTATTAAGTAAAATAAACATTAATTTATAGAAGAATGAATTAAAATTTAAGGAATGGAAAGAAGAGAAGAAAAGGAATGATAACTGTAAGAAAATAAAAATCAAGAATAATGACTTTTATGTTCAAAAAAAAGATTCATTAAATTATATGACATTTCTTCATTATAAATTGTAACTATGTCAGAAGTATGTGATTTTGTATTTTCTTCCCCAAAAAAGTCAAATATTGGCATATTCTTTTTTTTTAATTTTTATTATTATGGTGACATGAAACTCTCCCGGTTAATTAATTAATGAGAAGAAAAGAAAATCTGTGAAACAGATTTTAGTCTTACCATCTTGACTTAGTCAAGCATGAAAATGTTTATAACTATGATACCATATATTTGTAAACTGATTAAGGCTAAGGATCAGTATGAATAGTGTTCAAATAGTTGCTAATATTATTAGTAGGTGATGTATTGTTCTAGCCCGATAGCTAAATTTAATAGTTTAGTAAATTAGACTATAACATCTGAAATAGTTTGAAACGTAATTTGGTTTTTAATCAGAATACTAAAGTATGAACAAGGAACTATCAAATTTAGGAGTAGATACTTTTATCGTGGATTTGATCAACCATTAATTTAGTTACAGAAACTCAGATGGATTTCTTATGAACCTACTAGGTATAAACATGATCTCATTGATGATCAAATCATTTTATCATAACAAGAAAAGCAATCGATTCATTGCATATTCAGAGTTTTATAAACGAATCGAAAAATTTTTAGTGATTAAATTAGTGATGGATAAATGTGATTTCAGGGTTACTTAACTTATTAGTATAGGGATTTGCGGATGTAACCGAATTTTATAAGTTATAACACTAACACTCCTTCTCTAGGTAGTCGGTGAAAATCAGGTAGGGCTGGGCAGGTGTTCTGTATCAGTAGAGCAGTTGTCACACACAATCCCAACGTAAATCGAACTCAAGATCTTCAAACTTTGAGGTAAGTTCTTAATCTGTAAACCGCTGAGCTTACATATAGAAATTTATTACCATAAATTTGGTTAAGAGCCCGTCTGTTCATCGAAATAAAAGTATGCTGTTCAATAGTTCATTATGTACTCCCTTACTACTGTGAATCATAAGCTTTGAAAGTGAAATTTAAGCTTAGGTTTCTGAAATTTGATTATATATACCTTCAAACTAACAATCATGCATGGCAAAATCACCAGGCGAGGTTGTAAATATAATACCAAGTAGAAGTGGTTAACTAGTTAATAAGACTCAGGACTTTCCTCAAATTGGATGGCTGAGACATGCTTGACGCATACCTGACAACTACTTGTATCAATATGATATGCTGGTAAACACTAGTAGGTTAGAAGTTATAGAACTAGTGAATCATCTCGTGGCATTAGCTCATAATGTTATTAATTTTTGCTCTGAGTTGTGTTATGAGTTGCATGGTTTGAGGTTGAAACTTGTAATTTTATCGTACTCTGTGTTTAGACACCTTAAATGACATGGCTTACAGTCACCAACACTATTCAAATATAGTCATTCTTTACCATCCTTAAAAGTTTGGGTACTATTATTGCTTAGTACCTTTCATTTTAGGATTTTGTCACTTTGGATCTATATTTCTCATGTCTTTCATTACCGTTCATATTATTATGTTCACCCTTTCGTCTTCCCATTTGTTAGCTCTCTTTCACTATGAGGATAGGAAGTGCACCACATACGTGTTAGGTCCTACTCCATTTATATAACTTTTTCTGATTGATTCTTTACATTATAAAGTTATATGAAAGAAATAATTTCTGAGTCATGAGAATTATGTTTATCCGAAAGCTACTGAGTCACATATAACAAATATAACTTCTTTTTAACTGTTACATTGAAACACAGGTTTAATCAATTCAATATGATGAAGGTGGACGAAAGCTCAATGATCTAAAGGTTTGGTGCTTGTCTTTGAAACTGAATTTTATGGGCTCAGTCCCTCATAAAGCTGGATATGTAATATACTGAAGAATTCTATACTAGTATGAAACAGCTATCTAGTGCTTCCTGGTTCCCACTGAATAAATAATAAAATCAGTTCGTGGTATGAAACCCTTAAACACAACAATCTCCACAGCATTCTATAATAGTATAATTACTTAATTACGCCTGTTACTCTTCGTGAAGGAGTATAAGCCGCTCACCAACATTCTCCATCCAACCTTGTCCTGGGCAATCCTTTCCAGCTCTTTCCAATTGTTTATAATCTAAATATTTTTATAATATCAAATGATCTATTAACCTATAGTAATAATATTTCATCTTAAATGAAAAGTGGTTAATCATCATTAATTTATCTATTTACTTTCTTGAAAAATCAATCACTGTTTGTTTTTCATATAATTTCAACTTCTTTATTTATTTTCCTTTAGGCATTTAAAATCATTAGTGTTGTTTAAATAATGAACATAATCGACAGAAATTATTGCGTCACATAAATATTGAATTATTTATGTAATTTCAATATTTATAAATCCATTAAAATGATCTTTTTGATTTAGGTATTTATTTCAAGAAGTCTAAAGATACTCTTGACCTTAACTAATAATTATTTAGTAGAAAATGTTAGGTAATTATGTTTTGTAAGAGTAATATAATTTGGATCCAGAAGAGAAAATAGTTAATCAGTTGAATTCTTGTTTTTAATGCACTTGACAAATATATTTTGATTTATATAACATAAATTTATGTTGTTATTATAAAATGAATTATGTTAAAATGTACTGCACCACTGAAATGTAAAATTTGATAAATATTCCATAAAACCAATGATGCAATCCCCTTTGTGTATACGAAAGCATACCTTATGTATATTATATATGACAATAACCCATTATTCCATATTACGTGTAAAGTTACTTCTCTTAGTTTCATTATTAATGTATATGATATTTGTTTTTGATTGAAATCAGTTTATCATTGATCATTTCGTCCAAGCTTTCGGTTCTTCAGATGTATTTTTCTTAGTGTTTGATGTTTCGTTATTTTATCTATTTTATTCATCTTGAGTTTATTTATTTATTTACTTATACAATCGTAGACAGAATCCTGTCCCTTGTTTTCAGGATCATATTTTCTAATTTTTTGTTCTTTAATAACTTATTTACTTGATTATACAAGTTCTCTGTTATAAATTGCTAGCAGGATAGCTTAAACAAGTCGTATTTACGTATTTTGCATACTTTTTAACTGTAATTATTATATTTGTGTTCAAATAGTGTCATAAATATCACCAAACAATTGTCTTTTGTTGTCCTTTAGGGGACACATGTGTCACTTGCATACTCATTAGTTCATAAAAATGGGAAATTAAAACTACAGAACTTTTCACTTCTAAACTAAAAAAAATAATCGGCTTAATCAAAATCACCTTTATAATAAAAATGTATCTGGACATCTGAATGTGTCTAACACGACTATCAATACATTCATACACGATATAGAGAGAAAGTAATGAGTCATTTTGTAGAACCACTGAAATATCACAGAGCCCTCGATGAATCATGCATCAAATTGGGTTGTTCCTGTTTTGGAGAACTAGTTGCTGGACGTTGAATTTTTTGCTGAACATCTCCAAGTTCAGGGTTGACTAAGTCCATGAAAATGGAGCATTCTGTAGTCAATCGTCCATGTCTATACTGTTGGACAGTATTTCATAGGTTAGGAGGTAAGAGGACATATTATTTACATTTTCATCATATGTAGTATGAATGAGCAACTGATAGAGAAACATACTGAATTCATCTGTAATGGACAAAGATATCGAGAAAACAACACTATTTAATGATAATTATAAGTTAATTTGTTGACCGATTTCGTTAATAGTTTCAACAATTTGATCAATCATATTACGTGATTGTCAAGTCATGACAATGCATTATGACGATATCCTGAAACCATTATGTTTAACTAGTTATAGTGTTGATTGAGGAGTAGCTATTTGAAAAAAGGAATTGTTATTTTATGTGCTTCTGAAATAGCGGAAGTTTGTAGCGTTAAAGAATCCAAGCTGCTTGATTATATTATAAGTTTCAGTCCAAAAATATTCGTCTACATAATGTTAATTTTAGTAGTAGGCTCCGGAGGTTTGATTTTAAATGTTTGTTTAGCCAACAACTACTTGAGAATTTAGTTCTAATAGTAGTGCAGTATGATAGTACCTAGATTTGGTGACTTCATTATATAAACTACGTTCGTCTTTTTGGACTACTAATATGATAAACCAATTCATAAACCCAAATACGTATAGCAATAATGACTATGATGGGTTTATTGAGAATGTTAAATATCTATTTTCCCAATTGTCTTGTGTTCAGCTTTAAGGATTGTGTGATTAGGGCCAGTGCCACTACAGATACACTATCCTTCACTCTTCTGGATGCTTTTGAGTAGTCTCTATTGAATACTAACTAAATAAGACTTTCGAGGCGTTTCATTGACCTCTATAAACTCTGATGAGAGATAACATTATTACTCTCCAGCAGGCTTTCCGAAGGTTGTGTTTAGAGTGAAGCAAAGCTATTTTCTTTCACTCGGTTGCCAGTGTTATTTTGGACAAAGGGAATTTACCATCGCTACCGAAAGCTATCGGTGTAAATTACAGAGTTTTCATGGTGGATGTTTCGCAGAGGCGCTATTTACCAGCACACTCGGTTTCAGGTGATATATTTAAGAGTGGGCTTTGCCGTTTGACACTGGAATCTGTCAGTGTCTCACGAAAGAATGTGAGAAAACGTAAATGAGCAGCACAATTTGTTATTCAGTATAAATCCATAATTCACCTACAACCACTAACTGCCAGAATCTTATCAAATATTAGATGCGTCGGATACTCATTTTCTGGGGATAGTGGTTCTATATAAGGAGAAGCTTTGGGTCGCATAATTGTACACATAGCATTCTAGAGTTGTTGATAAAGACACGGCTGCAAGATTAACTGTGTTGTAGAATATTAAACAACTTTGAAAGAAGTATTGATAATCATGTGAATTTGTACTGGTTTTATTTGAGCTAAATGTGACATAGAGTGGTAATTATTGTGTAACATGAAGGGGAGAAAATAATGTTACTTAACAATTTTCTTATTTTCTTGTCGAGCCGGTTGTCGGAATCCATAACTTTATGTCAGAGGTAAAAAATGTTCATAATAAAGTATACGGCAGCAAATATTATAACCCGACGTAGTATTTTTCTAAACATGCATAAGGTAATGTATAATCACTTACGACGTAGTATAAAACCTAGTAGGCAATAAATCTTTGTAACAACTTTATTCACATAGGTTGTATGTAAAATGAGCTTGTGTGAAAATAAGTATTCTTAGTTAATGATTGGTTTTGAAATTTTTGTGTAGGTGGATATCACTTAGTGACATGAGACATCGATTCTTTAGCCGGTCAGTCATAATCTACATAGAGCACGGAACAAAAGAGAGCCATACAACATCAATGCGATAAAATATAATTATAGGAGAAATGATGACAAAGTCGAAAATTTAGGATAGGGTTCAAGAAGACAGAATGAAAAGGCCCATTTAAAAGAAAATATACTCTATGTTCATCAAAGCCTTTAAATCTTTTCCAAGTCTCCGCTAGATATCCATGATAGTCACCATAAGAAGTGTATGTGGTGTTTGAATGAACTAATGACTCCTTTGTACTTGTTGAATGTTTGATTTCGAATTCTAAATACAGTACATTCGTTAGTGCTTGTGTAGTACTTCTTGATTCAATTGCGTTATCCCTGGGATTCTTAGTTCATACTATAATTCAATTACTCCTAATCATCATATTGGCGTCGCGATGGGGCCTGCGATGGAACAGTTAGATATTCATTCAACTTCTGAAGCCTTTGAAGACTATTTGGAAAGGTTTGAAATCTGGAGCATGACCAAGAAAGATGATGAAGATATTAATATTGTGGTACATTTTCTCACATTCATTGGAAAAGAAGCATATGGCTTATTAAAAATTCTTAGAAGCTTGGCACTCAGGTCAATCAGCAATCAACAAACATATTGAAATTGATCCGATTTATCAACCAATCAGGAAACTTATGCACGAATATAGGAACAAGAATCAAACCAATAGGGGACAAAATAAAAACAAAAAAGTAAACAATGACAAATTTAAGGTCAATAAGAACCAATCAACATCGAGGTGCACAGAACAAGCTGTGAAACACATATGGAGAAATTCGAACACTTCACTTCTATCTGAAGTTTGTGCTGATGATGTCGTTCAGAAGAACGATGAAAGCTCCACGACCAAACCATCCAGCTCAGAGAACAAAACTCCATCAAAATAATGTGGCTTCATTTAAAACATCTTTCTCACATTGACTAGAGTATACATTGGAAGTGAATTTATGATAAGGATAAACAGCAGTTGATGTGAAATCATATAAATTGTAATCAAAATCGAACTCATTTAGTACTTGTGCTTCGCATTGAACAGGTTCCTATAAAAAACAAATACATTATGAGAACAAATAACATTTGATATGACGTCATCAGGATTGGATTCTTCTGAAGTATTTTCCTCACATTTTTTAAGAATGTCATTGCAGAGTAAAGGATCATTAGAAAAATCAGCACCAATCAAAACTACATCAGCTTTTTGATCATCATTAGGTTCATTCGAAATATTTTTCTCAGATTTGTAAGAAATTTCATCAGAAATATGTGAATCATTAGGAAAAATCATATCTGGTACAATAACATGAGAAATCTGATATGTTGATTCATTAGAAATTGTTGTCTCGCAAGAATTCTGAGTTTCATTTAACTCTAAACTGCTATATGACTCTAAACTGTCTTTTGAAATCGTCGATAAAGATGAATGATCATTATAAATATTCAAATTAATAGAATCAGAATCAAAAGACTTAATATTAGTTGCAGCGAGATGAACAGTAGTATTACAAACTGACTGAATATGTCCAACATCAACACATTTAAAGCACTTACAATTACGAAATTTACATGAATTAAAAGGGTGGAACTTGCCACAAGAAAAACATTGACTAAACTTGTGCCCACCTTCGTGAACTGCACAACCTTGAGTATGCACTGGGATGGGGTGACGTAATGTAGTGGAATTTTTTATATCCTCATAAATTATTTTACGAAATCTCCCTTTACCGCATTCGAAATATGTATACTTTGCATAGTCTTAAAGAGTGACTCTATATTATGCTTGGTATTCGATTGTTTTGTCTTCGGATACTGTCTTAAACTTGCTCGATACTTCAGGTGACTGGATCATATTAACCAACTAGTTTGGTTAGATGGGTGAAAATAGATGGTTGGCATACGTTTTGATTTTAGGCAACAGATTCAAGAGCTATATCATGAGCTTTGTACCTGAAGTGCAAAGCCGTGGGATCACTGTTTGCTAGGAAAAGCGCCAATGGCGAAGTGCTGGTAGGTAGACTTAGTTAATAAATTTTTCACTGAATTTGGCAGCTCATAGATTGCAGAGAGGAATTGACGTTTTTAGGCATTGCTGTTTACATGACCAGGGTAAGACAGATATTAGGCGATAATGGGAAGCAAATGATGGATAGTATATAGAACTGTTGTATCGACCTACTTTTATCAACAGAGCGCGATTAGTGTAATAGAAACAATTACTATTATAACCAATTGTACCAGTGATTGTTTTACTGTACTTATTTATTTAATTGTCCCAAAGACATTCTTTCTTCCGTTGACTGTGACCTTGTGCGAATTCGGTCACGCTCAGTAACTCCATTTGTAATCTGGCACGGTCTCGGTATTCTTTGGATACCACAAGGTCGCCAGCAAATACATCTCGACTACAGCCATCAACTGCCTTCTGATATTTGGTCTACGGGGGATCTTATCAGTTAACTGGCACGTAGTCTTCTTGTAGTGGTGATCATAGTTAAACGCGACTCGACGCCACGCTACACTGTCTTTTGAAACTTTCAGATTGCATGGAGTTCTCAACAGGGACTGTCAGAATCACCATCTGCATCAACAACTAACAAGGTGTACTGTAGTCACGTTAGTGTGTACAGAACTGTGAAACAGTTCTGTTAGAGCTGCGGAATATCAGCAACATTTTGAATTACATTAAGGAGGATTACAGTTTGTATTTACATGGCATATTTTCTCAAGTATTGGATTATTGTATTACTGTATGTTGTTGGTTTCCGTTTGATTTATTAGCTGTTTTTATTCGTCTTACTGTTCCCTAACTGTTATTAGTATTCATTCACCTTCTGCTCCGTCCCCTATCACTTTTGTCTTGGTTTTTACTTATAGTGTATTATGGTTTTACAATCAATATATCTAAAGGCCTAAATGATTATTAAGTGCATTTATCTTTGCTGCTAGAACAATAGACCTAATCCCGAAATTGCAGATTCACCATGATGTGACTACTTAATCTATGATACATAACGTGGAAGTCACATCGTCGTCTATACTGTCTCGTACTATCAGTTGGTAATATGATGTTTGGAACTTCTTGTAAGATTCATTTTGAATTATTTGTGTGTGAAAATCCCTCCATGTATGTACTTGCAGTTTATTTTTATTGATATCTTTGGTTGTACATTTTTGTTAGTCTTTTTCATTCCATTTGAGTTAATAGCATTTGTATTTTATTATAGTTGTTATTTTTATTACGCTTTTACTAAGTTTCCATGTTTCTTCCTGAACTGCATTCATGTTGTTTTATTTGATACTTATTCTTGGCGGCAGCCATATTGGTTTGTTCCTCCCTTTGATTGTGTTGCGTGTATTGACTGGAATCGTGCATTTTTGATTGTCAATTGAAGCACTCTTCCAGAATTGGAAACACTGTGTTATAAAGCGACCCAATGTTATCTTTGGAACGAATCTGTGTGTGATCTATCCAGACAGGATAGAATAGCATTTATTTGTTGCTACTGATTTGATTAATTGAACTATTATTGGTTGGATAGCTGGGTGATTATATTTGTTTAGAACCGTCATTTTACCCGACTGCTTTGTTTTGGTTTCAAACGGGCAAGGGTGTGTATCTAACCCACCTATACAGCTATTCTTCAATCCAAACCCTAGTTTGGATCTTACACTTTTGACGGAAAAGAAATCAGTTACACAGGGTGACCACGCCTGTATGGCCGAACCATGTCTCGCTGATTAATTATTCCTGCGTTCGCCATCTCTACCCTTCTACAACTGTTAAATCATGAATGTGAATCTTCCCAGTTACCGTATGTTCTGTTTCAGGGATCGTGTGGTTGGGGGACCAATACCACTACAAGCCTACGAGTGTTTTACAGTGTCTGTATCTCACATATTAGTGAATACAAGCAAGATAAAAAACATGTGTTCTGGACATATGGGCTTTGATAACGATAATGGTTACTGTTCAAGGTCAGTTGTTATAGGAGTGTTTCAATAGCCAAGTTCGAGGTAATTGATCTATAGATAAAAAGTATAATCAGACGAGTAACCTATGAACGACGTTCGTATCGGTGGAGTATATCCTACGTTTCGACTAGAGGAAACTGAGAAAAACACAGGTTCATAAACATCCAAACAAAACTGGGGAAACGCTAACACAAAACACCTAAAACTTTATTTTGACCGACTGTAATGGAAGAAGGAAGCTCTTAAAGGGTTTTCTAAACACGGTCCAGTGTAAATTGCTGTAAAACACTGACGTTTATTCTACGGTGAGTATAAAACAAACTTATAGTATTCAAAGCTATAAAAGTTGCGTAACACTTTAAAAACGTAACTATTATTAGTAGCGCTAAGCATGAGTCAGAATAAAAGCTTACATCAACAGGAAGCAACAAAACCATCTACAAATGTGACAAAATTCATGCTTCCAAGGTGAATGTTCATATCAGATTATACGCATAAACCTATCTGAAGAGCAGTGATATCACTAGTAATTTAAACCTAAAGGTTAGGAGAAATCAGGAAATTTCAGGGGTGTCTGCAAAGATGATAGATACTCGAAAACTCATCCTTTAAGGCTCCAAAAACAATGAGCAACAGAGGCAGCTTGAAAACAAGTTACTGCAAAACCTACGATGAATCGTGAGCACTATTAGGTAGCGAAGGCCGAAGAGATGGAAAAGCAGGAGTAATAGTTAACAGCATACAACTGTTCAGACTTATCATGGAAATGGGCATTAAAACTCCGGCCGTCAGTAAAACTAGCTCAAAAATAGACGGGTTGTAAAATTATAGTCTACTCCGATATTAGTACTACCTTAACAATGGACCTAATCCTAAAAGTACAGATATGTCACGATGTGACTACCTAATCTACAAGATCCTACGTGGAAGTCACATCAGTGTCCATCATGACTCTTCGTATCGTAACCATCAGCAATATAATCTCTGGTGTTTCTAAAGAACACATTTAGGCTTGAGATAAAACAATATAACCAATTTGAATAAAAGGGATGAGTTGCAAAAGAATGACCACGCCTGAAAGCCTGAGGCATTCCATCCGATCGATTGAATTGTTCCTGCTTTCCCCATTGTTGGCCTTTTGTTCGTGTTAAACGTTGGGTATTTACTTTCGTGGTTACGTCATGTTCAGCTTTGACGATTGTGTGGTTAGGATCACAACCACTACATGGACTATTACTCATTCTCAAGCTAGTAGATTGGACCAATGGGCAGAACACTTTAGGAAACAGTTCATCCGGCTTTCGCTCACACTTCAGTTGCCCACTATCTCCAGGTAACCTGAGAAGAAAACTGATGTGAGTTCTCCAACCCTTGGTGAGGTTGAAAAGTCTTTGATCAATCTAAAGTGAAAGAGAGCAACAGGTTCTAATGGATAAAACCCTGAGACTTTTAAGCATGGCGGTCCAGTTTTAGCAGTCAGATTAAATGAAATTGTAGCTAAAATTTGGGAGCTGGATGTAATTGTGCATGACTGCCTTCAATCTCTGATAGTATCAGTTTGTAAGAAAGGACAGAACTCTCTTGGGGCGATCAAAAAGGAATCAGTTTAATCAATATAATATCTTAAATATTAACCTCGGTAACACTTCGACGTCTAACTAGAGCTGGCGAAGAGCGAATCCGAGGAATCCAGGCTGGTTTCAGACGTGGACATGGATTTATTGATCAGATTTTCATCTCTTGGCGGATTCTGGAACATAAACATATTTCCGGCTGTAGCTGGTTTCCTCGATCTTAAAACAGTGTTGGACTCTATTTATCGTATGATTCTATGGCAGTGTTTGTCACTTAAAAGAATACCAAAGAAGCACACCAACCTTGTACGGGCTCTCTACTCGAGCACTTCTTGTCAAACAAAATGACAAGCTGTCATCGGAATTGGTTACCTCAAGTGATATTCATCGGGTTTGTCCGTTTTCTCTATTCTTATTTAATTTTATTGTAGCGGTAAATAATTCCCCAAAATCAAATAGCTCTGTAAGTTTTCGACATTGGATGCTGACCACAGTTTTAGTGGACTCATCTAGCTGAAGGCGCTCGGTTAAGCATCCGCACCAGATCACGTGTGGGAACGCCGTGCTCAACATCTGCCTCAATCGCTAGCCAGATTAGTGCCAACGATCCTCGATATATTGATAGCTTATCAAATATATCTTCGATCTCCTCGCTTCTGTCTTTTGATTTTACTTGGTGGGTGCGCTTCGTATTAGAAGGTGTTACTGGTTAAAGCGTTGTCAAACTCCGAATACCTGTGGCATCTTCATTGGTGAGCCCGACGTGATCTGGTACACCATATTGTAAACTGTGAGTCTGTTCCTTTTTGTGATTTCATATATCATTGTCTTATTTTAATTTCTTTTTTTTTTACATTGTGATATTTTTTTTTCGTGTTTTTGGGTTCATATATATATTTGCCACTCGTTCACCTTTCGTACTTGGTATATTACTATGACTGAACAGACACCTAAAGTATTCAAGTTAAAGACTGTGTCCCCACCCTCTTTCCAACTTATGCCTTTCTGGCCAGACAACATCGAAGCCTGGTTTTGTTATGCAGAAGCCGACTTCTACGAGCACAGTGTGAACGATGTGCGTGCACAATTCGCACTACCGCGCGAATTCAACAGGTACGTAACACCTAGTATGTTTACTAGTGATGTTGCTGATCCATACCAAACACTGAAACAGGCCATCCTTAAACGCGGAGATCTAACCGATCGACAAAGGTTGGACCAACTCCTTAACAACATCGACATGCAACACGGTTCTGCCACAGACATGTTGCAAAGAATGCGAGAAGTCATTGGCCAAAGAACCTTCGATGACGGCCTATTCAAGCAACTTTTCTTATCCAAACTTCCTCAACAGGTGCAAGCTGTTTTGGTCTCGTTCCAAAACAACGCCGTAGACGAACTAGCGGCATCTGCCGATCGCATTCTCGAGATCACTAGGTCTCCTAACGCCGAGGTTTTTTCAGTCAAAGAAAAGCCTCAAACCACCCAGAATGACATAACACAGTTGTGTCATACACTTACGCGCTATCTCAAACTCGGTAACGACCGCAAACGATCACTTACTCCGCGGAGAAGCACATCACGTAGGCGATCCGTATCTAGAACTCGAGAGACAGATAATCCTGATTGGTGCTAGTACCATAACCAGTACGGAAAGTCTGCCAGAAATTGCAGAAAACCCTGCAATTTCCCCAATGCGAAATCCGTCGACGCGAAGAACGCTTCGGGAAACTTCCAAGCCGGCACGCGTTAACGGCGACCGTAGCCGGCGAACATAGCCGTCTTTTATATGTCACTGATGTGATAACGAGAGTTCGCTACCTCGTAGATACTGGCGCAGAGGTTAGCGTTCTCCCGGCGAATTCCAACGACAGGCTACACGAGCCTGTTTTAAATCTACAGGCGGCAGACGGAAAGCCTATCGCTACTTATGGCCAAAGGTATGTTTATCTTAACGTGGGTTTACGCAAACCCATTCACTGGATTTTTGTTGTTGCAGATGTTTCTATGCCAATCATTGGTATGGACCTTCTACAACACCACAACTTAATTATCGATACGCGCAAACGGAGGTTAGTTGACGGAAACACTAATTTATCTGTTTGCCTGACTTCTTTTTCTGGTTGCAGGTTATCCCCAGTCACTATTAAGCACACTATAGACCCCTTCTACCAACCACTACTCGATAAATATTCTGGCATTTACCAATCGCAACCGAAATTGCCGTGTGTAACCAGCAATGTTACACATCACATCACGACTACAGGACCACCTGTCTTCTCGAAAGCACGCCCACTGGCCCCCGAAATGTTAAGGTTGGCGAAAAACGAATTCGACCATATGATAAACTTAGGAATCATACGACCGTCAAATAGCCCATGGGCATCTCCGTCGCACATAGTCGCTAAAAAGGACAGCAGCGATTGTCGTCCAACTGGTGACTATCGGAGATTGAATGCAAAAACCATTCCCGATCGTTACCCGTTGCCCCACATTCACGATCTGACAGCTACCTTGAAAGGTGCAACTGTCTTTTCAAAAATCGACTTGGTTAAAGCGTATAACCAAATTCCTATGGCCACTGAAGACATTCCAAAAACCGCTATTATAACGCCCTTCGGACTCTATGAATTTTTGCGAATGCCTTTCGGTCTGAGAAACGCGGCACAGACTTTCCAAAGGTTCATAGATGACGTTTTTCGAGGTCTCAACTTCGTACATGCATACGTTGATGACTTTCTAATAGCAAGTCCGGACAGAGAATCACATCTCCAGCATCTGGACATTGTTTTCGACCGACTACAAAAGCATGGCATTACCGTTAACATTCAGAAATGCCAAATCGGAACCGAATCCTTAGACTTCTTAGGACACACTATAGATGCGCATGGCATTCGACCCCTTAGAACGAAAGTAGCGGCCATTCTGGATTACCCAGAACCGACCACCATCAAGCAATTGCGCACGTTTAACGGTCTGGTAAGTTTTTATAGACGATTCATACCGAAATGCGCGTTACTTATGAAACCCCTTACTGACCAACTTCGTGGAAATGCGAAATCCATTAATCTAGATGACACTACCCGAAAAGCATTCTCCACGGTTAAGGAACATATCGCCCGAGCAGCAATGCTTGCTCATCAGGACCCTAAAGCGCCCATTAGCATCTCAGTAGACGCATCCGACTCAGCAATCGGAGCAGTCTTACAACAATGGGTTAACCACTCCTGGCAACCTTTGGCATTTTTCTCTAGACGGTTGTTAGACACTGAATCGAGGTACAGCACATTCGGTAGGGAACTCCTAGCTATGTATTGTGCTGTCCGGCATTTTCAACACTATATCGAAGGCCGTGAATTTATCATTTTTACCGACCATAAACCACTTACGTTCTCCTTAAGCTCTTCTTCGAACAAGTACTCACCACGTGAGTCTCGACAACTGGACTACATTTCGCAGTTTACTTCAGATATTCGACACATTTCTGGAGCAAACAATGTAGTCGCAGACGCCTTGTCTCGTATAAATTCCTTGAACAGTTCCCAAGGAATCGACCTTTTAAAACTCGCCCAACTTCAAAAAGAAGACAGTGATCTTCAGCACGAGTTGGCCTCAACAACACTTAAACTGCGCATTAAACAGATGGGAACAGGTAAGGAAACCTTACTTTGTGACACATCTACAGGTAGGGATCGCCCAATCGTGCCGAAACAATATCGACGCAACGTCTTCGATACGTTGCACAGACTTTCTCATCCAGGTGTTCGTGCAACCATCAAGCTTATAGCAGAACGGTTTTGCTGGCCTGGTATGAATAACGATGTGAGGGAGTGGGCACGTTCCTGTGTAAGCTGCCAGAAATCTAAGGTTATTAGGCATAACAAATGTCCCTTACGCTCGTTTAAAACTCCCGATGCTCGCTTCGATCATGTTCATTTGGATTTGGTAGGACCTTTACCAGATTCAAATGGATATTCTTATCTTTTAACATGCGTAGACCGTTTTACTCGATGCCCAGAAGCAGTACCCATCAGAGATATTACTGCTGAAACAGTGGCTCGCGCCTTCGTCGAGAGGTGGGTAGCAAACTTCGGCTGCCCAACAACCATCACTACAGACCGTGGACGTCAGTTTGAATCTGAACTGTTCCGTTGTCTTACCATGAAACTAGGAATCACTCGCTTTCGAACGACGGCCTACCACCCACAAGCAAACGGGTTAGTAGAACGATTTCACCGACAACTAAAAGCGTCACTATCAGCCTCAAACATTTCTCAGTGGACTGACGCTCTTCCACTCGTCTTACTAGGCATACGCAGTGCAGTGAAATCTGACATTGGATACACTGCATCTCAACTCGTTTATGGTACGACCCTTCGACTTCCAGGAGAGTTCGTGGATCCTTCATCCTCTTCTATGGACATGGATCTAACCTCCTACGCGAACAGGCTTACAAACACAATGCGTTCAGTTAAACCTGTTTCCACTCGACCACAATCAACTGATGTTTTCGTTCAACCTGACTTACTACATAGTACACACGTTTTCGTGCGTCGAGACTCGCATCGACGACCTCTCGAATCAACATATGAAGGACCTTTCAAAGTTCTTCAACGCGAATCTAAGTACTATATAATAGATAAGAACGGAACCAACGAAAGCATCAGCATCGATCGCCTCAAAGCAGCGTATTTAGAAGGAAATCCTATTCACGTCGATTTTCCTTCAATACAATCGCACGACACAACTCCTGCGCTTATAATGCCTCAATCGACAGCAGACACACACGTTGATACTGCGACGGTATCCGAAAATAAACCCAAAACAACGCGTTCTGGAAGAAGAGTAAGATTTCCAGAACACTTGAAGGATTACTGCACGTAAGATACAAGTTAACATTTTACATCCTCTCGAATTTCCCTTTGTACTACATATAATTTTTTTTTAAAAAAAAAACCTGAATTTAATATGCTTATATATATTATAAAAATCTTATTTTACGCTACTACGTGAGCATGAGTTTGTTTTCCTTTTTCTTCGCTTGTTTTGTGTTTTCACGCGCGTACGAGTGTATTCCGACATGCACTTACATATTTTTCTTTTCTTTTCCAGGACGACTGGAAAAGAACGATGAAGTTGCGAAAAACGAAAATCTGCATTGTACCTTTTTTTACTATATTGTACATCATGGTCCATTATAGTAAGGAAAGACGACCAGACGCTGCTAAACCTAGCAAGCTATCAGAAGAGTGTTTACCAACGAAAATCTCGTTGGGTTTAAACTTCTGGCTGGCCACGTCTTAGGGTCATCACTACTCCACTAGGGGGGGAGTGATCTGTAGCGGTAAATAATTCCCCAAAATCAAATAGCTCTGTAAGTTTTCGACATTGGATGCTGACCACAGTTTTAGTGGACTCATCTAGCTGAAGGCGCTCGGTCAAGCATCCGCACCAGATCACGTGTGGGAACGCCGTGCTCAACATCTGCCTCAATCGCTAGCCAGATTAGTGCCAACGATCCTCGATATATTGATAGCTTATCAAATATATCTTCGATCTCCTCGCTTCTGTCTTTTGATTTTACTTGGTGGGTGCGCTTCGTATTAGAAGGTGTTACTGGTTAAAGCGTTGTCAAACTCCGAATACCTGTGGCATCTTCATTATCATAGACATGGTTTTAGAAATAATACTTTCATCGTCTGACTTTTTAGGGAATAATCATCTATCAGGAGGTTCACTTGTTGACTTAGAACACGTAGATGACGTAACTGTGTTTGGTAGGAACTCTGACAAAACGTTGAGATTTGGACTGCCTTACGCAACAATAAAATTATGTTTTGAATGAGGTTCACTCCTTTTGAACGTAAAATGTTGTTTCACGATCGGTTTGCGTCACCTCCTGAATAAGCGATGTGAAGTGAAGTAGCTGAACACATCAACAGCCTTATTTATCTTGGGAGTTACAATGTACTGGTGGTCTGGATTCTGACGAAATCCAATCAAAAGACGAGTCAAATGAGCAACATTTTCCCGTTTTACATTATGGAGGTAAAACCAGGCCAGTAAGAACAAAGCATATTCTCAGGCTTCTAGCATTTAACCATAGCTGCATTTGAAGCATTGTTCATATGTTTTGGGACCATTGGGTGTGTACTGTTGAGGATAGACGTAGGGTATCAGGTAATGATGGTAAATCAACTGATGAGGTAGTAAGTCTTCATCAAATGACGTGGTTGAGACATGTGTTGCGTATGTCGAACCACTGCCTACCCTGTCGACCGATGTTGTCTGGTGCCGAAGCAGGCTTAAAAAAGCGGTCCGACCAAAACAGGGCATCAATCCGTGGAGTTACGGACAAATGGACTTGGCCATACTATTTGGTACAGACTAACTAGTTGGGCTCCAGTGGTTAGAGACTTCGAATGACATGGCCGAAAATCATTTGAATTGAAGGAGGTCTATCAATTCTTTGTTTTCTTCTAAATCCAGAGACTCCAACATTTTTTAACGTTTCTGTTCTTATTTCGCTAATTTATGTTTTCTTTTAGAGTCGTATCCTTGATGCCTAATCTTTCTTACCACCACTAACACTGTTATTTCTTTCATCACTCTGGGACGTGGATTAAAATCATCATCTCTTTGTGCTAATGGGTTATGGCAACTTGGACTGAATGTATATACGTACAGATTCTACGTCGTGAGTGACTAAAACGCATCAAATGAACTGCTAAAACATATGATGCATAAAATATTGTATGAGAAAGCTACGAATGCCATTTAAGGCTGTTATAGCTATCCAGAATATGGTGAAGGATTGAAATCTACGTATCATGAACCACAGAGATTGTTATGATGGATAATTTTCAAGGTTGGATGTATATTGGTCACACATTTGATTGCAATTGTTATTTGTTATCGATAGTCTCCATTGTTATATGTAAGTTCAATTTAATTGTTAATTGGTTTATTTACTTGTTTTTCACCTCTTTTTCTATAAGATTCTCTCATATACTGTGTTTCACAAATTTCTCTGACAAAACATACGGACAAGCTGGTCACAAAGTAATCAAAGGCCGAACGTAACCATACTGCGTTTCAGATTTGAAATGTCACTATCTTGGAAGTCCACTCAGCCCCATGAATCAGAAAATGACAAAAATAATGTGAGCAGAAAATCAGTTATCCTAAGTTTATTGAGTCCAAACAAAGGAAGGTTATTTGGAAGCAATACGTCCATCGCTGATATGCCCTGTAGCGTACACTTATTGGATGATCGTTGCATGTCCGTTTCAGTATCAGTAAGCGATTCATTAGACTATGATTTGTAAAGGTCATCGTTTTAACGAGTAGTTACGAATTAAAGCTTTTCAAAATATAAACTCATTTGAATCAAATTTCCATAGTAATACTGATAGCCACTTTACTTTGAAGTACTGTTTCGATACAATATTGCCTGAGTAAAAAAGAGGATTCAATTTCCGTTAGAGATATATTCATTTTAAAGTCTATGTTTAAAATGTACATTGTTGTAGAATGGATCACAATAACATAGGAACCGTTTTTCAAGTCTTATAAATAGACCATTTCCATTTGAGGAAAACGGAAATCTAGAAAACTTTAGCCAGTTTCAACAATGGTTATTTGATCCGAACATATTTATGGAACAAGCTATTACCAGGCACTGAAACAGTGAAAAGTCTTTGGAAGTTTTAGTATTCAACTAGCAAGTAGTGAAAATATTTACGTAGTCTAAAGAATCGGATGAAGTCTGATGTCAAGTTAGTCTTCAAGTGTACAAAGTGGTAGACTGTAGGGTTACCCTCAATCAGTAATAAGACTGGAAGTACATAAAAAAATGGAACAATACAGCCCATTGATTAGTTTCGAAAACTATTTCTCAGATTTGGTCCAGCATAGTCGTCGTTGCTGTAAACCTGACTTTTTTACCTTCATATTTTTTTGACTTCATATCACTGTGCCGATGTTAAGTGTGACAACATGAAATTGTACAGATGTTTTTAAGGCCATACGTTGTTTACAAAGGGGCGACTAACTAGAGTAGGTTATAACTATTCTTACTTTTATTTTCTCACAAGGAAAAAAAACACTTTAGGTTTGATAATGTTTAGTGGTTTTTAGCAATCATTCATACTTACCTTGTCGCAGTAAATAAATTCCAAAAATCAATAACTCTGAGAGTCTTCGATATTAGATGCTGACCACATTAATTTTAATGGAATCACCTAGCTGAAGGCGCTCGGCCATGCATCCGCACCAGATCACGAGTGAGAACGCCGTGCCCAACTTTTCGCGCAACCGCTAGCCAGTTTAGATCAGTTGCTTCTCGATATATTGATAGCTTATCAAATATATCTTCGAAACTTATCGCTTCTGACCTTTAATTTCACTGGGTGGGCACGATTCATTATCAAACGTGTTACTGGTTAAAGTGTTGTCAAACTACAAATATCTATGTTATCTTCAGTCTCATCTACGTTCTAAAATAATGTTCAGTTCTTCATTTAATGCTAGCTCGGTCTAAAAGATTCATATACTTATATAAAGTATCTTGTGATACATTTTACTATGGTTTGTACCGTTTATGTTTGGGGTTTTTTCATACCCCTATCTGCACCTTAATTATTCATAGTGTTCTGTTGTTCTTTGGGAAAAGAATAGTTTCCCGATACGCGACGCGACATCGAACAATGAACAATATTTCCAAACACTTTATTAATCAACCTAATTGAACTAATTTGGTAATGGAAGTCAACCAAGTTTTTAATGTGCATTCAATAAATCAAACAACAACCTACTAGTTTTTTACTGTTTTTGTCCGGTTTAATAGTTTAGTAGCATTAGTATCGTGACAGTGATGCGTGATAGTACTAATGATATAAGATAAAACTATTTGAACTATAGAACTTATTAAGTGCCATATTCAAAGGCAACACTAGTGTTTTTTACTTCTTGGTCCTCATATGTTCTGTTTTCCCGTTTTACTAATCACGATCGTTATGTTGGGTCCGCTTTTCACTCCCAAAATAAGTAGATAAAACTTCATGGCTTAGACTCTAGCTTGGGATTGTTTCACATACGTAATGCTAAAAGAGGAGTAATGAAATCGTTTTGCTTTGGCTGCAGGATTCGCATTTTCCAAGATATTCCCGCAGTTATTAAACTGCCTACTCCTCGTGTGTCAGTTTGTTCTTTAATGATAGCGCTATGTTCAATTTTTTTCAACTTATTTTTATCAGCACTTGTTTTGTGCTTATTGCCATTATTGAGTAAAATTTTTGACCCAATTGTTACTTTACTGAATAATGTTCAACTTTCTGAACAGCCCTTTTAACCTGTTAATAACTGTTGCATATCAATCAAAATGATAAAACTAAACGGTTTAAAATTATGCCTGAGCGTTTATACAGGTAGAAGGTGAACCTATACTACTTAATCAATTAAGTTGTGTGACTCATTCATAAAGATTTTTGAAGTTCAGTGATAATTAATTCCCGACAAACAAGACATGGATTAAGCCATGATGCTTAGAGCTGGAGTTCAGCTTCAATGGGAAAGATAAGGTTTAGTCTGATATAAATTGGTCTAGATGATAATCCTCAGGTATATTAAATCAATATCCATGGTTAGAATAACAGTCATTGGTCAGTAATAAATTATAGAAACAACTGAAGTCATTCGCCGAGAGACGGTTATTTGAGCACTAAGCCTGGTGATATTCATCAAAAAGAGATCAGCATTGTTACGTATAAACAGTTTTTCACTATTTAACCGTTTTTCATAGCAATCCTAGATCTGTGTGCCTGTTTCACGCCTTATAGTTTCAGTTTTGCTCTTTAAAAGTTCAGTGAAACTTATTAATTGTCAAGGAAATTTAACATATCTATTTTTGATAAAAGAGAGAGCTGATTTTTAACTGTCACTTACGAAATTCAGTGAAATACTGGACTAATTACTGTGTAAATTTTGATTAAAAATTCTCTGTATAGCTACCAGATGGTACCAACTCTCTTTTGATTCATTAGTGTGGTTCGATTTACAAGGGATCAAGACCTCAATAATGTGATTGCTGTTTGAAGTCAGGATATGTTTGCCTCTGTTTCTGGCATTAGAATAATTACGTCACCCTTTGGACAAAATAAAAAAACTTATTTCATACTACAAAAAGCTTAGGGAATTTCTTACTGACATTTTACTCTGTGACAATCTAGCGAGTATAAAACTGGCATAAAGTGGAATTCTAAAAGACTACAGGTAGCTGAACCAAGACCTGGCATTAGTTTACGGAATTATTAACTGAGAAGAGCACAGAAGGTCAAAGTTCCTGACCAATTTACTCATAGTTTAGAAATGTACTTTGAATTCCGTTTTTCTAGATGCTGAGCACTTGTCCATTTATTTTCGTTTATTTCATATTAAGTGAACTCTTCAAATGTTTTTAATTCTAGCCATTTTTCCTATTCTCTTCTATCTGTCGCATTAAAAAACGTAAATATCAAAATTGTACGCTTTCATGAATAATTTTTTCGTACCATGTCTTGCTGATCTCCGAGTTCATCATAAAAGATTAGTTTGAAACGAACGTTTTACACATTTTTTGAGGTAACATAGTTTGTATCTTTTAAGAAGATGGAAACATATCAGTGAAAGTTTTATTATGGTTTGATAAGTAATACATACTAATCCAGTTTTAATATTCCTGTTTATTATTTAATATTCTGTTGGGTATTTTGATGGATAATTGATCAGGTCACATACTTCTCTTAATTATTCATCAATCCAATTTGTTAGTATAATATAGTAATAACAGTAGTAAAAGTTACCAATACTAATAGTTTAATGTATAATCAACAAAGTCTTATTTCAATATTTCAATACTCATGGAGGTATGCATCAATTTGACAAGACAGTACACAGTTAAAAAATAAAAACGACTAATCAATAATATTCCATACAAAATTAACTTATCAATATTAAAACAAAATTTTTATAATTTAATTGATTATGTAAAAGAAAACTAAATAATTTTTTTTTAAAAAGATGTATTATGTTTATCTGAATTAAAGTTGATACTTAACGTAGCAAGAACTCACCATTTGTATATTGTCAATTATATTTTTAATTCAATAACATGTGATTAATACGAATAATTTAATACATTCTAATGGTATTAAAATTTTGATAAATTTATTCTATATATATATATATATATATATATATATATATATATATATATATATATTAGCATTTTGTTATCTTTAATTGACTTTAGAGGAATTTTCTAGAACGTCTGGCATGCGATTTAAACTTTCTAACCATGGAATAAATAATGTATTAACATATACCTTTATATTAATACAGGATTGATTTTAAGAACTAATGTTATGTTGACTTATATACAACACTTTCTAGTTGGTAACCACGGAATAAATTTTATTATTTTTCCTACTAAACGCCTATGGAATCAAATTGATGAACATAGAATTTACTTACTGTTTCACTCAGTTCATTATCCACTAAGAATAAACAAATCAGATGATAAATATTTCATCTACAAGAAATAAAGAAGCTATAACTTGTATGAGTTTATAAAAACCAAACTGTAATGCTTGTGATGATTTGCAATCAGTACTTAAATGAGTTATAAGCTATAAGGAGTAGGTGGTTTAACGTCTAGAATCTTAGATTTTACTTAAGCTGTACATTCGTATATATGGTTATATGGAAAATGTATGTCTATTGGAGGATAGAAAAAATTGCATCACCAAAATGGATTCGAGACTAAATAACAGATGAGATTACGTACTAATCAAGGGGTAAGGAAGAAAATCGTTTATAGGTCTGATAATCGTCCAATTGACAAATATGAAGAAAGGCGACAAACACAAAGGTCATAATAATAAACTGAATAATAATCATGAAAACTTGGATAAGGTAATAATAATAATAATAACTGATTAGAGTTTAAAATGCAAAATAGTAATTTTAAGAAATTCGATAATAATCAAATAAAAGTGCAGAAAAAACAAAAACAAAAAAAAATCAAACAGAAACATACCCATTAAGGGAATTAGGGCCAAGGAAGGATGAAAGGTTGGACAAATCGTTTCTGCACGCAAAGTTCGGGCTTGAGTTCGTGAATTGCCAGTGCCTCAGCAGTGCATAATATATCGATTCGACACCCCTTCGATCCAATTCTTTTGACTCTGTAGATCACTTTAAAGGAAGAATACTTGGGAGCGGTGTGTCCTAAATTGATTAAATGCTCTTGTATAGAACTAGTGATTGTCTTACATTCTCCTTTTAAAAGCCAAGCTGGATAGTGTTCTGAGATGCGTTTGGACAGCGATCGCTTTGTTCGGCCTATATAACGAGCCCCACATGAGCACGTAAATTTATAAATACACTTTCGCTTTGGGCCACATCAACTACATTTAATTCCATTATTGTAAGCTAGCCAACTACTTTTTCTCTATTCTTTTACTTTACATGTTGTTGAGTAGTGAACCATTTTATCAAAGGGTTGTAACACATATCCTAAAAAGCTGAACTTTGCAACAATTAATATTAAAAATCAAATCATTTCTCAGAGAGAAGATTATGATAAAGTTTTAGCATATTAGGATCGTATAAATTTCTAATCAAGATAAAGTATTTATTATACTTAAATTTTTTAAAAGGTAGTATTATCGGTCTGAATTTGGTTAAGTTTCATTCTTGGCCCAGCATAAAAAAATTTGATAATAGACTGTATCGTGTAAAGATCAAATATTTCATTCCAATGTTACATATTAATTATTTAGCTTGATATAATTTATTTTAGTAATTTTTGTTTTTAGACATAAGATTCTCCTTCTTCATTTGGATAATACAGAATGACAATGATTTATGATAGTATTGTCTGATACAAGTTTTAAGGATTGTGGTCACGTAAAAAGAAAAAAAAGGAACAACATTTATTTCTCGTTAGTCAACTTATTGACTTTGACAAAACAAATGAACAAACAAACAAAGTAATATCTATTTGTTACTTTAGATCTATTCAAGGATTGTTATAGTCTAAGTTGGTTTGTAAATGTATTAATCATAATCACTAACTATTAGTGACTAAGATAGTACTGTTTGTTATGTTTTTTTTTAAAACAAAAACAAACTGTAAACCTTAAATGAACTTCGATATGTACAGTGTAATTTTAAAAGTTAAAGACACTAATTCATAAAATATGTGAATAAAATTGTGTAGGTGTTTATTTAATTTAATGTCTCAGTATGTAAGTAATTATCATAGTCATGTGTTATGTAAGTAGTTAATTCATAAAAAAAAAAATAAATCAACCCACACGAAACAAGACTTGACTTATTTTAAATTTGATTTTAAGAATTGTATAATAATAAACCAAATTGTTTGAATATGAAGTACATAATGTGTACCAGTTATTGATTAGTTGCTATATACATTATTTAAACCTTTGGTTCAATGTTCTAGATTAGATATTAAAGTGTCTTTCTCTTTCGTAAATATGTATAAAAAATAGATACCCTAGATAGAACCGTATATGGATTAATTCAATAGATTATCATATAAAATATTATTTTTATGATTTATGATAACTACTGTTTGGAAAACATATATATATATATATATATATATATATATATATATACTGTTAAAGGTTGTTCAGTTTAAGCTACTGACAAACATGAGTCATATGCTAACTTAAGAGATCTGCTAAATTACTAGTTCTACAATAATGATTTGGAGACTATTTCTGTGAAATAACTAACATGTAATATTACAAAATTATGTTTGAAATATTAAGTCATTTGAAAGTAACGTGAACAACTAAATTATAATTCTTATAGAGCTTAGTAATCCTGTTTGTACGGATCACTCAATTATATGCTAATCAAATCTTTTTATTACATAATCATAGACAACCATCGAAAAAGTATATCATTTTAAATGTTTTTTTCTTCACCTTTAGAATAAAGCATTTGGAAGATGTTTACTTGAAGTTGTTTGTGAACGTCTTGATGTTCTCCCATATATATCCTATTTTGGACTTCGTTATTCTGACAATAATGGTATGAATGTAAGTGGTTTTGATGTGTTAAAATTTGTTAGTCATTGGAAAAAAATCTTCATGATGAAGTATAAATGTGTGATTAACAATAATCCTTCAGTGTTTGTCGTTTTTTAAGAAATAATTTAACATAAATTGTTGGCACAGCGGTTAATGTATTGAGGATAATAAATCTTCATACTAGAATCATCATTTAGCAATCGAAATGTGAATATATGTAATTACCCTTCATTATGATTTATCATAGATCATTAATTTCATAGTATTTTATCATAATTATCTGAATAAAGTAGATAAACATATCAGCGGATTGGCTATTTGCAAATCATAAATTACCGAAATACTTGGTATATTAGTAGAGTTTATTAAGATAATTCTGAAAATAGTTGACTTATTGAAAATGTTTAAAGAAAGTTGTAATACCTTACCAGTCAAGTGAAGTTTAAAAATACTATTATTTGTGATCATTTGTATAAGACTTCATAAGTGTTAAATATGCTAAAAAAGTTTTATTAGTTTTTATGAAATGATGTCATAGTAACAAATTAAAATGACATTAAAACCCTAATTAAATAGAAATGAAGAATGAAACATTAATGGCCTGTGTCTATTAGAAAAATAGTGTTAAAATCCTAACAATGTGAAACATAAGCAAAAAAAGATAGTGGCTAGCAGTGAAATCCAAGACACGTGTCTCGTCCTATTTGGGACTCGTCAGCTGGGTGTACCTGCATCTCAGAGTTGATGTTCACTATGGAACTCGAGCTCAGTACCATCGCGTTATCCACTTGGCTACTGAGTCCTGATAGCCACTTGCTTGTGTAATGAGGTGAAGTTGATGTTTAGGACTGCAATTGATTAATCTCTTATTGACATATGTGCATCCTGTGCGGATTGCCTCGATACTGAATTCGAGTCCCAGAGTGAACATGGACTCTGAGATGCAGGTACATCCAGTTAATGAGACCGAAATAGAACAAGACACGTGTCCTGGATCCCACTGCTAGCCACTATCCATCTTTGCTTATAATGCTTGTGAACTAAGACAACATCAAGGTAATACGCACAGAATGCACATATGCCGATAAGGTATTGATCAATTACAGTTCTAAACATCAATGGGAAGATTCAAGTAAACAATACGAAGTGAATTTAATGTGAAACATATTATTAGAAAATTAACCGATTTTCCGCCAACCGAAATAATATTGTAATTTCTGCATGAATTAAGTGATGTAAGTGTTAAATAGTGAATGATTTGTGTACTGTTTGGTTTTTAATAAAAAGTCATGTGATTGAACAAAGAGTTAAAACAAAAATTTTCTTCTGAGGTGTGATGTTTTGTATGTATACTTTCTACTGTCTATTTCGTATTGATACATCTATTGTACGCTCAATATTTGTTTTTTTCTCAGAAGCCGTGTGTTTGAATACCATGTGACTTCAAATGTATATTGTTCTTAAAATGTATTATGCATTTTATGTTTAAAATGCTTTGTGAATTTAATGTTAAAAGTTAAACTATATGCCTTTGGTTTCGGTATTTACCAACTAAGATGAAACGGCCGTATAGTGTTTCCACGTTGTCAATGTTAGTTTAACGTTGGTCCATTCATTATATCAATCTATATATATATATATATATATATATATATATATATATATATATATATATATATATATATATATATAATCGTAATAGAGTGATCAACATAACCAAAACAATTATTGCAAAGATTCAGATAAATCTTTGATATTACTAACAAATTACTCTTAGTCAACCAAACGGCTTATTTAATAAAATATATAGCTATTTTAATCTCAGATATTATAAATTTATGTTTCGATCATAATAAAACCGCCAAATTGTTGGGGAAAATAATAATTGATTATCAATATATTCAAGTTGCAACAGCTCATAAGAATGGATATATTGATTTGTTATATCCATTGTCAGTTCTAAATTCTTCATTTGAGATTTACAACATATTCTTATAACAAAATAAATATAGAAATATCGTTGAACATTTAAAAGATAGAAATTGAAAGTAAATTAAAAGTGATCCTTAATTAATTTTAGTTCATCTGTTCGAAGAAAACAATCATAACTGTTTGAATGGTGGTTCGCATGTAGCATATTTAAAAGAATATAAGTCCAGTTACTTAACATTCATACATATATTATCCTTTAAATGGTAACAGTTTTCCTAATCCTATTCATAGAGGGAAACAGAAAGGACAGCTTAAAAGCATGCAAGAAATTTCCACTGTTCAAATTAACATACTAGAAAGAAGCGATCTGTAATAACAAGATAATATTAAATTGAATATAAAGGATCAGAGTGAATGGATTGTCGGATATATAAATGAAATGTAGTAAAATAATTGCGAAACTAAACGAGATAAGAAATGAGTAGATTTAACGTGATGTAATCGATTTCGTTTCATACAATTAGACTTTCTTGACCATTTGCATTTCAATTCATATATCAGATAAAAAGCTAGCTACTGGATTTATTGATACTTTGGAACAATTTAGCCATATACTGCATAACTAGTGAGCCCAAAAATCTTTATTTATAGTCATATACCTTTCAACTTTAAAATTGATATCTCGTTACCGTAAAAAGGCACTGACTTAATTACATCTCAATTCGTTTACTTTCATTAGTGAGATATAATATCGCTAATTTGCTTAAAAGCTTGGAAATAATAATCTAGTCTGTTGTGTTATGTCGGTGATGCTACTCAAAACGTACTATCAGTCGCTTTTCTCCCGGATACCTGTAAACATCATGCATTTTTGAATTGATTTTGCTTCATAATATTTCAGTTCTTTTGCATTTGCTATCATTATTATTTGTACGATCAGTTCGTTTAACATCAGTCCATATACAATATTCTTAACCTACCGTACTCATTAAATTATATTAAGTTTAATTTAGATACTTGTGATTAGTTACTATCTGATAAGACTCGTTTTCTTATTTCTCGCTTAGCAATGGATCAATTTAAATGACAAAATTAGTAAACAGCTTAAAGGTGAGTACATATCATACTTTTTGATCAATATGTGATGTTCTGTGTTTTATTTATTCATTATGTATATATCACCTACGTAAATAGTTAGACAGAAGCGAAACATAATTTGCTATAAAAATATCTAACAGTTGGAGTTTCTTGAATTTGTACAAAGCACTATATATGATAACTAAGACAAAATAAAAATCAATAGTCATATTGTCAAAAGTAAGACACTAAAATTTTTAAAGTTAAAACGAATATTCAACAGATGTAATAGATTTCGAATTATACTATTCAGCTTTCTGAACGGTTAATTTCATTTGACTCACAGACTCTAGTCATCATGACTGTACGCTCTTACAATGTTTAGACTGATGACTACTAACTTAATTATTTGGTGCTATGTATTAGTTTGATTATCCACGAACTTTCACACATTCTTATTCACAAAGATAGATGGTAGAATCTAGGACACGCGTTTCGTCCTATTTCGGTCTCGTCAGCTGGATTTGATGTTCAGATTTGATGTTCACTCCGGGACTTGAACTTAAGGCAATATCGAGACATTCTTCACTCGATGCACATATGCCAATAATAGACAGATCAATTAAAGTCATAAACATCAATGGGAAGATTCAGACCAATAATATCAAATGAATTTTTATGTAACTTTCAAAGATATGATCATTTAGCAGATGTTTGTGACCCAAATACAAGTGGATTAGATATAGTTTACTTTTCGTATCTTGGCATTTATAGAATATTCATTAACAAGGTGTAATAATATTTGAAGTAACCGATTTCATATATTTTAAAAATGTTACTGAAAACAATCTAATCTATTGGTTTTCTCGAGTAAAGATGACTCTAAATAATTTACTGGATATTGGTTGTTTTTCTCTTTAAATTAATTTATTGCCTACTTGTAATGTTATCCTGTTCGTTATTCATCAAACCTACAGCTTCAGATACAGTATATAAAACAAATGAATGAAACGCCACCTGTTAAACTATAAGAAATCCAATAGTTGAATTCATGAGTCAATTGAAGCTAAACCATCATAGAAAACTTGCTGAGGATTCCCACACTAGAATGAAACAACCATCGAGTACGTCCAGGTTTTCTATGATGATCTAGCTTCATAAATTCAACTATTAAATTACTAAAATCTACACAAAACCGTCTTCTAATTATAAAAATGTGCTATCAGGAAAACACGTCTCTAGATTAGATATAATATTACAATTTTGTCTTATGAATTCATTTAATATAATATCATCATTTACTGAACATTTTGATCTTTAATATAAAAAAATTAGATATTACATTGTTTTCTTCATTGAATAAAGATTTTAAGTTTGAATTTACTTCATTAAACATGAATTTCAACTTCAATTAAACAAACAATAAAGTAAAACAAAACCAATACATCTATTAATATCAACAATTGAGATCATGAGACAGTTGAAGCTAAACCACCATGGAAAACCTGGAACCCCTGGATGGCCGTATCATCCTATTGTGGGACTCCTCAGCAGTGCGCATCCACGATCCCACCTCTCGCGAGATTCGAACCCAGGACCTATCATTCTCGCGAGCGGACGCTTAACCACTAAATCACTGAACCAGCCAGTATCCAATGGTGTTAATGTCTAACTTTAATTAACCCACGAAATTACGCCACCGTCACCATTGTCTTAAGTGAGCTGATGACTAGCAAAAAACCTGGTTGAACTCCATTGGTAACAGCTTTTCAATAGAACTCCAGGAAATGCCTCTAAATGTCAATCACTAGTGAGCAGATGATTATTATCAGAAGGGATTTTGTGGAGATTGTAGTAATTTCAACAATAGTGATGGTGGCACAATTTTTTGGATTGGTTGAAGTTAGACATTAACACCGTTGGCTGCCGGCTCAGTAGTCTAATGGGTAAGCGCTCGCGCACAAGACTGATAGGTTCTAGGCTCGAATCTCGCGAAAGACGGGATCGTGGATGCGCACTGCTGAGGACTCCCACAATAGGACGAAACGGCCATCCAGTGGTCCCAGGTTTTCCATGGTGGTTCAGCTTCAACTGACTTATAATCTCAACTGTTGAAATTACTACAAACTTCACAAAACCCTTTTTCGATAACATCTATTAATAATTCATTACATTTAGGAATAACCAAGTGATTATTATCATTGATGATAAATCGATATAATATTAAGCATACTAATTCATCATATATCCAACTTTACTTGTAAAATAATTAATGTCTTTGTTATATGTATGTTAAATTTGTGCCATTTTCAAAGTTATTAATGACAATACGTATTGAAAAATTCATATGATTTATCATTTAAAATAACTGTCTAAATTTAAATGTATTATTTTGTTACTTATGTATGAACCTGTTAAAACATTCTTATTCCAATTTAATTTTGTGTCAGTAGGGTTTTTTGTGAATAGTATGGTAATTTCAATAGTTGATATAATGAGTCAATTGAAGCTAGACCATTATGGAAAACATGGAAACACTGAACAGCTGTTTCGTCCTATTATGGGATTCTTCAGCAGTTTGAATCCATAATCTCATCTCGTGCCAATTTATTTGTACATAATAATTTTGATTCATAATTAGTGGACTCCATTTTTTGTTTGTTTGTTACATCTGTTTTATATTTACAGAAGTTAAAAATTCCACATTTGGTTTTCGATTTATTTATTATCCAAACAATCCATTGACGTGTTTCCCTAATGAAACAATTCGGTAAGTATTGAACAATTTCGTTGTAATAACATAGTACTAGTAATAATGACACTAATAATAATCTTTGTTTGTTATCAAGCAAAAAGATTTTCATTCTTTTTACAACAAAAATCAAATATTTCAGTTTATACTAGTTGATTAATTTTATTCCATGAATTAAAATCTTAAAAATATTATTAATTAATTAAATAATGTTCATTGTAACATTGTAAATCATAAGATAAATGATGGCTAGCAGTGAAATACAGAACGCACACAAGCTAGTGGCTATCAGGACTCAGTAGTTAAGTAGATAATGTGATGAGGTTTGAAGCGAATGGTACTTGGTTCGAGTACAGGAGTGATGCAAGTACACCTAGATGACGAGTCCCAAATAGGACAAATCGTATGTCCTGGATTCCACCGATAGTCATTATCCATCTTTGCTTATAATGCTTGTGACTTAAATCAATATGGAGGTCATTCTCACAGTATGCACATATGTCAATAAAAGACTGATCAATTACTGTTTTAAACATCAATGAGAAGATTCAAACAACCAATACAAAATGAATTTTAAATAATAGTTTACAATTTAACCTGATTGATATTGATTTTAATTTTTAGTAAGGATAGTGAGATTAAATATATTTGACAAATCCGAATGTTTATCCTGTTGGAATATTTTCTTAATTAAAGGCTTACATCATTTGTGTGTTCATTAGAAAAAAATATGTTCATATTTTATTAAACTGACAGAAATGAGCTTAGTTGTATTTAAAAATATCATCATATATATTTGTTACAATTCACCACATAAAATTGTACTTTTATGAATGCAAATTTATTCAGATAATAAGGTTTAAGTGAAATAATTTTAAATCGTTACATAATTAAACGATGATATATATATATATATATATATATATATATATGCTTTTATTATATGTACAATAGTTGAGGAGGTTTCTTTATTAAAATAGGGCGGGGGAGTTTATGGAGGTTGTACTAATTTTAACAGTTCATGGTTCGATCTAAGGTAGACCATCACTGAAAACCTGGAAGGATTGCATAGCAGTTTTATCCTAGTGTGAGACTTCAGCGGTGTAAGATCGTGGATGCACACTGCTAAGGAGTCTCACACTAGGACGAGATGGTCATCTAGTGCTTCAGGGTTTTCAGTGGTGGTCTAGATTAGATCAATTCATGAATTTAACGATTAAGACTATATTTTTCAAAATACGGTTTATAAATACTAATCAATGTTTTAATTTGAAATAACCAAAAAATTTATAAAGATTAAACATGATTGGAACAAAGTTTTACATTTTACAACGAATAATTGAACTTCACGTAGATAAAAACTCATGAAATTTCTTCTACATTTACATTTAAAGCCTTTCATTCTGGTACAAATAGTTTGAGTCTAACATCATTAACGATAAAAAAGATTATGTTATGAATAAAGGTAACATTTTCGGCTCAACTTTATGAACGAATAACTAACCTATTTCAATTTAGTTTGTCAGTGAATACTCTGAATTGTTAATAATAATAATAATAATAATAATAATAATAATTGAATACATTCTTATTAGACTATCGAAATTTTTCAAAGGGACTGATTACTTTCACACTGTTTATATATATCGAATAAAACTCATTCAGATTTATCGACTTATATATGTATATACTTTGTAGATCATATTAATTTGTTAAGATGAAATATTACGCAACAAAATCATTAGATTATATGTTAAGATTCATAATGTTCCTTACTATTTGTATTTACTAAAGTGTAATTAGATCAGTTTTGGGAAATCTTGTTCAAGACATTAGTATGAAGCTTTATAAATTTCACATCATACAAGTAAAAAGGTTTAATTACAATTGCTGACCTCCATGTTCGATACTTATTCTTATAATTTCTGACCTATCCTACCAGAATTGTAGCCAGATTACCAGTTTATACATATATAACAAGCACATTCATTGATAATTTTGTCTCAAAGATAAACTTGTATCTTGACTTTGCGTGTAAACACAATAAAACGATCGGAAATTAAAATATGGATAAGTTAGTTTTTTTATTAGTTAACTAGGAGGAAAATGATTAAAATTTTGTTGTCAGTTGGATATTGTTTAATCACGGATAATTTGTTCACATTTAAAGTTACAAATGTGATCAACCAATTATGCAGTGAATCTTTACTGTTGCAAAGCAAAAGGAGATCAGAAAACAAAAAAACGATTTTATTTGTTAAAAAGCTTATTCAAGATATTTTAGTTTGAAATTTAATAAGATTCATTGAAAGAAAATTACCTGCCAATAGGAATTCAGTCTCAACTACATAAAAAAATTGACTGAAGGAAAACAGTTCTTATTTTTCTTCCTGTTGTGTAATAATGAATAAACAATTGCTTACTTTAAAATTAATTTCCAAATAATAATTGAAATATGAAATAAAGTACTGTAAATCGGTGTGGTAGAGAAGTATACTGTTTTTTATTAATCTTTGGAACACAATGAAAGAATTCGTAAATTATGCGGTTACTGTTACCAGTAGAATAGTATTGTTTTGTATTAAGAAACATCAAACAAGGTGAATAAACGCTTGACATTAAATGGTAATTTTTATTAAGTTAATTGGTTATAAAATCTAAGGTGAAGGATCTAACTAAGTAGAAAATCCTTCACCGTTATTTGAATAACGCCATGGAACAGTATGTTATTTTCACTATTTTGTCTTCATCACTTACTTTCATTTGAGTACATATGATAAAATTTTCTCTCTGTTTCTCTCAAAACTTATTGTCTGTAGATTTCTAGCTTTAAAATGTCTAGTTATCATCAGCTAAACAGTCTTGAACTATGATGAAATCACTTGTGATATAACAGAGGCATTAAAATAGTTTTCTTTTTATACATAATATGACTATATTACGACAATAAAAACTGGTGACCGAGTCTGTAATACCATTAGATTAAATATTCAAACGGTACACTGTACACAGACTAAATCATTTTCTATCAGATAACCGATTTACAAACAAACTAGAAAACCAGAGTAATACTAGACAATACTTTGTTCCACACGATTACAAAGAGTCACTGTCAATGAGTACAGAGTAGAAATCAATAAGAGAAAAGGGAATCACACATATAGTAAACAGTAAGTTGAATGACTGTTTATTCACACTCAGTGACCAACCATATTTACTTTCTTTATAATATATAAGCTTTTCAGCTTTTAAAAGTTATTTACATAATTTTGTTTTTTACAATGGTAAACTACTATATATATCACTGTTTCTAAACACAATTCCAATCAACATTCTTTTTATTGATAAATCAGTCAGTTACTCATAAGCAACTTAGAGAGGTTATAGTATGAGTAGCGACCGCATAGACGGTGGTAGAAAAGATTATGAAATTTGATAGAATATAGACGAAACTTTGGATACTTTAGTTTCATTTACTTATTCGTATTCATTTTCTTGGCAGGATGAACAAAATAATCATAATTATTTTATTTTTCAAACAACTGATCAATATACTACTTAATTGGAAAAGATCGCAGCTTAAATCTAAATAGTGTTTAATATACATGATTCCGTTGAATGGCACCGTTTCGCAAACTATGTAAATATCAGTTATAGATTTTCTTAAGATAATCAGTCAACGATTGCACTGTAGCTAAATGATATCCTTTTCTTTAATGAAAAAGTTTTAGGAATTTAGACAAACAATAGTATTTATAAGGTCAATCATATATGTCCGTTTATCACAAATTTTGTCAGAAATGGTGAATAAACACCTTGATAGCACTAAATTGTATATGTCATATAATCTAAGTAACGAAATTCAGTGTTTTCAATAAATTAGATGAAAAGACAACTGAACTGGTGGTATTATAAATGGAGGTCCACTAGGTTCTGTTTTCGTAGATATTTTCATGGTTAATCTTCAAAAAACTAAACCCAAAGGAGTGACTTGTTATATGGTATATTATGCGAGGTGTGTTGACGACACTTTTATGGTATGTAATGGTCAACAACCCGAAAAATACCTGTTAAAGCTTATTAACAACGCTCTTAGAAATATCCAGTTTGCTATGATATATAGAATGAATGATAAGTTACACTTTCTTGATGTCATAATACAACGTAATAAGGATGGGATAATTCCACGTTCAGTCTATTGAAAAGACACGCGATGTTGGTTATATCTGAATTTTAACAGATTTTGTTAAGTCGGTTACAAAAAAGCACTTGTCAAAACATCATTTCAGAGGACAGGAAGGATATATGTTACCGATACACTAGAAGCAAAACTAGTGAATGTTGAGAAATATTCAGGAAAAAAATAACACCTGCGGAAGTCTGTCAAGAAATATGAAAAATGTGTTAATATTAAGACTAAAAAAACCATGCAAAATCAAACATTATTTTCATTCAACCTGAATTTAAATTCCATAACGTTGCAGGGATAATAAAACAAGACTCGAAAACGACACTGACCAGAACGTAATCTGCAATCAAACCAGCTATTTTATATGAAATAACATGCCTTTTACTACAGCCAAAGATCAATAGAAACTCTCAATATGTTTCCGTCAAATGCGTTTATAAATTTGCATGTAACCGTCAAAATAATTATAGGCTTTCAGTTACTTTACCCCATGAAATCTCTTTGATACAGGATGTCAAATTGGTCTGATAAAATATTTCATGATGATTAGTCGACAATCAAACTTTGCTCTTCTTAAATTTACTAAAGGCTTAAAAGTCAATCATGTTATATCAGATTCGTGTATTTATAAAGAAACAATGATAAAATTTCATTACCATAATGATATCTCTCTTAATTCATTACATCTCTCATTTGAACTTTTTTTCCCATCTAATTGTTTCATTTTCAAATTTTCTGAATACATAACTTTATCAAAAAGGGTTTTGTGGATAATGTAGTAATTTTACTAGCTGAGATCATGAGTCAATTGAAGCTTAACCACCATGGAAAACCTGGAAGCATTGGATGGCTCTTCCGTCCCATTATGGGACACCTCAGTAGTAGAGTCCTGATGATAAGCAGTAACCAGTGGAGTTCAACCGGGTTGGTTGTGAGATAGTAACTCACTGAAAACAATTGTGGATGTGTCGTTCAATTTCGTCGATTAGTTGAAGTTAGACATTAACACCAATGGATGCCGGCCGGCTCAGTGGTCTAGTGGTTAAGCGTTCGCACGCGAGACTAATCGGTCCTGGGTTCGAATCTCACGTTGCAGGATTGTAGCTTCGCAATGCTGAGGAGTCCCACAATAGGACGAAACGGCTGTCCAATGCTTCCAGGTGGTGGTCTAGCCTCAATTGACTAATGATCTCAACTATTAAAATTACGTAATTTTATCTTTTAAATGATTAATTTTAATTCATGTTATATTTAACTACCAGTAACTTGTATTTAACTACTTCATTGCATTATCAAATAAATTTTTGTTTGTTTGAACTTTAACGTTTCATGCTTCAGAATCTTACCTTGTAAATTATATTTAACTACAAAACGTTTTACATATTTTTTTTTGTATCTTATTACATTTATCAGAATTTCACTACAATGAAATATTTATATCTAATAAACTTCATTGTTCAAAATGTGTGTGTGTGTGTTAATCTTATGCTTAATTACATACTTTCACCTGTTACTCTCAATAGAACATAGGGGGCCGATCAACGGACTTATAATAACAATTTAATTTTTAAACAGTTCATGATAAGTGAACAACAATAAACTGGATTTTACATTAATCTGTATAAATATCGCTTTTTATTTGTTTATGTCAATTTTATTAGACTTAATAGTTTATTATTCAGTAAATGCTTTGATGATAAAAGGAAGCGGAACAAACTGTAGATAATTAATATATACTCTTATTAAACTCTTACATATATATATATATATATATATATATATATATATATATATATATATATATATATATATATATATATATATAGAGAGAGAGAGAGAGAGAGAGAGAGAGAGAGACTGAAGTACTCTAGCAAGAATTTACAATTAAATATTTTCTAAGTTTTTAATTTATGAAAATTCATATTTATCTTATTCATTACTCCTTTTTTTTTCTTTTTTCTTTCTTTTTTTATATTAAAATAAAACACATTTTATTAATTATGAGTATGTAAAGAAATGTCTATGTAAAAAATTATTTAATAGACATAATTATAAATAATCATTGGTTTAATGATCGGTATTTGCGTATTAGTCTGTCAATGATATTACTGTTAATACTGTTTTATTTGATTAATTATTTGATATCGGTATTAAATCATAAATTAAATCAACTATACTAAGGAAATAATTAGAAACCAAGGAAATACAAGATATCTTATTCATTTTAGTTGTGAATATTTACAGTTTTTACAAGGTTTGAATTCAAAATATTCATGTTATGCTTTCAAGATTTTGATAGAGTTTTATTCTCTGAGTTGGATGGTTTAGTAGGGGAGCTTTCATCGTTTTTTCTAAACGACATCATCAGCACAAACTTCAGATAGATAAATATCCAGCTCAAAGAACAAAACTCCATCAAAATCATCCACCTGAGTTACAAATCTTCTCCACTATGCTCTCAAAATACTTACTACATTTAATTTATTTAAATATCATTCAGTCGTTCATATTTTTAATTCTACTCAATGTGTAAGGTTGTATCAATCTGGCTTGAAATAAATAAATAAAAAAAACTCGATCCCTCGGTAACTGAATTACTTGCGATTTATATTGTGAACTTCATTGATTATTGTTTTTGTTTATTAAACAATCTATCTGTTCTTATGTTCAACATTGATGTTACATTTTGCATTCTTGAATATTTGTATAGGATTCATATTGTATAATATTATTTATTCTCAATTTTAATTAGAATATCATATTTGTCATGTTTTACATAAATGAAATTGTATATTAACTGATTACTTATCTTATACTTATTTTTTTTAAAATTTCAACTCTTAGTTATTTGCTTTTCCTTCAGTTGAGAAGGGATTTTTATGTTGGTCGTTTAAGAGCACAAGCATTGAAGATTTATGAATTGGCAGCATACGCTATACAAGGTAATTAATTTTAATAATAATACATTGATACATTAAAAAATTAATCTTTTACAAAAATGATACAAAATATAATGTGTATTATGTAATGAATAAACAAGATGGTAACTATGGTATATGAATTTTTTATCTGATAATTACTAGCTATGGTTGTTTAATCTTTCCATTAATTATGACACAGTTTCATTCAAAACAATTAGTCCCCTTGATAAATTTTGATAAATACAATCAAAAGACGAAATTTATAAGAATTATGTGATATATTTGCGCAATATATTTCGAACACTTTGATCACACATATACTTGTTAAGACATTTTTATACAAAAATTAAAATGTCAACTAGACAGATTAAAGGTAAGCCGTAACAAAGAAAAAAATAATAATAAAGTACACAAAAACAAGGTAATTACCACTCTGAATAATAAATCAGTATTACCAGGGTAGGTTAAGTGTAAGGACAAATTGTTTTTGAACGCATACAGGGGGTCTCAGTTTCCGTACAGCCAAAACTTCAATAAACCTTAGTATATGTCCTTGATGGCTTTTGCATAACACTGCAAATGCTGATTTGATGTCGACCTTATGACCCGTCTCAATCAAATGTTTCGCAATGGAGATTGATGTCTGTCTATACTGTGATCTTATTTAACTATTGGAATTCATTCTGCAGCCATTTTGGTATGTGTTTACCTACCATTAATTGCAAATCACGATTGCTCATCCCTATGTACGTGTTTCTGCACATACATGTAAATCGATAGACACAATGGGATTAGTTGAAGTTAGACACGAACACCATTGAATGCCAGCTCATTGGCTTAGTGGTTAAGCGCTCACGCTCGAGACTGATAGATCGTGGGTCCGAATCTTGCGAGGCAGGGTAGTGAATGCACACTGTTGAGGAGTCCCATAATAGGAGGAAACGGCCATCCAGTGCTTACAGGTTATTCATGGTGGTCTAGCTTTAATTGACTAATGATTTCAACTATTGAAATTACTACAATCTCCACAAAACCCCTTCTGATACAATGGGATGTGACACAATTGCTTTCGTGCTGTTTGGGCTTTTGGTGAAACATACCATACATAGTATTGGAATTTCGGTGATTGAATATTATCTTGCTTTGTAGTGTCAATGTTTGTAAACTGTTATAAAGCTGTATAGAAATTGAAAAGCAAACTAAGCAAACATTGTGAAGTAAAAGACTATTTGCAATTATCTACCGAATAATTTCAAATATCCAAAGATGATACATCATCATGTTTTCCGAAGTAACTATAAAAGATGAATTAACTTACATTTAAGAGTCAGTATTAAAAAAAAACAATCCGATATCACTCAAAAATTTCAACATGTGTGTTCGTCGAAAAGATATGATAACTTTTTTTATTCTAGGAGGAAAAATTATAATATACTAGTAAACTTGAGCGAAACTAGAAATGGTCATAAAAAGCTTTTGTCAGTCATTGTTTAGTGATTACAAACACTCTCAAACTTAACAATCTACTGCTAAAGCACTAATGAAAACTAATTGTATGTGGGGATTCTACTTGCTATGAGAGGTTTGTAACCGAACTTGTCATTGCAAAGCAGACTATTCTTAGTATAAAGAAACTTTTAATCAATAAAATTTCAGTTCAGTTTTTGATCCTTTATCAAACTATAACTAATTCTGTAAGCAATTTCCTATAGTTCATACATGATTTACGGGAAAACTTTCAGAACATCAATAAAATGATGATATGAGACCATAATCTTAAAATTATATAAATAAAATTTTTCTTAAGCAGTAATCTGACAAAGTTGTTTATTATTCACTGTACTAATAATGACATAGATTAATTTAGATATTCACTTTAAACAAAGGAGAAAGAGCTCATCATCATTATGTAATGCACTGAATATAATATTTATCAGATGGGTATGCTTATCGAATAATTTTCCTTTTATTACGATATAATATGCTTTCCCTTATCAGCCTTAAGTGGTCTAGCAACTAAGGTACTTTCTAAAAAAACTCTTCATAAGGAGTATTCCATTTGTTTTAGCGTGTTGGATTACACTTAAAAAAATTATAACTTTTCTAACTATAGAAGGCTCACCAGTATAATGTAGTTCAACCTTACCGATTCGGTTCTATTCATTTGTGTATTTCATTTCCACCACATTTTTAATATATAATTACTTTACTATTAAAGATATTCTTGTAGGTGAATACAAATAAAATTTAAAAAACCAATTGAATACAGTGTTTGTTGCCATTGTTTGTCTGAAAAGTCTTTTGTTTTGTTAATTAAAAAAAACTTATTCAATATAGCTGAACATGGTCTCAAGGAGATTCCTCAAGGTTTTGACGTGGATACTATTCCTGGTGGTATGCGTGTCCTTCCTCAACTAACAAAACCTATTGTACGGCGAATCAAAAATCAACTTGAACAAATCATGTAAGCCTTAAGACCAACGGTTTGTTTCTGAAATTTCATATCAATGTAGTGTGATAGTAAATTTCAATATGAAGAGGTTATTATATATTTGTAGCCTAGTGTATTTTCAATGTTTTCAGGGTTTTATCACAATAGGAATAAAGATTTTAACAGCACAAATCGAAATAGGGCTAATAGTGTATTTTAGATTTTTTGTTGGACACGTAAAATATTATTTTAGATGGTTAACGATAACCTACATTAAGCCTTAGACTCAGTTTAAGTATTTCTTGGAACTACTCAGCAGGACATATTTCCCGAAATCAGAGAGCTGATCTGCGAAGTAGGATTCAGACGCGTACCATCCAATCCCATAGTTGGGGGCAGTATCATTGAGGGTGAATAATATGTCCACTGGTTTTTGGTGGCAAGCACTGACTTGTATAAAACCTAGTTTTAGGATATTACACTGAATAGCTCCAATGAGAAGTAGTTTGTATTTTGATACTGATCCACTCAGAGTGTTGACCATACTGAAATTTAATTGATGAAATTAGTTAATTACTAAGCAGTAAAATGGACTCTGGTTGCCACTAAGTGGTTAATTCTCATTTCAGTTAGACTATTAATGAATATTTATTTTCTTGAAACCCATTAAGCATTACAGATTCATATACTTAGATTCAATCCATAGTCTTTTGTAAACAAACCGTTTAAACCTATGTGAATGGAGCGTTGTTTTAATTTATGAACCATTGAGTAACTGTTAAGTGGCTTGACCGTATTAAATCCTAAAGTGTGAAACTTAAAACAGTATGAAACTCCTCAGGGTGTCATACAGAATAATAATATATATGAGTAGATTGAAAGATTGCAATGGAGTGAATTTAAATTCACTTGGTATTGCTTGGCTTGTATCTTCCTATTGAGATTTAAGACTTCAATTGATCAGTCCTGGATTCCACTGCTAGCCACTATACATCATTGCTTACTACAAAAAGCTTGTGAATTAAGGCAATATCGAGGCATGCGCACAGTATGCACATATGCCAATAACAGACTGATCAATTGCAATCTTAAACCTCAATGGGTAGATACAAGCAAAACAATACCAAATGAATATATAGTTATTATTAATAACCTTTGTCATTCCAATTATTTACATCCAATTATGTCAATTATTTCATACTATTTCTTATCTCAATGTAAAAATTCTATCACATATTTGGTTGGAAGCAGCTGACAAGAAACCTCGAAATAAAAATAAATTCATATTATTCTGCATCAATATTTATTCTGGTTTTATTTGAATTAATAAAGGGAACTAATTGCATAAAACACTAAAATCTCTTGCCATGTTCAAATACTATGCATTCTTAACATCTGTTTTTAACAATATAATTCTTATCCTACTACTATATTTTCCTTATTCATTATTTATCTAAAGCCAATATTGATAACTAAAACAAAGCAAAAATCGTTATCAACGGAATGTTTGTTTCGATTACATTACATCTGAACTATTGACCATATGAATAATAATAATCTATATTGAATGTAAAAATTACATTAGACATAATCTATTGAATAAACCAATGAAATTTAATTTAATTCTAAAGAAATTCAGACCAGTTTGTTGGGCGCCCAATTTCTTTTAGAATGTTCATTAAAAAAAAAATTCTTTATATCAAATCACAAATATTTTTATTTAACTATGATTTTTGTTTTATTTCACTGTAATTTTTTAATTTTTTCAATGTTGTTTTTTTGTTTTTGAAATAGAAAATATTTTATTTCAAATAGGATGATAATAAAAAATAATGTATTTCTCTCCCCAACTATTTACTATATTTAATACATACTTGTATACTTATCTACATAATATACTAAATTTATATTTGGCATGTTTTAAAATCACATACATAATAGAAATTTCAAGAATGTTACATCATAATAATAATAAGACTTAAAAAATGATAGAATAATTTAACACAATAATGATTCACATTCAATGAAGGATATTTGGAAAAGAGGTTTAATAGAATAAATCTATATGAAATAATTTAATAAAAAAGAATAGATCAGGGGATAATAGAATATTGAATGTCTTTGTAATAATATTGATTAATCATTAGTTAATAAAGTTTTAATTAGATTATTCATGGTTTAGATAATCATTAAGTTGATAACATTGTCAGCTTACATATTTACTTATTTACGACTGTTACTCCTAATGGAGCATAAGCCACCGACCAGAGTTCTCCAACCCACTCTCTCCTCGGCCTTCCCTTCCAGTTCTATCCAATTTTTGTCAATTATTTTTATGGCTGTCTCCATTTCTCAACGTGATGTGTTCTTTGGTCTTCCTCTCCTCCTCCTTTGGCCTTGAGAAGTCCATGTGAGGGCTTGCCTCAATGTGTATCCTATCCACTTCCATCACTTCTTCCTGATTTCGTCCTCCGCTGGGATCTGGTTTGTTCTCTCCCACAATAGGTTGTTGATGATGGTGTCCGGCCAATGGATCCTAAGTATTTTGCGTAGACAACTGTTAATAAACACCTGTATCTTCTAAATGATGGCTTTCGTAGTTCTGCAGGTTTCCACCTCATACATTAGAACTGTCTTGACATTTGTATTGAAAATTCTGAATTTGGTGTTGGTTGACAGTTGTTTTGAGTTGCAGATGTTCTTCAGTTGTAAATATGCTGCTCTTGCTTTGCCGATCTGTGCCTTCACATCTGCATCAGATCCACCGTGTTCATTGATGATGCTGTCCAAATTTTCTCCGTTAATTGTGATTGGATTGGTGCATGCTGTGTTGTATCGGAGACTCTTGTTTTCCCTTTGTGTATGTTGAGATCTACTGCTTCTGAGGCTGCTGCTACACTGGTTGTCTTCTCCTGTATTTGTTGTTGCGTTTGCGATAGAAGAGCCAAATCATCTGCGAAGTCTAGATCATCCAATTGCATCTTAGCTGTCCATTGTATCCCGTGCTTCCCTCAGATGTTGAGGTACTTTTAAAAGTCATTCAAGAATTGAGATAAATCAGTGTTATATCTAGAGCTTAGATTCTTAATATGCCGCGCATAACTTGAACATTGGAAGTCTAGAATCCTCCAAGTCTCAAATGAGAAAATAGAAGACCAGTGAAAGGAATGCTATTCCAAACAGTGTCAATTATGGTATAAAACTGTCAGAGATTTATGTTTTTAAGCTTGACATAAAATAAAATAAAGATAAAAATCTACTGTTAGGCCTGTTTTTAAATATTATGGAATTCAGTTACTTCGAACATCCAGATCCAAAAATTGAGATAAATAATTATACCATTACGTAACAGTTTTCTGTTTATTTGAACATTCGACACTTAAACATCACGGTTTCATTTCTGTTTTATTTGCTCCCTGTTGATATCCGCATTGTATTACACATACTTTGATGCTACAAGTAAAATTATTTAATTGTTATGAAAGTTAAAAATACAAACAAATGAATTTGCAAGTATGTATTGTAATTTTTTGTTTACTAATTGTAAAGTGGCATGTCTAAATCTGAAGCTTTGGAAAAATTCATCGATGAAGCATCAAAAATCGAAACCTATGGCATGGAACCTTTTCAGGTGCAAGTAAGTGTATACAATTGTTTATTTTCGAATATTTCTGCCATTTAAATTTATTTAGTAACTTAACTTCCGAGCTTATTATAAAACATATGTAAACCAGTCGTTACATCAGATAACCTGGTTGGTTAGTAGTATTGTGTTGTAAATCCAGGTGACTAAATTTAGTACTATAAAATATAAATAACACTGAATCTGTAACAAATTAGTCTCAACAATAAAAGAATGAAATAAAATTTAAAACCACCTAGTACTAACTTGCAATCCTGAAGGGAAACGGAAAAGAGGAAGGCCAAAAGATGCACTACGACGAGAATTGGAAGCAGACATCAAAAGAATGAATAGCAACTGGAAACGACTGGGAAGGATTGTCCAGGACAGAGTTCTATGGAGAATTCTTTTGGGTGACTTATGCTCCTCCATGAGGGGTAACAAGCGTAAGTAAGTCGACAAGTTATATATAGCTGTTGGGTATTCAGAAAATACCCCAGAAATTATCTAATGCTATTCCTGAATGAGAAGTAGTGTCATTTCCCCATTGGTCAACATTCTTCCAACGTGTCATCTCCTTATTGGTCAATATTTATTTGTGTCATTTCCTGAAGGTTAAATCTTGTAAAAATTTACTTTCTATTTATGGTACGATGTAGTCTGTTTGATTGCTATATAAACAGAGTATGTTTGAAATATAATGATTCATATTTCCGAGGCTGAAACTTGTGTTCTGGACTCAATTGGCTGGGCTAGACAGGGAAGCAGGGCCAATCAGGACTCTAGGCTGCTCGGTCGTATTTTATGCGTCACTGTTTCGATCGATAATAGGCTGCTCTCTAATAGGCGGATCACACGTTATAACAATAGCTTAGCCAATAAGCGACCAGGAATTTATTGAGTCCAGCAAGACTCTAAATCGAGCTTATTCAATGTCAACCACATTTTGTATATTTAAATATATATTTGTGTCAGACATCCTGAATGAAAACAATGTATTTAAGTAATTCTTTCTACTGGCCTCTACAAAGATGATAGCAAGACAATTTTTACAAAGCATACACTTTACAGTTGATTGATCGATGATTAATGACCAGTGTCAGGTTTGTTTAGTTCGTTAGTTCTGACAGAACTCCGTCAATCATGATACAGTATAGCCACTAGTCTAAATGACTCAAAACCACGTTTATTAGGTGTTTGCATCAATTCTTTCAAGAATATATGTATACTTTACTGACAAGCCCCAAACAGTGCCGAACCTAGGGTCAAGGTTTTTTGTTGAGTACCTCCGGTCACATAAGCAACCAAAAAATATGTTCTTTAGCACAATAAAAACTATAAGGTTTTTATTTTATTGTAAATCATCTACATAATACTAAAGGAGCAGTTAATTAACGGATTTTTAATCACAATTTTGTTAAAGAAAGATATACAAGCCTTGAAATGTTATAAAATGAGTCAAACACTAAGTATCATGCTTTGATTGCGTTGTAATATGTCTGGAATAAACGGCAAATGCTCATGGGTTTAGTATTTATTAACTATTGCTCTCAACAGACGAACATTTATAGCTCCTCTAATTTTCAAGCCAATTAGTTAAGTAGATACTCTTCAAAATCAGTCAATATAATCCGGCCAGCAATAAGTTAAAAAGAATAAAGTCTGCTGACTATTGATTGACATATCCCAAATAATTCATCAGTTACTCTTTTTGTTTTCGTTTTGAGTGAGGCTACACCAAATTTGTAGGGAATCTTATTTTGTTTATGCACACACATTTTACCAACTATTATTGGTCTACACAAATATTAGGCATAAAGTTTCTACAGTGTTTTAACTAACTGTAATGATATTTAACTTAAAACAGATATGATTACAAGTTAGATTAAGATGACCAATAGCACAAAGACATAAAAGCTTCATTTTCTACAAAATGAGTTTTATATTTGCTTGTTTGTCAAAATTATTCAACGACAGTGTATTTGTTCATTTCATAAATATTTGTTAGATTTCCTTCTTGTGAATTTTGTCTCATTATTGTTCACAAATTACTTGTTAGTTGTTTTTCTTTAGAGAAGGCTTTAGGATTACGTTTATTTAAGTATCTGATTGTTATATGATCATTTACTTAAAATTATGTTTGATTTCGAATTTAAAGTCAATAATAAAAGAAACGCTTATTTCTTCATGTTACACATTTATTTTATTCAATAAAAAGGTTATTAGCCTGATGATCAGTATAATAATTTAAACTATAATAGAGAAGAGAAAAACCACTTACATGTTTGTTTAATTCCCTTCTAAGTAAGTGCAAAACAGTTTGAAACTATGAGGTAACATACAGAACCATTTTAAAGAGAGCAAGAACAAAGATTGGTGCACCAATCTTTGTTCTTGCTCTCTTTAAAATAATAAAGGGAACTTGTTATGTTTGTTGTCTGAGTGCCTTGTAATTATACCGCCAATTAGAGGGGCAGTGACTTATCGATAGGATCAATGACGCGTAAACCCGTATGAGCAGTCTAGAGTACTGATTGGTCCTTCTTTTTGTCTAGCCCATCCAGTTAAGTCCAGAACATCAATCTCAGCCTCTGCAATATAAATCATGTATTTCAAACATACTCGGTATATTTACAAATCAAACTGACCAAAACGTACCATAAAATAGACAGCAACATTTGTACAAGATTTGACCAAATGTGGCTGTGAATGTGGGAGGTAGTGACTAATAGACAGGACATAACTCAAGAATGGTAAAACGTATAATAATGGTTCATAGGTTAAAATAAAGCTTATAATAAGAGGAATATGAATATGAATAGCTTAGTTATTTAACAATTATACGATAAAAATATACGTTTAGTATTGGTCCATAAATGGATCCTAAAGTTACTATTCATTATGCTTATCGGGACCTAACAAAACTATGTGTACCAAACCATTTTCTTTTTACTAAATATTAATGGAGTAACAAACAGAAAAGATAATTGACTAAACAGACTACATATCTTCACAAAACTATGAACCGGAAATAATATGAGATTAAGAGGTAGCATCTTGAAATCAAGAAAAAAAAATCACTTTTTGTTTGCTTATTTTTCTATGAAATTTAAAAAAAAATATTTTTCACTCTGTACAAATAAAAATTTCTCCTAAGATACAGACGTACATAAATAATACTTTTAAGCATATATTTGTTTGCTTAAAAAATCAGTACATCAGCTGATTTTGATTACGTTCATAACAATAATAATAGTAATAGTAGTATTAGTAGTAATTGTAGTAATAATAATAGTAATAAAGATGTTTCGAAAAATACTGATTACATCAGATGTTTTAATGAAAATTAAATCAATATAATTTTTATTATGAAGTTCTTATATCTTCTATACTGTCATTCCATGTGACAATGGTCTTAAGGAACTCATTAAAATAATAACAAAACATAAAAAAATACTGAATATTTTATCATTTATTGTTTTGAGTAGTAATTTTAATTGTAAGAACATTTGTTGTATATGAATGTTATTTATTTCTGGGGTTAATAATTAGGAAAATGTTTAGTGGCAAGTTTAGCTGAATTTATGAAAGATAAAGTAAGTAGTATAGTACGTCACACCTAGTCTAAATGACATGAATAACTGTTTCACATTAATTAAATTTATAGGAATAATATTACAAAATTGATAGGAACTGGCTTAATTAACTACTACTTATCTTGACTTATCGAGATTTACAGAGATTAAGATAAACTTAATTCTCAGTTCATGCTCTTTTTGAACCAGTTAGTGCAAATCATATAGTGTTTCTTACTTACGACTTAAGTCAAATAATGGAGTTGTATTTCCGTTCAGTAATAGATAGTGATATTACTTACTTACTTACGGTTGTTACCCGTTGTGGAGGAGCAGAGGACACCCAAAAAGGGTCTCCATCAAAATCTGTCCTGGATAATTTTTCCCAGTTGTTTCCAGTTACTATTCATCCTTTTAATCCAATTCTCGGTGTAGTGTATCTTTTAGCCTTCCTCTTTTCCTTTTCCCTTCAGGATTTCAAATTAGCGCGTGCATCATGATTCAGCTTGGTAATTTCTGCAATATATGCCCTAGTTGTATTGACAGATCATTTTTATTCAGTCTTAGGTTAGGAGCTATTCACTACAGTCATAAGATAAACTCATTTGTTTTGAACAGGAATAATAATTCAGATGAAAGATGACGAAATAACAGTCGTGCAGAATTAGACTAGATAAACATGTATTTAGCTAGTTGGCCTGATGAAACTTATTCAAAACACAGAACGTTTAATTTAAACATATCAAAATAATAATAAAGAAACAAAGATCACACTACTATATCATTTGGATTATTATGAGTAGCTTTTTTCTAGTAAAATATTATAGATTTTATCATTGGAAGAAAGGTTTAATTTTATAATTTTAATATAATTACTTACTTACACCTGTTACTCTCAATGGAGCATCGACCACCAACCAGCATTCTCCAATTCACTGTCCCACTCTGCCTTTCTTTCCAGTTCTATCCAATTTTCATCAATTCTTTTTTGATGGCTGTCTCCATTTCTCGACGTGATGTGTTCTTTGGTCTTCCTCTCCTCCTCCTTTGGCCTCGAGGACTCCATGTGAGGGCTTGTCTTGTGACGCTGTTCGGTGCTTTCTTCAATGTGTATCCTATCCACTTCCATCACTTCTTCCTGATTTCGTCCTCCGCTGGGATCTGGTTTGTTTTCTCCCACAATAGGTTGTTGCTGATAGTGTCCTGCTAACGGATCCTAAGTATTTTGCGTAGACAACTGTTAATGAGCACTTGTATCTTCTGAATGATGGCTTTCGTAGTTCTGCAGGTTTCCACCCCATACATTACAACTGTCTTAACATTTGTAATGAAATTTCTGACTACAAATCTTCTCCACCATCTCAATTACGTAAATAAATGTTAATTTGGAAAATTTAATTTATTAATTCTAATCTTAATAAGTAAGTATTATTATCCTTGTAATATTAGTAATTCTATCCTCATATATGTTTATTATCCACTTGATCAGTAGTATTATCTAATCAAATTTTTATGAAAATTATAATTATCAAGTTCTTATTTATGTTGATAGAATTCTGATTCTCTAATTGCAATATAGCCACTAGTCTATATGACTTAACATTGCATTTACTATGTTGAGAGGTAAGATAATTGGGAGCGATTGATAAAAACCTTGGGATCTAGGTTTAGTGCTATTTGGGATTCGTCAGCAAGATGTGCCTGTAAATTAAAAAGAACTGATGCTCAATCTCATATCATCTAGATTCACAGAAAAAGTCGATACCACCGAGGTCGATTGTTAGAATTTAATCACAACTTACAAGGACTTAAGAGAAATGACATTAGTCACTTATCAGTGATTAATTATTTGTAGGTACATCTCGGTCATACAAGCGGTCAGTTGAGGCCCGGAAAGTTCAATAGATGCAGTTATTACGGGATCAAATTCATCAGGGAGCGTCAGTTCTCTTCAGATCACAGGTAGACCTTACTAACAAGATCCAAACAGTACGAAACTCAAGTCAAAGATACCTTACATTTGAAAGTACCTTTTCTATTACCCTATACATTTGTTTTTCTTATCTTGACTCACATCACTTAAATTCATTTTAGTATCTTCTAGTTGTTGTTTTTATTTTTGAATACAATTTAAAATAGTGGTAACTTGTAATGAATAAATTTTGAACAAACTACAACTTCATCACTTCTATCTTATTCTTGAGGTACAATTACATCTGAGCATAATTATGTACTCATCCAAAAACAGTTGTGATTGAGTGTAAAAGATACTTAAACACGTCATAACGCATTAGTCTTGGATAATTATACCTAAATCTGTATAAACTATTTGAATATGCGGAAAAATAAGTAATTAAAATCATTAAGAGTACAAAAACAAGCATTCCTTACAAAAAATGATTAGTAAATTCTCAGGATATGAATATAGTTATTTATTAAGTTATCTGATATATTCTTAATAAAAGTGAAATGGGAAATATTTCCTAGCACGTTTATTTTGCTCTAAAGTTAAAACTTATTTTTGATTGAAATCGTAAATCGGTAAATTTTAGAACACTATTGGAAACTTGAAAGCACTGGACAGCCGTTTTGTCCTAGTATGGGATTCTTCAGCTGCGCTCATCTACGATCCTGCGTTCGGGATCGTGGATGCACACTACTGAGAAGTTCCATACTAGAGAGAAACAGCCGTCCAGTGCATCCAAGTTTTCAATGGTGGTCTAAAGTTCATCGATTCATGATCTCAATCAAAAATTTAACAATTTCCACAACCCTATACTTATCAAACTTGTTTTTCTACAAGCTCTGTGATGTGTGTCTTGTTTTAAACTTCATTAACTCTATATACCACAGAAAATGGTTTCCTCGAATTGACATTACATCCATCTGAATTTATTTCACAGATACTAATGGTCTTTTGTGAAAAACTTCATGAAACAGGTCTAATTCATCATGTACGGCAGTTTATTATTGGATTAACTAATAACATCTAATAATTTAAAATTGTCTTCCAATAATTTTGTGTTATTTTTCTCCTTAATATCTACAATGAAAACTAATTTATCTAAAGTTTTTACATTTGGTTCCATGTAAGACTTTATAGATACGATACTGAAGAGTGTAGAGTACGGACAAAACAGCTTCTGACTGCATCCGACTTTCGACGTGTTGTTTAGTTAATGTAAATTCGTAATGACCATGAAATAAATCAAACTAACTTTCCGATAAATGAACAACATGTTGGTGAGTTGTAACACTAAACAAGAAGTAATTTCAATTTTAATGACTACAGTCTAAGTAATATGTGGCTAGTAACTATTATATATATATATATATATATATATATATATATATATATATATATATATATATATATATATGAGAATAGGTGAAAAGATTTTATAACAGCTATGAATAACTTAATTGATGAAAGATTGATCAAAATATTTGTTGTTTTGTACTTTTATAATTGGTGGTCATAGTACAATTTTACTTAACAATATTATTGATTTAATTTTCCTTAAATTATACAAATCCGTACGCTTACGCACATCCGAAGAGTTTAATAGTCAATATTTATGTATTATTATGTTATCAATTGTTAATATTTTCTTTAGATTCTACTTTTTATTCACAGTAATAATGTCTATTTTCTAAAAGTATTTTTTTTAATTGTTGAATGCATTTTCAAGCAAATTAATTACTTAACCACAGGATATCACATTTTGGTCTGAGATGTTTTTTCCTAGAGAGAATGAATAATTACTTCCTAAAATAAACTCTTGAGGTATTTATTAAGAAGCATAAAAAGATAGATTTGATAGAAATGATTTATTAAGTTTAATCGAGATGTTTATTTGATAGTTTGTTTAAATTAATGTCAGACCAAACTAAGTCACTTTATGAGTTTACACCTGCTGCTTGTTAGGAATTAATACTAATGGTTAAGGTAGAAAGTCATTGTTATTATCCCATCAAACGGTAATATCACTAGCTTCACGTAAGTGTTGTTTTATTTAGTTTAATTTACCTTAATGTTAATTACTGATAGACACTGAAATTACTACTTTTGAGAGCTTAGTGTTGTGCTGTGCGCTACTTATATACACATAGGTAGTATATAACGATGGTCAGACATAGAATGTATTTCAATGAAAGTTTGTAAGGGAAAGAACAAGAACAGAAAGTAATTGGAATGAAAATGCATGAAAAAGGAAATCTGAGACGATGGATTGATATTTACAAAAGTAACAGTCAAGTTTGAGACAATTGATTGATATATTGCAAATTAACTATTTACTGTATGTTTCTCAGATTTTAGTAAGATGTTCTGTAATTTTGTGCTCAAATATATTCGGTTGTTCCCACTGATGTTCTTGTTCATACGGTTTTTCTAAAGAGACCAGATATCTTTCTACGGAATTCATCTTTTACTCCATTTCATCAATAAGACGAAAGAATATAAACATGCAGCACTTTATTTTGATCCCTCCAATTTTTACAGTCTTATTTTTTTTGATGAAACTTTGAACCAGGAACAGTTTAAACGTCTGAAGTTTTAGTAATTCTGTTTTTGAAACATTCTCTGTTTTGTGAATATCAATACTTATAGAAGCAATCATCCATGTGTATAAAGATAAACTATCACAACTGATAATCACTAGTTAATGGAAATTTTCCTGATAAAATTTGTTGTTTATCGAATCGTGTACATTTTCAGTTGTCTCAATCAATTGAATGAATCTTACACATTTTGAACTTAACCTATGCACATTTTTATTGGTTCAAAATAAGTGACATAGTACCCTAATCTGTACTAAGACAAAAGATCTAACTGAATTTTTGTTGTTGAAGTAATTTCATAATTATGTTAGATAATTCAGTTAAGTAATTTGTCGATAATTTATATATCATAAATTACTAAATATTGAGTTGTTTCCCATTAACATTTCAAAGGTAAATACTTGAGTTATAACTGGTACAAGAGCATTAGTTGATTATAGAAAAGCACTGTAATTAAATTTATGAATCATTTCTTAACTTAAAACATATATATGTGATGAGTATAGGCTTTGAGAAATGGAATATATATCATCATAAACCTACAAATGTTTTACATATTTTGCTTACCTTTGTTTTACCACTTATTAAGTGAACTTATGTTGAACTGTAGAATACTTGGGGGGATGGGGATGATGAAATCCGGATAATGTTGTTTTAGCGCTCAATATATTTGTTAAGGTCTAGTGGAATCATGATGGAAATTAAATGAGACTTAGGACATTAGAGGTTTTGAAGACGTCTGTCTTTCAAGTCTATTATTATAACATATTTGATGCAACTTACTCTCTAGTAAAGGTTTCTATTTGAGGACGAGTGATACTGTTGTGGCTGGTACTATGTCAAGCCCACATAAACTACTCTAGCTTCTGGACAGACTAATTTATTCATACTTCTCAAGCCACATCTTGACCTTGTCACTTATTCGCTTATTAATTCTAGCTACTTTTATTTGAGTGTGTGTTAATTGCTTACTCTATTCATTGTGTGTCTGTGACTTATTTTGATCTGAATATAAATGTTGAGTCACGCTTTATCAAATTGGGTTGATTCACTCGTTTTCTACACTGTGCCCTCTCTCATGTTCTGTTCCTTCGCTTTGTTCCTCCGATTCTCTGTTCAGATCAATGAGTGTACGAAGCATACGTATTCAAACTTCATTCTCGTATTTGACTTATTTAGTTCCGTTATTCACTAACGTGATTAAACTCGATGCTCAAACACGAGGATTGGTAACAATCAGCATACGATCTGATTGGAATCAAATACGTGGCCGAAAAATACTACTTGGTCACCTTAACTAACGTAGGTCAGAATGGAGATTGGGAATTATCGTCATGTTCTGACTGAAAGCTGAGTGCTTCAACATTTAATCCACATTATGTTATAAATTGCTGGTTATTTTGAGGTTGTAATTGAACCGAATGGGTAGTAAATTGTTATGTATCTTATTAGCGAATTGAATATATATATATATATATATATATATATATATATATATATATATATATATATTTATATATATGTTGAGAATTGTTACAGCAAATTTTGTGGATTGTTCTGGTTAAAAGTAGTAATAGTGATTAAACAGAGAAGCTAGGAAATTGTTCTCATAAAATGATAAAAGTCAACTGTTTTTGTATAGGGATTTCTGGTGATTATAGAATTTTCACAATTCAAATCTCAAGCTAATCTTTGCTAGACCATCATTTAGAACCTTGAAGCAGTGGATGGATGATTCGTTTTAGTTTAGGACTACTAAACGATTGATTGATCACTGGGTGGTGATCAATTTCATGCTTGTCTAGTCCTTATTAGTGCAGATCGAATGCTATCAACCATGTTGTAATGTGGCCACCAGTCTAAGTGACTCGACATTGCGGGCACTATTGTAAGATTAGATGGTGGTTGGAGGTAGTCGACAGGAAACCCTGTCGACTACCTCCAACCACCATCTAAATGCTAAACAATACCTGTCCATAAACCCGCACGTGAGATTAAAACCGCAAACCTTCTGTTTTGCGTATGGACACTTATCCCTTAATCATTAAGCTACGTTCCAGGTGTATACAAGTCTAAATTCAATCAATTTGCGATATTGCATAACCCTTTCTCTGTTGCCTGGGCTAGATAACTACCTCACATCCGACATGGAATAGAAATTGTTGTTGCATTTGATGAACCAATGAATTTAAGTATTGTTTTCATTTAGGAAGAGGTTAACCCTCCACAAAGCAAAATACTGTTAAAAAAAATTAATCAATCTAATTTTTTGATCAATCAAATCTCATTACTTTTTTCCAAGAATTACCGTATACTTTCAGAATGTGCATAGTATTCATTTTGTTAATTCTCTTTTGAAGGATCAACGCCAAAATGGTTTATGTATTGGATTTAATTATAAAGGTATTTCTATATTCAAGGATGGTTGCAGTATCAATGTGTTTGAATGGTAAGTATATTATTTTCTAATTAAATTCACATAATTATAAATACTTTATTAATTAACCTGTCACGAGCATACAATCAATTACATATTCAATAATAATTACTTTTTTATACATTAAATTCAGCAGACTTTGAATTGTCCAAAAACTACCTTTCAGATAGCTATCTCATAGTCTAATTTATTTTGTCAGATATTTTTAGACTTGAAAGCAAATTACAACTATAGTCGGTTGTTATTTAAGTGGAATAATCATTGACTAATCAGAATAGAAATAGATGTAAACATTTGGAAGATATATTTTGAGTATCAAAAATGATTTTTAACATATTTGGTATTGTTTTACTCAAATTTTCCCACTGATGATTAGGACTGTAATTGATCAGTCTCTTATTGGCGTATCTGCATGATGTGCACATTGTCCCGATATTACCTTGATTCACAAGCATTATTAGCTGTGGAGTCCAGGACACGTATCTCGTCCTATTTGGGATTCGTCAGCCAGATGTGCCTGCATTTGAGTTGATGTTCACTCTGGGACTCGAACCCAGTACCGTTCGCTTTAAATGCCGTTGGGTTATCCACTTAGCTATTGAGTCCTGATAGCCGCTTACTTGTTCAATGGAGTGAAGTTTAAATTTACTTGGTGTTGTTTACTTGAATTTTCCCATCGATGATTAGGACTGAAATTGATCAGTCACTTATTAACATATGTGCGTACTGTGCGTATTACCTCGATATTGTCTTAATTCACAAGCGTTATAAGCTGACGAGTCTCAAATATGACCGAACGCGCGTCCTGGATTCCACTGCTAGCCAATATTCATGTTTGATTTTTAACATAGTTGATAAGTTCATATTTTGCTTGTCTTGATGTAAAATTTTAAAGTTGCTAAAAATATCATTGAACTTTATTTTTTGTATTATGTGTGTGAAGTTGTCGTGTAAATCGTATGACTCAGTATTAAAAATGAAATTGAATCTAAGAGTAAATAATGAAATAAAATTAAACAGTATATTACAATACATCCAGGACAATTTTAGTAGATTAAAGGATTTACTGGTGGCTATATCCAGGTAGTCTAAAAGATGTGGCTTCTTTTAAACTAAATATGTTATCTAGGCTTCATGATTTTAACTGATTAATTGTAAATTATAATGTTATCGATAGGAAAGTTGTACATTTCGAGATGCGTTTATTTGCAAAATATGTCAACATGAGCTGTACATTGTGTAATAGCTTGTAGGTTGTACTAGTACAGTCTTTCACAGTCTTATGGTTAATTATACTTGCTATTCAAATTGTAATCTATGATTAGTGTGACTGTTTTATGATCATATTTTACTGATATTATTCAACAGTATATATCACTTCATGTTACAACGCATCAAAACCAAGAAATACATGGAAATAGTAAGACATGAAAATAAATAATGAGCGGAAAAGATAAATGATACATAAATAGAATAAGGATATCGTGGCCTAGTTTATAAAATGTGAATGTGAATTTACCATGGTCTAAAATTATTCATTATCTGTTTCTTATAGAATCTATTCTTGTACAAGTTCTTTGAATATTTAGGGACTTTTTTGATCAAATGTATATTTTCAGGTGTCAGTTTTAGTTCTTTCCAAGCTTAATATTTACACCACTAGGAAACACATGTTTTTTAAAATCTAAATCTAAGCATGTACACCAATTTCTTATTTGGTGAAGATTCACGATCTTTGTGTATAGCTTACTTCTGAATGAAAGATTAGCTCATTATCTCAGAAATTTTCATTTAGTATCGTTTTATATACTAAAAAATGATTTAAAGCATCCATATATGATGGCCAAAATGTGTTGTTATCACGTCATGTAATCATGTATTGAGCCGCATAAGAAAAGAAAGGAAATAATGGGTTAGTTAGGGAAGTTCAGTTTATGATTGCGCCAACTTTCATATCCACCAAACCCTAAACTAATTTGATCCTTCATACTGGGGCACTATGAATCGGACGACATAAGTGGAAATACGAAAATCATAGACATGAATTTACTTGATCCTCAGACAAGTATTCAGATTTCTATAAGTTAAATTGAGCTGTACTTCAAAATACTATATGAAAATACATTTACGAAATCATACAATTAAGCATCAATAACTAATATGATTACATTTTATAGACAATTGGGAAAACATCAATTTCATATGTTCCTCGCACTCTAGTCAATTCAGTACCTACTCATCATATAACCACTATTTGAATCATTTAATAGTGGTGATCGATAAATGAATCCAGTCAACATAACAATGATAAACTTCGATATCAATTTTGTTATTATTGTTGAAGGCATTCTGGAGAATAAATACTCAAATTTTTGTCAGAAAACATTGATGAACATGAATTATAAGCTCAAAGAATTCTATCATCTATGATAGTTAAAGGGATCAGTAGCTTACTTAGTGTTAAATTTTCATCAATTGATATATTGAATTTTTAATTTAAGATAAATTCTATCATTCTATAATAATGTTGACTCTATTACCTAAGAATAAAACATATAAATGATGAATACAATTTATTACTAAGTATTATTTGGAAAGTATTCACATTCTAAATTAAACAGACGACAATGAAAAATTGTTTATGGTCAACGTATTGATTTATAAATAATAATAGAAAAGATAAGAAATATGTATTAGAGAACTTGGCTTAAACATTTTTTTTTTGTTTGTACACAAAATCAATAAAAATGTGTTACAAGTTATGTAATTTATTGTTTACGTATTTATCATCAATTGTATTTTTGAGCCTGATAACATTATTTTTATGATCTTATTTACTGCTGTAAAAGGAAGACTTTATTAAGATTAGGGCTTTTTATAAGTTGTTTATAAGAAGTTAGTTTATAGTGGAGACTAATAAAAATAGAAGAGTTATCACTAACTATACATTAGTGGTTAACTTGTTCAAAGGAGGACTTAAACTATAAACCTTCAAGTTTAGCATTTAGTACAATAATTTTAGAATATAATGAATTAAATTTCTAAATCCATTGAATTTTTTGATATAAATTAAATTGATCAAGTTAAAATAAGTAATTAGGCTAATGTATCCATTGATCATTAGTTTGACTATGTAACAATTGAAAATCAAAAATTCCTACAAGAAATATAGCTTGCATTGACAAAGAGCAAACGATTGTTTAATGTTTATCCGATTATTAGTGCTAAATTAATCTATATGATTTTGCTATATTTCTTAAGCAAAACAGAGGTTAGTGTATTATTCATTAATTAGTTTGTAATCGTTTAAACAACATATTACACATTTCTATTTGATGAAATTCTTAGTGCATTGAATTTCTACAATCCGTTAATTTCAATTACTTTGTGCTAATTAATAAAATTCAACAGTTGAGATCATGAGCTAATTGAAGCTAGACAACCATTGAAAGCCTGGAAGCACTGGATGGCCGTTTTGTCCCATTGTGGGACTCCTCAGCAGTGCGCATCCACGAACCCGCCTCCTGGGATTCGAACCTAGAACCCATCAGCCACGCGCGCGAGTGCTTAACCACTAGACCACTGAGCCGGCCTCCAACGGTGTTAATGCTTGACTTCAACTAATTCACGATATTGTGCTACCATCGTCAATTGTCTTTGGTCGGTAACTGTCTTCGAAATCGTGGAAGCGCACTGCCGAGAAGTTTCGTGATAGGACGAAACGGCCGTCCAGTATTTCCAGGTTTTTTAACATTGATTCATTGTTGATATCAATCTAAACTTATCAATCTTCACAACCCCATACTCATGATATAAACTCATGAACGTTTTAAATAGCTATCGCTTGTTTTCAATATTAAAGTCTAATTTTAGTTTTTTTCTATTATCGCTATACAGGGCATTTATTAAAAACATTTATCCAGAAAAAAAGAATTTGGTTTTAGTCGTGTGTGGCAAGCAGGTAAATTCTTTTGTTGATTCATCATATATATTGAGTTAACTTGTGTTTGAAAACAAAGTTAAATTTACATTGTATTAATGAAAGCATCTAAATGATGTAGTGTTCTTTCATTTTATCTGTATTTATTCTGTTTAGCGTCAAGGTTTTCAATAATTTTTCATGTATTCTGCATTGTTATGATCTCTTCGTGACATTTCCTTATGAAGTAAAATAAATCAAACAGATGATTATTGTTATTTCATTAGTTCAGTATTAAACTGGTTTCATCATAAAACTAATATCCTTACGATTTGACTAGTAAATATGGAAGAATATCGATTGTTATGCACTTCATTTCTTTGCTTTTACCAACTTACTCTCGGAAGGGAATAAGTGTTATTCTCACAATGCTGTAAAATATAGCGATTCATTTTTGTGACATCAATGAAGCACAGTTTTACTAGATAAAGACGAAAAGCTCGGATTTATGATCTGGACTGCGTCGTAAGATGTCAACTTTCTGATGGGGACCACAGCAAATGTCGTTTTTCGTGGTAATAGACGCTGGGTTGTACGACCCAAAATGCATTAAAATAGCTTCATTACATCAATTCTCTGTGTTCCTATAAATCTTTGGTTGATTTTCATTCATAATTTTGACCATGAGTGACTGACTTATCATTAGTGCAAATATCTTCCCAAAATTGTAGTAAACCTACCTTTCCCTACAAATTTGCTTTCATATTTCTTTTCAGTTAGAGGATGAAAAAGATCTTGTTCTCGGGTTCAAATGTAAATCGCCTTCAGAAGCCAAAACTTTATGCTTACGAGCACTCAACTGTAAAACATTCAAAGAGTAGGTCATTTTTTCACTCAATAGTAACTGAAAATTATATGTTTTAACTTTTTGTATTATTGGATATTTATTACATATTTTGTAATGTTTTAAATTTTCTTCTTTTAACTTCATCAGTCAGGTATTATTTTCAGATGTCTCTGGTTCAAAATGGTTTACTACTCTATATCGAGTATATGTTCATGAATTTGTATTTATTATGGTACAGCCTGACATACCAGTTCATACTAATGGTTACCATAGAAAATTTACTTACTTTTGTAATTGATGTCATTGGTTGTCATCAAAAGTTCATTACTTTTGTTGAATAACTTAAAAATTTACGAATCACAATAGTTATCAAGGATGATTAGTAGGGGAGTAGGAATACAATGATTTATTACTAGCGTCAAATCAAGTTCGAATTATCGTAGAAACGTTCTGTAGTTTTCTACTGAGGTGTAATTTTTTACTGTCCAGTCCAACGGATCAAACAGGTTTTCCGTTTTAAATCAGACTAAGATATTCTTTGCTTGGTTGTCGAATGATAGTAGATACCTTAACACTTTTTAACCATTACAGGTCGATTTATTGTTTGTAATTAAATTTCAAAATGTTGTTATCAGATTGTAGTCGCTTGTTTCTTAGGTCATTATTACACCCTAGAAGGCACATTTACTGAAAACGTTAGTCATTCAACTAAATGAATAAAAAGGTAGTTAATAAACAAACTATGAATTGAAGAAAACACAGCTTTTTAGAATGTAAATATCAGTAGTTAACAAAAGTGAATTTGAGACTACCTTTCAATGTTAAGCTATAGGATAAAATTTTTAAACACCGACACACCAAAAAACAGTACTCTTGTTGATAGTGGTCTGAACCAGGACATGGAATTCAAGGAAAAAGTTTATTGTTACAATTTCACTGGAGCGACCGATGAATAAATTCACACTTCCTGAACTACTTACCATTTGTGAGTAGTATGTAACAAACGTCATAAGAAACAGTGTGCATGAACGTTAATAAAGGCAAAAATTATTTAACTGAACTGGAGGTCTTGATATTTACGCTTCTCAGGTGTAAAAATTGATAGCTATTGTTCTGTTTGTTACTCTTACGAGTCTGCATAGCTAGTTAGTTCCTCCACATTAAGGTATGCTTTATCGTGACATTAGCTATTCAAAAGACTGAATCCTGTTCACTGATAGGAATCATCTAGAAAATACCGACTATTGATAGCGTTTTTTGTAGTGGGACTTAAAATAAACTCTCCATGTTCTATTTTTGTCTGATCACACTAAAATGTCTTTATCGCAGGCACTAAACTAGTAAAAAACACAGAACGATTCAAAAATATGCTAGTCTGATGACTGATGTAGAAACTTTGGTGAAGTTATGTTCTGTGAGCTGGATGGTTTAGTCACGGAGCTTTCATTGTTCTTCTGAACAACATCATCAGCACAAACTTCGGGTAGAAGTAAAGTATTTGAGTTTCTCTGCATATGACTAACAGATTGTTCTGTTGACAGTGATCTTGGTTGGCTAATGTTGACCTTTACCCTATCATTTTCTACCTCTTTATTTTAATTATTTCTCCCTTTGACTTGATTCTTGGACCTATATTTGCCCACAGTCTTTCTGATTGGTTTATATTTTGACGTGCTTCTAGAAACTCCCTGGTTTTCTTCATATTCTTTTTATTCTGGATGTCAACATTTTCCCAGTTGATTGTGCATTCATAGCTGTCCATACTCATTGATATAAGTGAAGATATGTCATGGCGTTTGATCGCTAATTGATGTTCATGCAGGCGAAGATGAAGAGGGCATCCACATTGTGTTATGTAGTGTTTTTTCGCAACTGAAACAGTTTGTTTCGCAGATGATGTTTTGTTTTCATTCTTTGTCACTTCATCCTTTGGTTTGCATAGGACTGCTACACATATTCCAAATAGCTTCAAGAATTTCATGATTTTTGATACATCTTTTATGTATAGTAGGATGATCCGTTTACTGGTCTCTATACTTAGTTTCGTTTCTGCTGATGAGTTGCGTTGATATTTTTTGATGAATTCGCTTGGGTATCCATTCTTTTGAAAGATGGTCATTAAATATTTTCCTTCATTTTTCTGCTCTGCAAGTGTGTTACACTGTACCTTCCTCCTCTTGAATAAAGTATTTAGGCAGTTGATTTTGTGAGTTCTTGGGTTGTTGCTACTATCGTTGAGAATCCGACACACTGCTTCTGTAATAAGTCCTGTCATTTCTGATCTCATTGATATCCTTTTTGTTTGTTCGTAGATTTTATTGTTAAATTGAAGGTATGTTGTTATTTATAAATCGACGAGTTGTAGCAGACTTTGACTTTGAAGCTCCGTGTACTCTGAGAGATTTCTGTCGTTAGTGAGGAACATGGTTAGTTCCTTAGCTAAGCTTGGTTCGATTAAGGTGAATAAAGCAGTTATGTCCAAGGATATCATCAGTTTGTTGTTGTTGTTGACTTGATTCTACTTAACCTTATCCAAGAATTGTGCGAAAGATTTAATAGAGTAGTCAGATCAATCCATTAAATGGTTCAGTATTCTTGAAATTTCTCTCGATAGACTGTATGTTGAGGTTCCAGAGAGTGATAAAATTGGACGTAATGGGATATTTGATTAGGGTAGTTTCGGCCTACCGTAGAATTGAGGGAGCGCTAGTCCATGAGATTTCATTTTCTATTGTTCCGCTTTGACTAGCCTGTTTAAAGTTTTTGAGATTTGTTTGTTACTCACTTAAACAATAAATTAGCATCATGAGAGAATGCATATGTATTTCAACACCAGACTACCAAGGTTTATTTCTTGTTATTATTAATTGTATGATTTACCACACTGTCACTGTTGTTTTTACAAAAAAAAACCTTTAGTTGATTTAGTGATTTACATATATGTATATTAAATACAATTGTACGTTAAAGTAAAACTAAAGGAAGTTCTAATTGAAGACAATATTGTTGTGTCTGATTTATATATAGTTTTATTAAGTTGTTGATCAAATGAGTTGATAAACTTTGTCATCAATTAAGAGTATCCAAGTTTAGGCATTAAATAATCTTTTTCAGTACTTCGATATTACTTGGCTGTTTAGGTAGATATCAGTTAGTTATTTGAATAATGTTTTTGAATGAGTAGTCAGTCATGGATTCCATTGCTAGCCACTATCCATCTTTGCTTATTTAAATATGCTTAGTGACTACTTAGGATGTATGATTGTTTCCCATATTTAATCTTATAGAGTACGATTACAAGAGATGTCTCTTATTCCTCGACCTTTTAGAACATCTAACATTTTAGCTTATCGGTGAGTAATAGTTACTTAATTTCTTAATCAGTAACATAATAGTTTATGATCATTATGATTTTACATATTTTTTTTCATTAATTTAACCATTTGTTTTAAATAACTTCATATGATCATTCATTTATTCATGTAACAGTACGGAATTCATAATGTTAACTTTATTAACTCATTTCAATGTATGGATAAATAAACATGGCAAATTAACAAAAATTTATTCAGATAATGCATCGAAATTTTCACATATAAATATCAATTTCAATAGTTGAGATCATGATTCGATTGAAGCTAGATCACCATGGAAAACCTGGAAGCATTGGACAGCCGTTTCATCCTAATGTGGGACTCTTCAGCACAATAAAACGAAACGGTCGTCCAGTGCTTCCAGGTTTTCCATGGTGGTCTAGCTTCAATTGACTCATGATCTCAGCTATTGAAATTACTATAATATCCACAAAAACCCCTTCTTATACATAAAAATCATTTCGGTAAAATTCTATGAATTAGCATATTTAGTATGTTATTTTCATTTTATTATGATCAACATACTTCTCAACTTATGATTACTTAATTAACTTAAAGTTCCATTTATTGTAACACTGAAGTCATCTGGTTATGGTTACAATATACACTTAATCTTTTAGTTGTATGTGATTATTTATGTTGTTACAAAAAATTTCTTTGATTACTTGATATAACTTCTGATCTTACATTCACATAATGATAAATTTGCAAAACCAGAGCATCTCTTACTAGTTCAGCTCTACACTTCTATATCATTACATCATGAATGTCTTCTCTAAGCAAACTCCCTAGAACTATTTATCTCTAATGATAGCTGTCTTGCAGTAGTATATTCAGTTTACAAATTTGTTTCTGCGATGCTTTTAGACAGCTAAGAAGTAAAATATTTTTTTAATTGCTTAATGAACAGAATAGAGAATGTTAACCCAAACCTTATAGATTATCTTTCAACTGTTTGCTTACCAGTCTGAAAATCATCCCAAGAATAATGTTCATTTTCTATTAACTACATACATATATTTTCTCTACTCAAATGCCCACTGACAGTATGATTTTCTAACAAATTGAAGTTTATCAGCTTGGTATAAACTTATTCTGATGAAATTATAGTATGGTGTATGCTACTTATGTCGACAGATATAAGTTTTAAGTAATACCAATCAGAAGTGGGATTCCTGAGAGCAGAAGGTTGAAAAGATCGAATTGAAGAGAACAGGAATGTAAATAGAGAGTAATTGTAGTAACAGCAGGAATGAAGGAAAGATGAAGTTCGTATGAGACAACTGATCAAAGATGTGCAAATGATGTATGTAATGTATGATTTGCATATTTTACGAAAACATTCTGTAATTTGTATTAAACAATAAATTAGTCCTCCTCACCTGAGCGTTCGTTTACTACAATAATACTTTAAATAAAATTATGGTTAGAGCATATATATCCTCATAGATTACAATTTCTCGTGATTGATTTATTCTAGAGAATCGGTCGGTCGATCTTAGCATAAACGTATAGAACACGGTTAAGTTGATCTAGCTTTTGAAAATGTTATAATGTTTAGTAGTGAATAAATATGTATATATTCGTAATAGGTTTTAGCCTTAAATAAAATACACTAAAACATGCATTGAATTGTAATGGAATTCAACCAGGCAATTTATAATTGATTATAAATGCTGACTATCATCCTGAAGTGGCTTTGTTTCTTTAATTAATCACCTTTTATAACCGTTACTATATAAACCCCAACGGTGTTTGAAATCAGAAGGCAATAAAAGGCGGCGATCACAGTCTATTTGTGGACAGCATGTATGACTAAGCCATAAACACATTGAACGAGTTTGAAGAAGAGAGGTGAATGTGTGTATGTGACCAAATACAGAGGCAAATTTAGAGTCAAATCGAATCAAGGCTCAGCTAGGATTGTCGAAGGCTAATAATAGGATTCGAATACATATATACATGGGGAAGAGAATGAATCATCGAGCGATATTTAAGTGATTAACATTTTAGCTAGAGTCTGTCAGGTGATCAAGCATACATGTTTATACAAACAACATAATGATTATAAAAGCACAAAGAAATATGAGAATTGTTACTGTTCGAATAATATTATCTGTTAAGTTAATAAAAGGACTTAACCAAAATTAACCATTATCTAAATTGATTGAAAATCTGTATGATTTGTTGATTATCATCGAAGTTCAGTTATCCCCCATACCATTACATGCTACTGTTATAATGTTGTTTAGTACAATAATTTGAATATTGTAAACAATTAAAATTATTTGAAAGTAACTCTGAATTGCGATTAAATCATTTAAGTCGATTGATAAATAATGAAACTATAATTGAATTGTATCCATTTCAACAATTAAAAATTGACGCGTTAGATGAATAGACTCATGTAGCTTAGTGAGTAACGCGTTGGCGTTTGAAGTAAAAGGTACTGTGTTCGGGTCTCTATATGGACATAGATATATCTAGCTGACTAGTTCCAAATAAGACGAAACAAGTGCACTGAATTTCTTTGCTAGCCACATACCGAAAATACTAAGAACTTGTAACTAAAGTGTATATTGAGGCTATCTCCCTTCAGGAAGAACTCATGGCAATAGAGATTGATCAATTGCAGTACATAAGATCAACAACGGGTAAAAACAATCACGTCTATAAAGTTATCAACTTTGCTTAATATTTGATTTTTCTTTTCTCTTCATAGACCATCAGAAATTATTAATCAAGATTCTTTAAGTGATTCTTCTGATAGTTCACAGTATGCTTCACTAAAATGGTAAGTGGTGTCTGTTTAGGTTCTATTTATTTCATAATGGTTCAACTGGGGAGCAATAACATTTGAACAATAGTCAATTAATTTATATTTATAAATTTTTCAAAATGTCGAGATTATTGTTTTTGTCTATGGCGAGTTTCATTTGAAATCATTCTGATTACATTAATTCACCATTAGATATTCGAAGAATCGCCACTAAAAATCATATAAATGATGCTTACCACTACCCAACAAGCTGACATCACATTTAGATAAAAAAAATGTTAAATAGACCTTACACATCAGTCATATGAATATACAATCTATTTTCGTTCTTTGAAATATTCCATTACATCAACTTTACGTTGTTTATAACGATAGACTTCAGAAGTACTTCAACAGAAGAGAGTGATGCCAGCGATACAAATATCGTGAAGCTAGTATTTTATTATTCTTATTAAAGTGGCAATACTAAATTAGAAGATAGATTAGGTGTCTAACATACAGTTTCTTAATTAGTAACTTAAATTTTTTTATTTGTTTTGAACCCTGTTTTTTGCATATAAGCAATGATTTTCAGATGAATGTATCTGATCTCTGAAATCACAAACATACTGCATATAAAATGAACAATCGGAAGTGACGTTATTACTGACAGTATACACACTGTCATAGTCATAAATTTTGTTAGCACAGAGTTATCACTATTTAATGCAAAACATAAATATGTCAAGAAGGTGGGATCACTATAACGTCATTTGTGTTTCAGAGTGATAGATTTTATATCTCTGCTATGGGCGATACATTAAACTATACGTTCGCTAGAATTCAGTTTGTTGTTTTACATTTTACTGGTTCGGATTAATATTTTTAGTACTTCATAAAAATTCGATCATATAGAATCAGTAATGACATCCCAGTAATAAAATAATAATATTTTTATGATATCATACTGAGTAAAAATTGAAATTCTGACGTCGCCTCTTCAGAGAATAAATAATTGAAATAAATTAATATAAGTTTAAACAGTACAGAGAAACAGATCAATACTCAGTGAAATCGAAACAATATCATTCAGGTCAAATTTTATGCTCTAAAAGAATAAGACATTTTGTATAGGTATTTTGTTCAAGGTTTTACTTCTCTTTCTAAAAAACGAGAAACTCACTATTAGTTGAAACTGCAGTTTTACTTCCTAAAACATAAGGATATATGTATGTAAATGAGTGTGAATGTATTTCTCAATTTGAATTACTGAACAAGGCTTCCCTATCACTCTATGTCTTTTCGTTTAAGTAGCTTGAGTACAAAAAGCTTTTGTACCGGTATCGGAATCAGATATCGCACAAATGTGAGACAATATGTGTGAATTCATGCAAATCTGAGTGAGTGTGTAAAATACATCACACAAATGTTACAAATAATATTAAGAACAATCTATCGAATGCTAAAGTTATATGAAATTATCAAGTCAAACTTCGATAATGATACTTACAAAAATGCTATGGATTTTCAACAGTTACTACTAGTGTTATCTAAGATAAATATATAGGTTTTATTCGTTAACCAAAATGAATTTCCATCTCTGTGTTAAGGTACTAATAATAAAAACAACAATAAAGGAAAATTGAAAATGTGAAAAAGAAAGAAAATCTAATATTTTAACCCAATTTTATAATTAGATTTTGCCTCAATGATGGACTTATTTTAAGATTACCATTCAAAACAGAACAAATGTTATCTTTTGGTTTGTAGGGATATTTTTTTATATTTACGTAGTTAAATGTTAAAGGTCAGCTACCTTGATTACGCGTTAAGATGACGAAATTTTAAAGTCCATCTTAATTAAAACATATTGATAATAAATAAAACTATCAGTTATTACAATTAAGCACCCACCGAAAATGTTAATATACCTGCATTAGTTGCTAAGGTCGTGGTAAAAAAAATTACGTCAGCTAACCTATTTCGTATTAGTATATTGTAAATATATGCTTTATATAAAAGAAAATTCTACAACATTGATTGTGACAACAGCCCAAACGACCAAAAACACGTGATTACATAATGAGTAAACGGTGATAGGAATTAAATGAGTAAAGCTCATTTAATAAAATAAGATTACTAATCTGGAAGATAGTTGAAATAAAAACTCAATGATGTAATAAAAGCAAAAAAGAGTTAAAGAAAAAAGTTTAAGATGCAACGAAGCAATATTTATCGCCAAGGCAAGGAAACATCCATAACCATCTCCATCAGGTTTTTGACGTCTGATAGTAACGGCTTCAACAAACTTTAAACGACTGAAGTTTGGCTGCCTACTTATCACCTTGAAAAGTTGCAAGATATTGACCTGATGTCCTGTGTTCAAGAGATGTTTGTGATTGCACTGTTTAGTCTTTCTTTCTCTTGTTCTGAGGTTTTTTGGAACATGCATCCACTCTTTGTGTTCTCCCAAATTCTAATCTTCTAAATTCTTCATGTCCTTTTTCTCTTTCCAAATTTATTTCACCGGATTATACTCCTTGAATAACATCTTCAAACTCTAGTATTTTCGATTACTGCTTATCCTCATACTACCTCCACTACGGATTTGAATCAACAACTGCATCTCTGTTCTAATGTGGTATGACAACTCGAACTAATATACGTACGTACGAAGTTCTACGTTGTTACCGACTGACTGACTGAATTCATATTATTCCATTAAGTTTGTTCTTATTACTGTATTTAACTTAATTTATCAATGTTATTCATTATAAATAAGTTATTTTTTCATCATTTTCCATAATAAATATGTCTGTATATATTTTTCTTTAGTAAATATACTCCTCCAACTGTAGATATTCAAACAGATGTAACAACAACAGCAGCGACGACAACAACAACAATCGCAACAAAAAAATCACACAAGAATTCAACTAGTTCAGAAGCAAGTGAAAATACAGCATGGCCAATTGATTTTGCAACATTCATAGGAAAAGAATGTAATGCTAATAATGCTGTTGATCAAGACAATACTGATCAAAATAATGATAATCAAACACATGGAATAAATATATCATATTTAGATCCCCCATCAAAACCGGTGAATAGAGTAAGTCCACGAAATAGTTTTGGAGGAAGTATGGACTTACCGATACCAAGTGAAAAAAGACCACAAGTTTCTGATTTATCATGGAAATCTAAACCGGTACATCGGTTAGTTAATTCATCTTCTATCAATGTGAACAAGTAGGTTTTTATTACGTTTATTTTTTATTTTCATAATATTACACGTGGTAGTAACAAACCGTGTTAGGTAGAGGGTAGTTACCTACAGAAGATAATAGCAGGTGATCTTACAATATTGTGGATTGATCGATATCAAAACCACTGAATGCCAGCTCAGTGATCTGGACGTTAAGAGTGTGAGCGCATGACTGAAAATCCAGCGTGCGGGATCGTAGACGCACACTGCCGAGGGGCCCCATATTACAACAAAATGACCATTTAGTGCTTCCAGGTTTTCATTTGTGGTCTAACTTAGAACTTTTCATGATTTCAACAAAAATGAACAATATCCACAACCCCATATTTAGAACAAATCAATTTAGAATTATGCACTTACATTTACTTGTTCAATAATATGTTTGCAAACGTAGATTATTGAGCATAACCCAGTAGTCTGAAAATTAACGGATCTTCTCAAAAATTAAGGATATTGGATTCGATGATTAGCGAGTATATTAATTCTTATCAGAAAGAGGTTTTTGTGGATGTTATAGTAATTTAATAGTTGAGTTCATGAGTCAATGGAAACTAGGCTCAGTGGTCAAGACGTTAAGCATTCGCACGCAGGACCTTTGGTCTTGCGTGCGAGATCTCAAATAAAATATTAGTTCTAACATTTAATCTTCTATGTATCATGAAAAATATTGAACATTTAGAGAATGTACATCATCTGAACTGTATGAAGTAGTTTTCAAAGTAGCCTCAAATTTTGATGAATCATTGAATACATCTATATCTAGGTTGTTGATTCAAAGTTGCAAAGCACGATTTATTGACATCTTTCTGAGAATTCTCGAAAGTCATAGAATACTGAAAAGTTATTTCTTCCTGTTATTAAAATTCTAATTAAAAAAATACAATACTTAGATTATCTTCACTTATTCTACAAGTTATCTCAGTAAAATACAAGCTGAGGTGAAAAGTAACTAATTTCAATTACAATATTGAAATACGTAATATCTCTCCGCAAAAATCAATATGTTCTACTGGTAATTTATAGTTTATCAGAAGGGGTTTCGTGAAGATTTTATAATTTCAGTAGTTGAAATCATGAGTCAATTAAAGCTAGACCACCATGAAAAACCTGGAAGCACTGGACGGCCGTTTCGTCCTTGTACCATCTGCTCACGAGTGACTGATTTCGAGAGGCATTTCATGGAATTCTAGTGAGAAGCCATGACCAGTGGATTTCAACCACGTCTGTTGTGAGATATCAGCTCACTGAAGACAATGGTGACGGTGGCGCAATTTAGTGGATTGGTTGAAGTTAGATATTAACACTGTTGGATGCCGGTTTAATGGTTTAATGGTTAAGCACTCTCACGCGAGAATGATAGGTCCTGGATTCTAATCTCGCGATGGACGGGATCGTGGACGCGCACTGCTGAGGAGCCTCATACTAGGTAGAAACGGCTGTCCATTGCTTCCAGGTATTCCGTGGTGGTCTAGCTTCAATTGACTCAAGATTTCAACTATTGAAACTTATGGTTTACTCAACATCGATATTGGTGTTATGATTTTAATGATAAGAGCTAAAATACATATACCTTTATAAATTATAAATAGTTGGAAAATTAACTGGTGAATCTTCGTATTTCTCAACAGATTATATTTCATCACTCTTAAGATGATATGCGTTTATATAATCTACTGTTTTAAATATTTATAGTTAATGAAATGAAGAGGAAATAAAAATTTCTTTCACATTGAGTAGGTTTTCAAAATTTATTATAGACACTAATTAAATATGGAATATTCCAGAAATGTTTAGTTGCTATCAGAATAATAGATAGACTATAAGTATTTAATAATAAAACTACTCTTTTACATTGAAAAGAGCAAGAAAAAAGGTTCTAGGGGAATAGCATGAATTCATTTTATTTCATTAGTTCTATTTAGCTACTTACAACCTGTGAGAACCGACGAAATAAAATGAATTATTATTAGTATTGGCTTTAATCAATATTATATTTTGACGCAATATAGAATTCTCAGCATAAGGTATTTCAACAAGTTTCTTTTACAAAAAAAAAAACAAAAATAAAGACAAAAAAGAATGGAAAAATGTGAAAAAACCGAAACTGTACAACTTTCCAAATTAAAGACATGTTTAAGAATACAGGTTGTTGACTAGACTGACTCTAACAACCTGTTCGTCTCATAGTATATTTGATAGATAAGGCATTCTAGAACTTTTATACTTTTCCCTGCGCGCATGGATTTTCATGCAATTACGTTCTACCAGAAGATATACAAGGAGAAAGATATGAGTAAAGGAGATGGTTAGTATCTGATAAGATAACACCTGCCAGGAGTTTGCATGACTTTAGATGTTTATCCACAACCATAATAATTATGACCTCAAAGGATTCAACACACACCTTGCTAATCGCCTTCAGCACTCTCCGCAATACAGCAGTCTTTTCTTAAAAGCCCAGGAAAGATTAATGGAGAACAGTAAAGAATAATAGGTAATATGCAGGAATTGACAAATTGTAAGAGTAAATGACAAGTAATCCCAAAAGCATACAGCGTCTTAATGTAGTAAGTCAGACGGAAATCTATTCTGCTAGAATATTTGTTCTTTCTCTTTTCAAAATAATAAAAGAAACTATGTGTATATGAATAATATTGTTTCATAGTTATAGATTGTGATTTATCTATTTAAAACAAATATTAATTCATTCTAAGCTTCATCCACAAAGATCATAAAAGATTTTAGTAGAGTACCCACACTTTACTAATTATAACCTTTGGTTATTACATTTTATTATTCATCATAAAATGGATTAAGTCACTGTATATATATGTGATTATTCTTATGTTACTTTTTAGTGAAAATGATAAATAATCAAATATATCTCAGTTAAACATTATCAATTATCAATAATATCAAATACAATGGACACTATAGTTTTCTCTCCTATTCTCTTGACAACTATTAAAATAAGTAAAAATATAACTACCGATGAATTATAAATCACTTTTAAGTGATTCATCATTAATATTATTATTACCATCATCAATAGTATCTAATATGATAATGAGTCTGAATCAATGTATTCAGTTCTATTTTTTTAAAAAATCATTATCGTAAATTGATAATGCATATTCATGTATCCATGTAATTCTTTATTTCAATCATTCAATATTATGAATTCATACAGAAAGAATAATAAAAGTAAACGAAAAATAAAGAAATATAATTCCATAGATTTATGTCTTTCATAATGTATATTGTAAAAAAAAGTATTTTGTTTTATTCTTTATTTTATTCTCGTCTTCATTTTTATTTATTTATTTTTTGTTGTTTTTTCTCTCTTCCAATTTCTACTACATATTGTTGTATAACCTAATGTAAAGATTTAAAGTAAAGCAAACAAATGAAATGAATAAACTTTATATAGTTTCATTGTGTAATAATAGTAATAATAATAATAATAATAATAATAATAATAATGTTTTATTTTATATTTTCATTCGTTTATTTACTTGTTCAGTTTTGTTTTTTCTTCTCTATTTCATATAATTAATTAATTGAAAAAACAAAATATTTTGTTTTGAAAATTTTTCAATTAAATTATCAGATTTATATTTTTAAAAAAAATCTATAATATTTTGATTATTAAGATGATTCGTTATTAGTTAAGAAAGATAGACTAATTACCATAATGTATTACTGAAGAACAATATTGGTAACTATGTTATTATTATATTATTAATATTGTTACTATTATTATTATTAGTCGATTATTTGCACGCTATTTATTTTTCAAAATTTCTTTCAGTTGGTGATTTTGTTTTCTGTTTACATTTTATTTATTCTTTTATTCTGTCTTTTGAAATTCAATTCTTATTTGTATATTTTATTTTGTTTTGTTAATTTGAAGATTTTGTTTGTTATTATATATTAATAATTTAATGGATATGATCTGTTTAAATAACAATATGTATTTGGTAAAAAGAAGGGAGATGGGGGTGAGGTGGGGAGTAGAAATACTTGTTTATCATTACCTATCTATTATGTTTTAGGTGTAATACATTGGTTGATTTTGTTTGTCTTTATTTTATGTGTTGTGTAAATGATAAATAGAATGTATAAAAGTACATGAAATGATATTTTTTATTAATTGAGTTGTTTTATGGAGAATAGCTTAATTTGAAGATAGTCCTTGTCAAACATAAATCACTTGAATAATTTTTGTAAATTAAGAATTATTGAATAGCTGTTTTAATCTGATTTGAAACAACTGAGGAGTGCTAATATCTTAACTTTATTGTAGATCTAGTAGTTGGCTTAGTATCTCATTTAACTTTAGTCAGTTTGTCATGTTGTTCAACAGTGACTCAATGAAATTAGTCAGCAACTAATTAATCTATGATTTGTTTGTGGACCGTTGAATTTTAACTTCTAATGGTCTAAAGCTGACTGGGGAGCTGCGAGAACTGAAGCTCCTTGAAATAGTCTAACATGAGATCCCAGGCACTCAATGCTAAAAAGTCTTCAACGAAGTAGAAAATACGCCTCAAAGATTATATCAGTTATTGATATTTAATTTCACTATTCATATATAGGTTGTTAGTCGCTGATATTTACATCTTGCTAAGCATGATTATTTTGAAAATAATATGTATGTGATCTTATAACTAAATAAATTTTGGTCCCACTCTAAATATGCATCTACTAAGTTATTTTCACACATTACTCAGTGTTAACATCTATCTACTACATGAGAACTCTACAATTGATTGATCACTAAGTACTGACCAATGTTATATATGCCATGTCCTTCTTATTGCAAATTACTACCCAGTGATCAATCAATTGTAAATGCATCTCAGTCCCACAGGAGGTCATTTGCGGCTCAGATAGATCATCATTAACGCCTCCGACTGTAAAGTAGGGTGACACGGGACCGAATCCGCCAGAGAGCATCCGTTCCCTCAGAATTACAGGTAAACTATACTGATAGGTATCGAATAGCGCGCAACCTAGATCAAACGGGATTTCCTGTTGGCTACTTCCAACCATCACCCTACTTAAATACGTCTTTGTAAACGATTTATGGTACGAAATTATCTGATACGGTGAGTACATCAAACAGTCAGCTGTGAACTAAGTTGACAATAGAATAAGTATAATTCACAAAATTTATGTCAATACTGCTTCCCTGACACTTTTGATTAGCAACGATTCCATGAACCTTAGTTACATTTTGTGAGTCTCCTGGATTAATTCAAATAATTGATTAAGTACTTTAAAGCTCGATCTTATCATTCCTCGCTTGCATTCAATTTACTCCTATACTGGCTAGCATATAACATTAAAATAAGTGGTAACTGGTCAGGTAAAGCATATCGTAATCTCTTTATCCAGTGAGTGTTCATTAAGTTGCAAACCGATTTATTATCTTTGCTTTCGTGCTTAAACTCAAAATTATCCGTCAGTTCGACTACATGTATAATTGAACATCATCAACCTGTGCAAATTCGAGTCTTCAGAGGATATTTTTCCATAAATTCATTTTGCTCTGTTTATTTGAATCTTCCCATTGATGTTCAGGACTGCAATTGATCAGTCTATTATTGACATATGTGCACTCTGTGTCAACAACTCAGTAGTTAAGTAGAGAACGCGATGGTGTTAAAGCAAACGGTACTGGGTCAGAGTCCTGGAATGGAAGTCAACTATAGGATGCAGGTACACACAGCTGACGAAACTCAAATAGAACGACACGCGTGCCATGGATACCACTGCTAGCTGCCATCCGTTTTCTTCCTTTTCCCTGTTCATAAAAAGAGTACAGACGGTCAAAATGAATATTGATACTGACCGATTCCGACCAAATAATATTTTAAAGACTATTGTACTATTCAGTTACTTTCGTAGTAATTAAATGAATGAATCAAATGAGTAGCATCTTTACTAATAACTAAAATGTTATTAGTTAAATAGAAAAAAATACAGCTAATTCAACACTGTCATTAATGACTTTTAAACCTGTGTTATATTCAATTAGTAATTAAGAGATTGTAGACAACCTACATTTGATGACTGATACCTCATTATGAGCATTACAGTTATTTCGTATTGCGGTACATTTATTTGAATAGTTTCTTCAAAGAACCTGTTTACATCTGATAATATTATAATTTTCTCATATAATAACGATATATCTAAAAAGTGAACCATACATTCGTCGAAACTAGTCAGTTATGAATTACTTGTCACAGAAAACTTATAAGTTTTGATTTATGATTTCTGAAATAACGAGAAAAGTACAAACAGTTGATTAATTTATGTGATTATGTGGTACTACTTACTATTAAAAAGTAGTGTACAGTTTATTTACAATATTGTTGTTTACTGTGTAGAAGTTACAATAAAAGATGAATAATTTCATCTCTACTAAAACAGATTTTAGTTTCAGCACAGAATGAATACAGTTTGGAAAGTAATTTCATTTAAAAAATCGAATACTAGTACAAAGGGCATATTGCCCTCCAAATACTTGAATATCAGTTCCATATTTTTATAGGACTCGGTCATAGGACACAATTCAGCCGACTGTGCTTATCTAAAGTATGGATATATTTTTGTGTGAAAACACAAGAGTTAAAGGAAATGGTTTTGTTAAGAAAATGGTGTGTAATATTCTCAAGCTATAAGCAGAACTTTCCAACTTATTAAAACATTTTAATCGTAGTAATGCATTCGCCGCAGGTAACGATTATCGTTCACTTCTTAAAGAGTGGTTATACAGGTCGATATTAAAGAGATAGCTAGTAATCTTATACTTCAATATCCTCAAGTATTCAGTGAATAGATTATAACATTCAGAAAATTTTTCATAATTATACATTCGAGAAGCTGAATTTCAATACTCAAAAATATTTGTCTCATCAAAATTTTAGTTATAAATTTATAACCATTTAGTTATTACGAGGGTACCCTGAAGCATTTTGTATGGGGATAAGAACTTAAATTTTACTAAGAAGTACTGAGCATTATCAATGATTATCATTCAAAAATCCTACCGGATTAAAACACATCTATAAATGATGATTGTTATATTCCATAGATTCACTTCAAATTCTACAGTTATACATCCAAATTAATGATATACATACCAAGTTTTAAATAAGCTCATCTTTTGTAGATATGTATATTTGAATATAGGATTGTTTGAAAATAAAATAAAATTTTGATATAAATAAAAACGGAAATCAGTAAACAAAGAAATTTTCATTCCAATGTAATTGTTAATGATGTAATAATTAGCTTGGAATGTTAATTAAAACAAATTTATATACTCAGTGAAGTTATAAGGTGAATAATCTGAAAGAATATAGATAATACAGAGTGAGAGAAATACTCATATGATTACAAACCAGATTGCATGTTTGATCGTAGACCACGTAGTGTATGAAGTTATTCGAATTAAGTAGTAACAAGATTTGAGGTACAATAAGACAAAGGTGAATAATACATGTGCATTAGTTAAATTAAGTCATCTTACAATTCATTTTGTATTGGTTGTTTGAATCTTCCCAATGATGCTTAAGATAGAAATTTATCAGTTTCTGATTGTCATATTTGTATATTAACTTAAGTCACAAGCATTATAAGCAAAGATAGATGGTGGCTAGCAGTGGAATCCAGGACGCACGTTTCATCGTATTTGAAATTCACTGGCTTGCACAATGGTGTTATGATTTGATGTCCGGCTTACGATCACGTGACTTATACACCAATCAGAATACGGCTTATACGAATATTCGCACTATGACAAGACCAATGACGTTCAACCGGTCTGAGCAGTCTAGCGTCCTATTGGGTCCTACGTCCTTCTAACCCGTCCTCTTGAGTCCAGAACACAAAAGCAGCTTCCGAATCAACCAAAATCATTTATTTCAGACATACTCGGTTTATATATCAATCAGGCAGACCACAACGTACCATAAAATAGAAAATAACATATGTACACAAATAGGCCAAAAAGTGGCTGTGAATGTGGGAAACAGTAATTAATAGACAGGTTATAACTCAAGAATAATAAATCGTATAGTAATAATCTGTGGGTCAAAATAAAGCTTATAATAAGTGGAATATAAATACACATAATGTAATTCTTGAATAATTATACAATAAGAATATTTATAGAATATTTGTCCATTAATAGTCCTCAAAAGTTACCTGTAGTTTAATCTTCACTGGTATATAACACCTCCCTTTTTTTTTGAAGCATTAGAGATAATAACGATCCTTAGGATTTATTTTTATTCGATTAGGTTTCCGCCTGATACGCTGCGACCTCCTGGGGAGTGTTGTATGTGTCCTGTTATTTTTCGGGTCATTTTTAATTTCATTATCCGACTCAGTTAATATATTTATTGGTATACTCGACTTTATATCATTTCCTGTCTCCCGCTCCTGTCTGGTTGGCTGCATCTGGTTTGCGTGTCGCACCCATATCTTTCGTCCAACTTTTACTTCATAGATAACCTTCCCTTTTCTTCGTATTATGATGCCAAACTTCCAGGTTGGCTTTACTCCCGCGAAATCTCTTGCTATTACGGCTTGTCCCACCTTAAAGCTTCTGGGCAATGCACCATGTCGCTTGTTGAATTGCTGTTCCATTCGTTTGTTCTTGCGGAGTTTGGCTGTAGGTTTTTGTTTCATTTGCTCTAAAGGTATTCTAATCTTTCTCCCAAAAATTGCTTCTGCTGGACTTTCTTGATTATTTGTTGTTGGGTTGGGTGTTGCTCTGTAGGTTTGTAGAAATCTTTGGATAATCTCTTCTATTTCCCCTTCTCCTTCGGCTTTAAGCAGTGCTCTTTTAAACGTATCGACGAACCTTTCCGCTAGACCATTTGACTGCGGATGGTATGGGGGTGTCTTTATATGCCTGACGGTGTTTGCGACACAGAACTTCGAGAATTCAGCAGAGGTAAACTGTGGTCCATTATCAGACACCAGTACATCTGGACACCCTAAGCAACTGAATACTTGTCTCAGTTTTTCGATAGTAGCTTTTGTCGAAAGAGACTTCATGCAGTGGATCTCTGGCCATTTTGAGAAGGCATCAACAATCACCAAGTACTGTTTCCCGTTTATGGGACCTGCGAAATCCACATATACTCTCGACCACGGATTTTCCGGTGTCCCCCAACTCTGCATTTCTGTCTTGCGAGGGGCTTTGATAGCTTTTGCACACGCGGAACATCTCTCAACATAGTCTTTGATCTGAGCGTTAATATTCGGCCAATATACATACCCACGTGCAAGTGCCTTCATCCGTGCTATCCCTGGGTGTGCAGCATGCAGTTCTGACATCACTTTACGGCGTAAGTTTGAAGGTACAATTACTCGATTTCCAAACATCAAGCACCCATCCACAAGTGATAGAGAATTTCGACGGTGAGAATACTGTTCAATATTTTTGTTGTCTATATGGGTAGGCCAACCATGTTCGAGGTATCGAATAATCTGCCTCAGCTCATCGTCTTCTTGAGTATGGTGTTTAATGTCTTCAGAGGATAACGGTGTTGCTTTTATGGCAACTTGTAGTATATGATGAACATCATTTTCCAACGATATCGTCGCGATAATAGAATCTTCGCTTTCTTGCTTCTGATTCGCAATTAATCTGGATAAAGCATCAGCTTGTCCAAACTTTTCAGTTGATTTATATAGGATTTGGAAATCGTAAGCAAGCAACGTAATAGCCCAGCGTTGTAATCGATTCGCTGTATATGCAGGAATACCTGACTTCGATCCAAATATAGATAAAAGCGGCTTGTGGTCCGTTAAGAGAGTAAATCGACGACCATAAATCATTTTATGGAATTTCTTTACTGCAAAAACTAAAGCTAGTCCTTCCTTCTCAATCTGACTATATTTTCGCTCAGCTGAGTTAAGAGTTCGGGATACATGAGCAATTGGCTTTTCTTTACCATCAGGAAAACGATGGCTGATAACAGCCCCAATTCCATAGTTTGAAGCATCGGCGGCTACAATTATTTCAAGCTTAGGATTATAATGAGTCAGCAACAATTTAGAAGATAAAATCCTTTTTATTTCATCGAAAGAATCTTGACATTCCTTTGTCCAGTTCCATGTTGCATTAGCCATCAAGAGTTGATTTAATGGATGTCGTAATTTATACATATGGGGTATGAACATACTATAATAACCAATCATCCCCAAAAATGAGCGAAGAGTTGTAACCTCAGTCGGTCTGGGCATATTTTTGATGGCATTAATATTATCTGGATCTGGTCGACGACCATTTTTATCAAATATATATCCAAGGTACTTGACAGACTCGAGCTGAAGTTCACACTTTTCTTTTTGTAACTGAAAACCGGCTTGTGATATTTTTGTGAGCACCACATCTAACCGACCCATTAATTCCTGCACAGAAGAGCCAACAACTATAATGTCATCCAAATAAACTGCTACACCTTCGACGTTAGACACCATAGTATCCATTATATGCTGGAAAATTGCTGGGGCTGGCTTAACACCAAACGGTAATCGGTTAAACCGATAGAGTCCGCGGTGGGTATTAATGGTTAATAACTCCTTTGAATCTTCGTCAACTTCTACTTGTAAATAAGCTTCAGACAAATCAAGTTTAGAAAAATAACGTCCACCGTTCAGTTTAATAAATAAATCCTCTGGCAGAGGTAATGGGTATGAATGACTTTGTAGAGCGTTATTTAGTCCTGTTGAAAAATCTGCACAGAGGCGAATAGCTCCGTTCGCTTTCTGAACCACTACAATTGGTGCTGCCCATGCCGAATAATTGATAGGTTGTATAACACCGAGCTTCTCCAGTCGGTCTAATTCTTTGTCGACTTTGTCAATAGCAGCATATGGGACTTGACGTTTTGGACGGAAAACAGGTTTTGCATCCTGTCGTAAGTATAATTTCGCCTTCTCAATTGTGCAGCATCCCAGCTTATTCTGGAACAAGTTTTTATGCTTCTGCAAAAGATCTTCTATCGTTACCACTTTCTTAGTTACATGGACTGTGGGTGGATCGCTAGGATTATTTGCGCTTTTCATCGAACATATTTCACTTAATGGTACATCCCATAAATTTAGTTTATCTATCCAGTCTATACCAATAAGATCTAATTCATGTCTGTTCGTTAAGTAACAATTTCCTGTAAAGTAATTACCTCTGAATTTAACAGAACATTTTATCATTCCAACAAGTTTTAATATATCTCCGGACGCATTCCGTGCAGTGTGCTCTGTTGGTAATACTTTCGGACACCCAATTAAATCCCACGTTCGTTTCGAGATCAGTGTGATATCGGACGCTGTGTCCAATTGCAATCGAACAAGAATACCATTAACTATTAATTCCACATATCTTCTTTTATCAGCTACGTCTAGAGCCAGTGTGGAATATATACTGTTTATATACTTATTTTGGTACTGGTGAGGACGCCTGGTTTGTTTCGATCTCAAACTTTCTTTGGTTCGGCAGACTGTTTCTTTGTGACCAACTTTATTGCATATAGTGCATTTATGATATCTAAACCGACAAAATCTTGAGAAATGCCACGCACCACAGTACCAACATTTAGTTGCAGATTTAGGAGTTTTCGAGTGATATTTATGACTTTTGGTGCTATTTTGTCTTTGACTTGTCTTGACAGCATGAACAGAATTTGATGGCGCTGCACTTTTAGTTTCCAGCATAGCTGTATCTTGTTTTAAGTTTATTAATCGTTGACATTCAGTGGTGATAGTTTGTAACGTCATTTCATCATCATGTTCCATACGGGATAACAATTTCATGCGAAAATCAGCATCAACAGGAGAGTTTAGACCAGAAATGAATAATAGACATTTAAATTGGTCACTGGTTAATACATTTAATTTAAATCGTTCTGCTTGCAAATTTACTCTTCCGGCGTACGTAGTGTAATCTTCATCAGCCTCTTTAGTCAGCTGTAGACAATTATACCGGATACGGAATAAGGACGCCTGTTCACAAAACATTTTATTTAGGATGTTAACAGTTTCTTCGAAACTAACTTCTCGTGGGTGTTTAGGCAGGATATGGTTTTTATACTTTTGGTGCTCGTTGGGACCAAGCTTCTGTAAGAGCAGCCGGACTTTCTTTGCGTCATCCATAGCAGCAAATTCCACTCGGAAAATATCTTCGATTCTGCCAAACCATGCTTCAAAAGTGTGACCATTGTCTGCATCAAATATAAATTCCGAAACTGGATTAAGATATGACTCGATACTTTTATGTTCTGGATTATCTTGTTGAATAGATAGCTTCCCCAAAAGTGTTTCTAGCAGTTTCTGTTGAGAAGCTAGAATTTGCTGTTGTTGTTGTTGCTGCTGCTGTAATAATAACTGCAACTGTTCTAAAGAAACCGCCATATATTTTTTTTAATACTAATAATAATATTAATTCCAAAAAAAATCACCGACAATTATTACAGCTTATTTCTTTCCAAGATCTGAGTCACCAAGTGTTTTATTACTTTTTCTTGCCAAAATCCCCGTCGCCAATTTGTTATGGTTTGATGTCCGGCTTACGATCACGTGACTTATACACCAATCAGAATACGGCTTATACGAATATTCGCACTATGACAAGACCAATGACGTCCAACCGGTCTGAGCAGTCTAGCGTCCTATTGGGTCCTACGTCCTTCTAACCCGTCCTCTTGAGTCCAGAACACAAAAGCAGCTTCCGAATCAACCAAAATCATTTATTTCAGACATACTCGGTTTATATATCAATCAGGCAGACCACAACGTACCTTAAAATAGAAAATAACATATGTACACAAATAGGCCAAAAAGTGGCTGTGAATGTGGGAAACAGTAATTAATAGACAGGTTATAACTCAAGAATAATAAATCGTATAGTAATAATCTGTGGGTCAAAATAAAGCTTATAATAAGTGGAATATAAATACACATAATGTAATTCTTGAATAATTATACAATAAGAATATTTATAGAATATTTGTCCATTAATAGTCCTCAAAAGTTACCTGTAGTTTAATCTTCACTGTTATATAACAAATGGGTGATCATTTGAACTCAGTAACTAAATGGATAACGTGATGGCATTTAAAGCAAATGGTACCGGATCAGAGTCTTGGAGTGGAAATTAACTCTGGGATTCAGGTACATCCAGTTGTCGAGTTTCAAGTAGAAAGAAAAGAGTGTCCTAGATTCCACTGCTAGCCACCATCCATCTTACAAATGTCTTATTAGGCCTTAGGCTGGTTGCGGTAAAAGAAGCGGCTGAACTTACTGCTTCCGTGCACAAAGCTCGAATTTTTCTAACGTTCGTATCAATCACTTTCAGTAGTATTGCATTTTATGAGCTAAATAGTTCTACGATGAAGTTTCTATTATCTTGATAAAAAATATTATCGGTATTCAAATTTCTCTATATACGAATAACAGATTAATTTCTTAACCTTGAATTTGATTTAAAAACCTGATAAACTGTAAATTCAAAAGCATCGTAAACCATATTACGACGATCGAACCTTTAACTACATTGGGAACAACTCAGAAAAGTATCTAATAACTGTTTATTATAAGAACAGCTACTCACGAAGCTCAACAACAATCATGAAATAAAATTTAGAAATCAGAGAAAGGATTATTCTAACATATATATATATATATATATATATATATATATATATATATATATATATATATATATATATATATATATATATATATATATATATATAACTTACGCATGTTACCGCTAATGGAGCATAGGCCGCCGACCAGCATTCTCCAACCCACTCTCTCCTCGGCCTTCTTTTCTAGTTCCATCCAGTTCTTGTTCATTTTTCTCATGTCTATCTCCATTTCCCGGCGTAATGCATTCTATGGTCTTCCTCTTCTTCTCCTTTGGCCTTAAGGATTCCAAGTGAGGGCTTGCTTTGTGACACAGTTGCATGCTTTCCTTAATGTGTGTACTGCCCATTTCCAGCACTTCTTCCTGATTTCTTCCTCCACTGGGAACTGATTTGTTCTCTGCTAGAGTAGGTTGTTGCTAATAGTGTCCGGCCAGCGGATCTGAAGTATTTCGCGTAGACAACTGTTAATAAACACCTGTATCTTTTGGACGATGAATTTCGTAGTTCTGCAGGTTTCCGCCCTATACAGTAGAACTGTCTTGACATTTGTATTGAAAATTCTGACTTTGGTGTTGGTTGACAGTTGTTTTGAGTTGCAGATGTTCTTCAGTTGTAAATATGCTGCTCTTGCTTTGCCGATTCGTGCCTTCACATCTGCATCAGATCCACCGTGTTCATTGATGATGCTGCCCAAATATGTAAAGGTTTTTACATCTTCCAAATCTTGTCCGTCAATTGTGATTGGATTGGTGCATACTGTGTTATACCGGAGAATCTTGCTTTTCCCTTTGTGTATATTGAGACTAACTGCTGTTGTGGTTGCTGCTACACTGGTTGTCTTCTCCTGCAATTTCTGTTGCGTTTGCGATAGAAGAGCAAGATCATCTGAGAACTCTAGATCATCCAATTGCATTCTAGCTGTCCACTGTATCCTGTGCTTCCCTTCAGATGTTGACGTCTTCATGATCCAGTCGATCACCAGGAGAAAGAGAAAGGGTGAGAGTAAGCAACCTTGCTTGACACCGGTCTTTACTTCGAACGACTTTGTCAACTGTCCTGCATGAACGATTTTGCAGTTTAATCCATCATAGGAATTCTGTATGATATTGACTATCTTCTGAGGCAGGCCGTAGTGTCGAAGAAGCTTCCATAGGGTTGTTCTGTCCACGCTATCAAATGCTTTTTCGTAGTCGATGAAGTTGATATAGAGTGATGAATTCCATTCAATTGATTGTTCCACAATGATCCGTAGAGTTGCGATTTGGTTTGTGCACGATCTATCCTTACGGAATCCTGCCTGTTGGTTGCGAAGTCGTGTGTCTACGGAGTCCTTCATCCTGTTTAACAATACCCTGTTGAAGACTTTTCCTGGTATTGAGAGAAGAGTGGTGCCCTTGTAGTTATCACAGTTGCTGAGATCGCCTTTCTTTGGTATTTTGACTAGAAGTCCTTCTTTCCAGTTTTGTGGTACTTGTTCTTCATCCCAAATCTTATTGAAGAGAATGTGAAGTATCTTTGCAGTTACTTCTACATCTGCTTTCAGTGCCTCTTCTGAAATTTTGTCTGGTCCTGCTGCTTTGCCACACTTCATTTGTCTGATAGCCATGCTGATTTCTTCAATTGTTGGTGGGCCAACATCGATTGGAAGGTCCGTGAGTGCTGCTTCGATGTTGGGTGGGTTCAGTGGGGCTGGTCGATTCAAGAGCTCTTTGAAGTGTTCCACCCACCTGATTCGTTGTTCTTCAATGTTGGTGGTTACCTTGCTTTACTTGCTTTTCACTGGTCGTTCTGGTTTACGGTGATTTCCAGAGAGTTCTTTGTTGTATCATACAGTTGTCTCATGTTTCTTTCTCTTGCAGCCTTTTCCTCCGTCATTGCTAAATCTTCCACATATTTACGTTTGTCGGTTCTGATGTTCCTCTTCACTTGCTTGTTTACATCTGTGTATTTAGCTTGTGCTCTTGTTCGGCTGGTATTGATTGCTGCCTTCTTGTTCCTCCTTTCTTGAATCTTATCCAGTGTATCGATCTTGATCCAATCCTTGTGATGGTGCTTCTTTTCGCCCAGAACCTCATGGCATGTTGAAGTGATTGCCTCTTTTATCTCTTTCCAGTTGCTCTCCATAGTAGTTTCTTCTCCATTGAGTAGATCATGAAAGGCCTGGAACATATTGCTGAGGGCTATCTTGAATTTGTTGAGTATGTCAGTATCCCGAAGAAGAGCCGTATTAAATTTTTGTGATATTGTCCGCCCCATTGTCCAGTGCCTCTTGAGTTTCACTTTCATCTTGGCGACCAGCAAGTGATGATCTGTTGCTATATCAGCTCCTCTCTTGGTTCTCACGTCCTCCATCGTCCTCCTGAACTTTTTGTTGATGCAGATATGGTCGATTTGGTTTTGTGTAGTGTGATCCAGTGAAGTCCATGTGGTTTTGTGTATGCGTTTATGTGGGAATATAGTGCCGCCAATGACCAGTTTATTGAAGGCACATAGATTTGCAAATCTCTCACCATTTTCGTTCCCTTCTCCTAGTCCGTGTCGTCCCATGATCTCTTCATATCCGGTGTTGTCCGTTCCAACCTTGGCATTTAAATCTCCCATCAGAATGGTTGAGTCCTTTGTTGGGCACTTCTCGACGATTGACTGCAGCCTATCGTAGAATTGATCTTTAGCGTCTTCATTGTAGTCGTTGGTAGGCGCGTAGCATTGGATGACATTCATTGAAATGCTCACTTTCTTTGTTTTGAAGGAGGCTTTGATGATCCTTGGTCCATGAGATTCCCTTCCTATAAGTGCATTTTGTGCTTGTTTGGACAGAATCAATGCAACTCCTTGTGTATGTGGGGCATTTTCTTCATCATGTCCGGAGTATAACAGCAGCTCCCCTGAAGCTAGTCGTTGTTGTCCAACTTGCGTCCAATGTGTTTCACTGATCCCAAGCACCTCTAAATTGTATCTCCTCATTTCTGCAACAATTTGGAAAACTCTCCCAGTCTCCCACATTGTGCGAGCATTCCATGTAAATAAATGGTTGCTCTGGTTGTCAGAAGGGGCATCGGCCTCGTGACTTGCGAAGAAACTCGGCTTTCATCATGAGGCGTCATAACTCTTCTAAATGAAGACCTTCTGACTCCCAGAGCAGAGTTTAAATGGTTTGAATAATTTTTTTCTGGTTAGCATTTTTTTAGCGAGTTAGTTTTCTACGGGATGGGGTCGCTAACCCCATGCCCAACCCTCCTCTTTTATCTGAGCTTGGGACCGGCAGTAGCCCCCGGAGGGACTCCAGGGGGATATTAACTAATGGAACTGTTTCAAACGATTAAAATATATATATATATATATATATATATATATATATATATATATATATATATATATATATATGGAACCAATACAATTGTTTAGAAACTATAATGCAGTTGAAGTATCTACGTATAGTCAACGTAATCTCTACACGTTTTAAATGATTTTTTTAACTTTCATGCAAACAATAACAGTAATTTCTTTAAAAGTTATCACATTATCCTTTTTTTTTCCAGTACTGAGATGTAAGATTTAACTAAACTTATGAAATTCCAAATTATGAACATAATGAGAAAGTTTATTGAGATTATTTAATTTTATGGATGATTTTCATCATGAAATAACTTCAGGCAATGATTTATTAGAAACCATGAAACAGTGAACTAATATCCTATCCTAGTGTGAAACGTCACAAAAGTAATTACAAATAAGTAGTCAAGAAACGGATCTAGAATCTTCTATTCAATAATCTTCTAATCCACAAACAATATCATTTTCGAATGAAACTGTATAAACTTAGATATGTAGAACGATTTTTTGTATCAAACCATTTTTAATGAAAAAAGAATTAAGATAAGAAAAACACCGGCGAGACTCTAATTTATGGACGACCTTTGAGATGGTGGAGAAGATTTGTAGCTCAGGAGGATGATTTTGCTGGAGTTTTGTTCTCTGAGTTGTATGGTTTGGTTGTGGAGCTTTCATCGTTCTTCTGAACGACATCATCAGCACAAACTTCAGATAGAAGTGAAGTGTTCGAATTTCTCCATATCCGTTTCACAGCTTGTTCTGTGCACCTCGATGTTGATTGGTTCTTATTGACCTTAAATTTGTCATTGTTTACTTCTTTGTTTTGGTGGTGTTTCCTAACGGTTTGATTCTTGTTCCTATATTTGTGCATAAGTTTCCTGATTGGTTGATAAATCGGATCGATTTCAATATGTTTGTTGATTGCTGATTGACTTGAGTACCAGGCTTCTAAAAATTCTCTTGTGTTTTGGAATTTCCTCTGTCCAAGATTTCCACATTTTTCCAATCGAATGTGTGTCCGCAGTTGTCCACGTGTATTGATATAAGTGAGGAGATATCATGTCGTTTGACTGCTAATTGATGTTCGTGTAGGCGAAGGTGAAGGGGCGACCTTTGAACGAATCTTAAGCGACCTTGAGAAATATTAGCTAATCAGCAAATAGAAAGTATTGAGTAAAAATATATTATACAAAACCAAAGAAATAAAGTGGATACACTTCTTATACGTGGTTCAAAAACTTGTCAAGGTTAGAAAGAGGTTCAGAGGTTCTAAAATCGTAATGAATGAAAGTAGAGGAAATCATCTATACGGCTACAGAACAGTCGGCGTCTGGATCCATGATAAAGTCTCAGAAACACTTTGAGCCTCGACCACATAGCTTCACTAATGTTTGTGTGCACTCCGATTGTTGAGTACACAAAATGCCACTCGAGGATAACGACATGATGCACATAAACAATCCTATATAGAGTCTGTACGCTCTCCAAACATCCGTATATACTGTAGTACCTGGCTGCATTCAGTGTTACTGGTGCTTTTATTATCCAGTTCGCGATAATTGTCATAATTTGCCTTAGTTAAGAATTTTATATGAGGTTTCCATCACGAACTGAAATCAGCTATAATGTCAGAATTCTATTTAGCCAAATGGATGAAAGGCTTTCGCGTTAGAATACGAAAGCTGTTATCTTATACTTGATTGATTCGTTCACAAATTATAGTCTCGTCGTTTTATTTGTTATAGCCACTCAATTATCACGTTTTGTGCAAAATTCCCTGTGAACCGATCGTACGTTAGCATTAAACACTGAAGTCGGTGCCGTAACCTTGAAATCTGTAAAACGCTTGTGATTGGCTCGTCCATGAATTAGAGTCTCACTAAAACACCTTTTATTACTATTTACACCTCAAAATGTAAGCGTTTTTGTTCGATCGTTTGTTCGTATATAGACACATATCGATTAACTAGAAGAAATAAGAAGTTTTCTATTCAAAGGGATTTAATTACTGTAAATGTTTACCACAATATTTATTTATTTATTAATCAGTTATTAATTAAATCAATTGACTGATGAGTAACTTTAATGAATAAAAAGGTATTCACTGTTTTGTAACATTTTATGAGAAAATCGATAAAATTAACGATATAGAATACATTGATGGTAATTAATAATAGTAAATCAACTTAGTTAATTAAGCAGATGAAAAAGAAATCAAAACTAACCAGATTAAATAAATAAACAAATAAAAAAGAATCCACAAATATTTATTATAACAAAACAAAATGGACAATGTAACAACGTAGATGAAGAACAAAACAAAACAACAACAACAACAACATCATCAGTAACACAAATTCAAGACAATAACAAAAACAAAAAGCAAAAAAATCTAACATTAATTTTTCTCTCTCTCTCTTTCGGTTTTTCTCCTAGATAAGTTATTACTAATGATTGATAAATTTACTAATTTTAAATTTAATTGTATTATATCAATTGATTTATTTGTATTCAAACTTTATGAAACGGAACATTTACTGTCACGTTTTAATTTTAAGTATTCTGGATCATATATATGATTGCCTTCACCCAAATAACGCATTTTATAGTCTTTAGTACGTTGTTCAACTACTGATATTGGTAAACTATAAGCCATTACTTTACGTTTACCATGTATAAGTACCTGAAAAAAAGATATATAAGGTATTATAGAAAATGGATATTTTCATGGATAAAATAAGAAAATTCAGTGAGATCATAATTTATGGACGACCTTTGAGCAACGTTAATGTGATCTTGAGTACACCCACCTATCTACTAGGGTTAAATGAAGGTTATAAATCTGTGTAAAGAATAAGGATTATGATTAACAGTTGATAGTTATGGTTAAGAATTAGACCTAATATTTTCATCACAAACTGACATAAGTTAAAATACTAATATTAAGCCACGTGTAAGGATGAATTTCGAGCCAAAATCCAAGACCTGTTATCCTAAATCTGATTGGTTCGTCCATAAATTATAGTCTCACTAAAAATTCTGGTTAACTGTTAATTAATTTAACATGATAACGGGTTGTTTAATGACATTCGTTTTAGTATGTATGTTGCAAGTTTAGTAAAAATATTACATTATGTCACTTAAAATGTATTTATTAATGGCAAATGTTATTACGGAGGAATGAGTGAATCAACACTCTTTAAGTACTTATCAGCTGAACATTTTATTTTGCATTATTACATTGTAATTTTTAATCTTAAATTAAACACTTATTATAACGGGATGACTAGTGGGGAAGTTAAAACTTTCGGAACTATTTTTCGGATTATAACCATTCATATTTCTGTGGTATAGTTCGTAGATAACTGTATTACCGTATTTCCATATTTCTCTTATTGTAAGCTTCCAGTACACCTAGTAAACACTGCTGTATGTTTTATTATTCTTTATTTATTGCCAATTAATTATGTATTGTTTGCTTCACTCTCTATCACATATTGCAAGGTTATGTTTAAAGTATGATTTCTTACTTGGTATACTGTATAGTCAGTCAATTCATGTATATTATTGTAGGCGTTTTAAGCCAAAATTGAACTGAGCACAAGTAAGAACCAATCAGCTTCCCAACTTCGTCCTCCAATTGGATACCGTGTTAAAAGAAGTTCAAGAAGCAATAAGCGTTAAGGCCCTGTTTGTGTCTAATTAATCAATCTGTAAATTCATGAAACGGAAAGTTACCAGTTCCAGTCGCTGTATAGGTGGATTATTATAAATAATCGGAACCCTCGTTGTATTATATAGCACATGATATTGATTAGAATCTTAAGCTATAACAGTACCACAGATGATTCTGATCATATTTTTAAGTTCCAATACATATTAAAAACCTAAAATAAACTAAATTCATGGGTTAATTAGGGTAGATTTAGCTAATGATAATCAGTTGATGTCATTTACAAAATAATACCAAGGCAATTATTATAATGTTGAACAAACTAGATCAAATGTTTACTATTGTTCAGCTGATAAAATTAATCAGAAATCAGCATAAAAATAGAAACAGTATAAAGACAGAAAGGAATCAGTTAGGATAAGTAGTATAGATTGTCTAATTCTAAGAAAATGAATATTTACTGTCTGATTCATTTACTGATAGCTCAAATTGAACCAAATAGCAACGATAATAGAATATAATATCAATCTTCTTGCCAACTAATCATATCAAATGTAAGTAATAAAAGTGTCTTTTATCAATAATATCAGTATGACGATTTGTGGAAATTGTAGAATTTTAGCAATTGAAATTACGAGTCGATTTAAGGTCGACTACAATTGGAAACCTGCAGGCAATGGACGGCCATTTTATTATAGTATGGGACTCCCCTGAAAAACACATACACAATTTCACATGCGCAACTCAAACTCGGAACCTTCGGTCTCGCACACGAACTCCTAACTTCTGAAGTTTAAATGAGAAGCCGTGATCAGTGGAGTCCAAACCGCGTCACTTGTCAGACTGTTATTCACCTCAGACAATCGATGAAGGGTTTTGCAAGATCATGAGCTGATTGAAGTCAAATATAAACACTGTTGGGTGCCAACTCACTGGTCTAGAGGTTAAGCGTTCTCGTGAGAGACCAAAGGTTCCGGGTTTTAGTCTTGCGTGTGGAATTGTGGATGTACACTGCTGGGAAGTCCCATACTATAGTGAAACGGCCATCCAGTGCTTCCAGATTCCAAATGATGGTCTAGTTTGGCTCAACTCATAATTTCGAGTGTGATAATAATCTAGTAGTAAAACAATCCATTATTTTCAAAATGGTTTAACGAGTGTTTTAACTATTTTTTTCAGATTTCTATCGCCTCTAAACTACTTAAACTGAAAAAATGATGTTGCACAAGCAATCGGGTATCTGGAGTCTGCATCTTACTAGATAAATCATAGGCTTTCTAAACAAAAGGTGCCGGCTTCAAATATCGGAGTAAACATCAATCCTGCTGATGATTCCCAAATGGGACGAAATACATATCTTAAATTTCATCTCTAACTATATTCTACCAATTCTACATAAAATTGATGTTAAGTCAAAATCATACACATTTCTGATTGTTTTACTTATTACTTCGTTTACCAAGTTACTTAAACATATCTATTTAGTAAAGATTATTATTTTTAAATAACATGGTAAAACATAATTTTTATTCTTCCTGGGAAAAATGAAATTAAACAGTTTAGTTTTTTGTGTATAACTTGTATTTAGAAACAACTGACTAAGGGTGATAAACTAAGTAAAATTAGGACATTATAGTCAAGTGACTTGATTGCTTTCAGTTAACTTACCCTAACATAATAAGTTATCTTCAGTGATTCTAAGCAGCTTTGTGGAACTGAATTGATTGGAACGTTTAAGGTTAAATGACAACCGGCTTTACGGGCATCTCTAGGTAAATCTTTATATGAATCACAATGTAATGTTCTTTGTGATTGTTCTGTTGAGTTTAAAGATTCACATGATACACGAAAATCACGATAATGACTTGGTAAATATTGTGAATTAGAAAATAATCGTCCACTTTCAGTTTCAGCTGCTTCAGAGAAAGGTAAGGGTAAATTTTCAGTAAAATTAGTTTTTTCTGTACGGCCATCAATAAAAACATTAGGAGGATATTTTTTCAATTTATATAATGCTTTTGTATCAGAAACTTTTAATCCAGGTATATGAAATATACGAAGTAAATAAGCTTCAGCATAACGTATACCAACTGGTTCATCCGTAAATATATAAATATTAATATCATCAGCCTCTTGAAAGATTATATTTTCAATCTGAAAATGATAATAAAAATTTAAAATCATATTTTTTCAATGAACCTAACTTTAATAGTTTTTAAAAATAATCTCATGTAAGCTGAAGAAGCTGTTAAAGTTTTTGACAATAATTTTAGAATACAGATGAATTCAGGAACCGATTTAAGCTGGATCATCAATGAAAACTTGGTAGCACTAGACAACCGTTTCGTACAAGTATGAAACGCCTTTGAAGTGCACTGTTCAGTGCTTCTAGATTTTTAATGATGATCCAATATAAATCAGTTCGTGTATTCAACTGTTAAAATACTACAAGTTTCACAAATTTCAGAAAAATCAAATTCCATATATTGATAACAACTAAATTGTGTAATTCAAATTTTGATATTTTCTTGATCAGTCAATTTGTTTTAAAAAATGTAACATCTTATTCCCTATTTCTCAATATCTTGAAGTTTATATTAATAAGCTTGTGAATTAAAGCATACCCTCATGTACTTATTTGAAATTTGTTGTCATAGCAACTTGGAAAATTTACTGAAAGAATGATACTAGGAAATATTGGAAAAGTGATCACATGTCAAAAAAATAATAACAAGAGGAATACAAATTGAAAATTAGTCCCCTTAAAGTAATATATAAAACTGATTAATTTTAATAAAAATAAAATAACTAAGAGCATTCAAACCATTGTAAGATATTCATGTGCATGAATTATACTTAACTGAAGTGTTTTGTAGAAAAATATCAAAAATAATTAAATAATCTATTTTATTAATCATTGGATTTATTTAATCTATGAATTATGTGAAGTTGGCTAAATAATTTACAATAGAAATAAATAAATATATTAATATATTTGTGATATCCCAATGAGTAGAAAAATTAGATTTTCTTATGTTTCGTGACTTAGTGTAAGTCACTTCTTCAGAGTATAAATAACCAAATTTACAATAGAGATGGTATACATGTTATTCCATAAATTATAATTAAGATTATAGCTAAATTAAAGAGAGCAATAACAAAGATTGGTACAGTATAATATGAATTCATTTTATTTCGTTAGATTCTCATCAGCTGCTTACAATCGAAAAAAATATTTGAAAATCAACGTTATTACAGATATTGACATACTTATACATAAGAGGGTGACTAAAGATGTGTGGGGCCCTGTATTTTGTCGTCATTTAGATTGGACGATATTCGTCGAAAGGCTCTCCACTTAAGTGACCCGAGATCTGACTCCAAGTAGATAGTATGAATGGTCGTTGAGGAAATATATATGTCGCCTATCCTCGTATATAATCATCGACTTGAATCGCGTCAGTCAATAACGGAATTAAATAAGTCAAATAACGAGCATGGACTTCTGAATACATGTATTTTGTATATGAAGCGATTGAAATAAAACGAAGCAAAACGACGCGCAGCAGAGATGGCGGGTAAGCAAATTCCCATTTAACAAAGCGTTAATCAATATTTATAGTTCCACAATATTAAGTTACAGATATGTGATGAGTAATGGGATAAGAAGTGTACGTACACCTACGCGCTCATAGAAAAACAGTCAATATTGGTAAGCGAATAATTACCAAGGTCAGAATGTGACTTAAGTAGAATGAATAGATTGAGCTGTTCGCGAGCTAGAGTAAGGCATATGAGCTTAACATAGTAACTGACACTAAAGATGTATCATAATGTTGTATCATATATATTGTATTAAGTATAACTAAATTAGTAAGAAAAAAAGGAACTTATAATTCAAATAAATTCTTTTCGATGTGATTACATTCTATTTGTTCTGGATAGTATGTTTATAATGTTTTCATTATGTATTTTGTATCACGTAATCAAAATCTAATTCAAATAACTAACAAAAGAAATGTTATATCATCTCTGTCAAATACTATTTGTTGAAGTCATAATGAAATAATTGTTAGATAGGATAATGAGACTGATATTTAATAATTTTGATAGATTTAATCCATTCAGTATCTTTTGCGGTATATAAATGACTTGAATTATCAATATGATTTTGAATAGACTGGCAGCTTGCTCGAATATCTAGGCTACCTGTACCTGTCATCTAGATATTTCAATAAGTTAACTGTTTTTGTTCAACACATCATTATGTCTCTTAATCGCATAACCTATTCAGGTGTGTTTATGAAAATTTTACAACATTTCACTGTGGAAGTTATAAAAAGGTACAATCAGTGATATAGTGGTGACTGAAAATATGCATTGAAAAGGATGAACATTTTTCAGATATCGATTCGTGAACTGCTAATATCTAACTGGTAATCGCTTAATATTTATTAACAGGACTGACCAAGAAATAAGAAAACTAAACTTATTGAAATACTTTATGCTGACAATTCTATATTGTACCAAAAATATAATATTGAATAAAGCCATTATTAAAATAAAACTAAATAAGTTTAAATTCATAGTTAGTAGTATTCACTAAAGTAATATTTAATAAACCATAATTTTTTTTAGAAACAATGATTTGGTTGAGAATTTTGTGAAAATTTCATGGATAGTCACATTATTTCAATGATTGTAGATAACAGAAGGACCGGTAGGTCCTGGGTTCGAATCCTGTCGGGCGGGGTCATGAATACGCATTGCTGAGAAGTCCCACAATAGGACGAAACGGTTGTCCAGTGCTTCCAAGTTTTCCATAGTGGTTTAGCTTCTATTGATCTATGATCTGGACTATTAGATCATAAATAAGTGAAAAAATTTTCGTCTGATAAGAAATTTATTGAATAATAATAATAGTAATAATAATAATGAACGGAACTATTTTTAAAAATTATACCTGTATTAGCATTTGCCTATTTTCCATCGTAAATGTTTTCATGATAGCTGGTATTCGTTCACCATTAGGAAGTGTATAATTTGGTGGACCACAACTAAGAACTTTAACATTTAAATTATCTGTACTGATTGTTACTGAATTATTTTCATTTGGTCGACTCAATCTGATTGTTCCATAGATATAATATCTAATGTACAAAAATTAATGAAAGGATAACAGTAAACTGTAAAAGCGAACTTCTATAAAATCTCAAAAATTCACATATTGTGAAGTAGAACAACATATATAAGCGAACGATATTGTTTTTAGTAAGTGTTGGAGAGACCCGGAATATCCCTCAAAAAAAGCCCGAAGGGATTCTGAAAACGCTGGGAAACATTTTATCTAATTGGCATTGAGTGGAAACATTTAGAAAATGGAGAGTCACATGGCACATTTATGATTCGATTATTATTTATCCTGCTAATATTTTTAGAGGGGTTCTAGAAATTTCCAGAAGCTCAAAGCGATCTGAAATACTACAAATACCCTGAATTTTCTGTACATAAACTAACCTTGGAGTAAAGCATTCTTTCCATATTTCTTGCCTTTTCTTTCGTATTCAAGTTGTTGTATAGATTTAGCCTGGGGTTATTAGTAGAGCTTAGGAAACCTATTCAAGAGTTCAGACAGACGATTTATCATTTACATTCTAACCAAGCTTTACTCAGATATACACTAATATTTATATGTATATACAAAATTACTAAACCAATCTAGGTAGTTTATGAGTCAGTGTTGACAGTGGAATGGATTACATAAATAAACATAATAAGTGATTTCGTATATGCATATAAAGATTACTGTATATTAGAGTAAAGCCTGATGAGAATCCAAATGGAATTTCATAAGCCTAGAACATGTGCTTGAGTGAACTGAAGACATTTTATCTCTAAATTACCACGATCCATCTCATTTGACCAACTAACTAATGTAAACTAATGATATGGTAATTTATTTAAAACATTTTCCCTTTGAATGATTATCACAGTCCTTTGGTTCACTGTTTAACATGTTCGCAGTTTAATATGAAGTCCCCAACTTTGACTGTCAATAAGAATAAATTAATCATAGAATTTGATGAATCAGTCTTTCATTAAATATTAGTCTTGAAAAATATTTTTGGCTAATAGCTTTCAAAATTAATAACCCAGTAACTCAAAAATTAAGCGAACCAGTTGAACTCGTTAAAAAAATTATCTTCACAATCACACTTAGCTAACTTGAAATATTATGACTAAAGTTCACACAATCAATTTCATATCATAATAAAAACTCGTTTACAACTGTTTATTTGAAGATACAAAACTAAAGCCTTCCCTTAAACACGTAAAATTAAAACACAGCAAAATGTAATAGACCTAATGGCAACCATTTGTAAGTGTCATTAACTAACTCTTGTCTGACTACACTTTTTCACAGCTTGATGAATAGTAAAAGCTCTTCCTATCTTATCAAATCAGCATATATACGTGTTTGATGATGTAAGTTATGATAATAATGTCTAAGCATTTATCTAATAAATATTCACAGCCTTCAATCGTTCATTTGCATCTTTCGGTGTGTTCTACCAACTGGACTACCTCCTCGTCTGGTTTATAAGTGTTTCATCAAGACCGTCCTTTCAATGTATTGAAACTCTTCACTCCGTCTGGCAATTGGTGCAACATTGATTTCGCTTTCTGCTGCGTACTAGCTACAAACAATCCTGTGAGTAGCGTCCACCACAATAGCAGTAGAGCTTAGCAATTGGATGATATTGCTTAGTGAATATAACATCATCAGTTGATCGTTCTTTATATTCCATACATACGGAAAAGTTTCTAATAAATAGTTTATGTCTAACCTATTAGATATCTCACTCAAACATATACAAAGGAAAATTACTGAATTTGTTCAAAATAATTATTAAATTAAATAAAACATCATCTACGAAACTAAGAGGAGTCATCTTATGTGAAAAATTCAGTTTCCATTGTTTTGACAATGCAGTTTTTACTCAATATATAGCTGAATTACATAACAATTGTTTGATATAGCAGTTCATTTTTACCAGTAACGACTGAATATTTAATAAATTAAACATACCCAATTGAAATATAATCATGACAGCTTATAAAACAGCTTCATAGTTTAGTTGGGAAAAAAATGAATCTTACCTATGAATAATTTCTACTTCATGAGTAAAACCAACTTTACCCTTCAGTAATATTGATGGATGTGCATCACTTTCAAGAGGAAACGCAAAAGGAATTGCATGATCACCTGGAGCAAGTTGGACAGGTCCAATATATGGTGAAAAACATGGATCCCTAAGATCAACTTCTTTTACTGGTGACTGCATAAATTCTGGTTCTTGACAAGTAAATTTACGTATAGGCATTCTTTTACCAACTGATGGATCATCTGACAAAACAGTATATGATATAGGTATTCGTTTCTAAAATAATAAATGTAAGAAAATCGAGTTAGGTGAGCACAAACGTTTAATCAGTCATGTAAACGCATTTGATGAATACTTTTAAGTAAAATATATTTGAATGACGGTAAATTGTTCGACTACTTTAAACACAAGCTGCAGATGCCTGCATTATTCCATGTACTATATGCTCATGTAACTTATATATACATTTGAGGGTGTTCAGTTTGATATTGAAATGCATTTTACTCTTATAAATGGGAATTACCTGCTACCATGAGTAAAAATTTATGCCTGATTAGAGAGTTAACTTAAAAACTCAGTGACATCTGATTTCGTGCTCTCATAATTCAATTGAGAAGATTGCTTTAGTAATATTACTCACTAGTGGATAAATTTCCAGCAATAGTTTGTTCATTATTCTAACCTACATAAAACACGTTGTTATAAAATGTCACTTTATAAGAAAACACCTTATAGTACATTCAATTCAATTTGAATGGAGTCGACTTGATGAATTTCATACCATGGGTAGCTTTAATTTTACCACATAATGCGAATAGTTTACATATTATGCTTATTAGCGTTTCGGAAAAAGGTATCGAAATATACGTTCAGCGATATTTATTTCTGGAAATTTATTGTGTGTAGAACATCACAATATATTTCATGAAAAAGGTTTATAGCTGATCTTATGACACATCATATGAAAGATCAGTTTTGCGAGAGGCTGAAGTTGATCATAGAAAAGTGTCCAGGAAAGAACTTGACCATCCTGATGGGAGACCTAAACTCCAAAGTCGGAATTGACAGCATCAGGTATGAAGATATTATGGGACGACACCGATTGAGAGAAATGAACGAGAATGGTAAGATATTTGGACATTTGTGTGGATTCAACAAAATGGTTATAGGTGGCACAATATTCCCACGGAGAACCAGATAGATCATATTTTTATTGATAAAAAATTCAGAAGACAATGGAAGATGTGAGAACTAGGAGACGACCTGATATAGCTTCAGGTCACCACCTAGTTGTGGCCATGATCAAACTGAAGATAAAGAAATACTGGACAGCTGGAGAGACAGCAGTACAAACGTTCAATATAGTCTTTCTACGAGATACTAGCAATTTCAACGAATTCAAGATAGCTCTCAACAACAGGTTCCAAGCCTTATAGGACCTACTGAATGAAGGAGAAACTACTATGAAGAACAACTAGAAAGGAATCAAAGAAGCACCAACTTCGACAAGAGAGGAGGTTCTAGGTTGCAAAAAGCATCATCATAAAGAACGAGTCTATAGAAACCCTGTTTTAGATTCGAGTAAGGAAGAACAAGAAGACAGCAATTAATGATAGCCGAACAAAATCAGAGAGAGTCAAGGCAAAAGCTGAATACACAGAAGCAAACAAGCAAGTGAAGTAGAGTATTAGAGCTCACAAGCAGAAATACATGGAAGACCTAGCAACGACAGCGGAAATAGCTGCAACAGAAGGAAATATTGGACAACCATACAATGTAACGAAGAGGCTGACAGGGAAATATGGTAAGCCAGAGCCACTAGTCAAGAACAAAGAAGGTAAACCGATCACTGAGGTTTTAGAACAGGAGAGCAGGTGGATAGGAGACTAAATAGTTCTTGAGTCTAATGAACCTACTGAACACAACGGACATCTAAGCAACACACACAGACCTTCCTATCGATGTCATCTCACAAAAGGTCGAAGAAATCAGGATGGCCATCACACAAATCAAGAACTGGAAAACGGCAGGACCAGACAACATACGAGCTGGAGCACTGAAGTCAGATAGATAGGTAAGAACAAAGATGCTTCACATCTTATCCAGGAAGATTTGGGAGGAGGAATGAGTGCCGACAGGCTGGAAATACGGATATCTCTTCAAGATACCATTGAAAGGAGATTTCAGCAAGTCTGAGTACTACAGAGACATCACATTCGTATCAGTACTAGGAAACATTTTCAATGGAGTGTTGTTGAACCAGATGAAAGATTTACTAGCCAGCCAACTTTGAGATCGGTCGTGCACAGACAGATTCACGGCCCTACTGATCATCGTAGAATGGTCAGTTGAATGGGACTTATCAGTATGCATCAATCTCCTTGATTGTGAGAAAGCATGGATAGGATGAACTTATGGATCCTTCTTCAACAATATGGTGTGCCCGAGAAGTTCGTCAACATCGTATGGAATCCATACAATGGACAACAGTGCAAAGTCGTGCTTAGAAAACAGCTGATAGTTGAATTCCAAATGAGGATCGGAGTCATGCAAGGCTACCTACTCTCCCCTTTCTCTTTCTTCTGGTGGTTGACTGGATTATGAAGATCTCGACATTTTAAGGGGAACATGGAAAACCTAGGACAGCTTACATGCAGCCAGATGACTCGAACTTCGCAGATCACCTAGCTATTCAACCACATACACACCAGTAAATGAAGGTCAAGACGGCCGGCAGCAACCTCTGCATCGGTAGGCCTCAACATACACGAGGGAAAAAGCAAGATCATGGAATACAACACAGAAAGGTAATTATGAAAAATTTTCTACTCAAGATGCTCAATGTCTGTTGATCGAAAACTATTAGTAACAGCCTACTGTGGGAGAGGATAAACCAGCTTCCATCTGAAGATGAAATTAAGAAAAGACGATGGAGGTGGGTGGAACATACATTGAGGAAATCATCAAACTGCATCATGAGGCAAGCGCTAACGTGGAATCTTGAAAGGAAACTGAAGAGTCAAAGATCAAAGAATAAACTATGTCGGGAATGGGAACCAAATGTGAAAAGGATGAATAGCAACTGGAAATAACTGAAAAGGATTGTCCAGTACAGAGTTGGACGGAGAATGCTGGTGGGTGGCCTATGCTCCTCCACGAGAAGTAATAGTCGTGAGTATGTAAGTAATAATTCGAATCACTTCATATACTACATGGTCTTTGACCAAGTATGTGAGGATTTGTAATCATATGACCAATTCTCTCAGCCTAAATAATCTATATTCATTCAGATTACTCATCTTATAACTTTACTGAGCAAATAAATTTATTTTATTAACATTCCAAACTAACGACTTTTGCATAAACATTTCATTTCACAAACAATCCTAAATTTATATTAAAACGTACGTACTAAGTGATTTCTATATTTTTAAATCGTATTATTTCTATCCTGATTAGTTAACTCAGAATCGTTAAGTAAATTGGGTTTAGATGATATATCGGATAATTGGGTAATACTTCCATTTCATTCTCATCTCTTATATTCATCCTGATTTATAAACAGTAAATTACTTGACAGTTGGTAAGTCAATATGTTATACTGGTTACAGAACGAAAGACATCCAGTCTATTATGCCTAATTTCAGTGATAATATAAATTAAAAATGTTCGTCAATAAATTATCGTAAATGTCGTAATAACAATAGCAGAGTTTACCTCCATATCTTGTTTCTCATCTGAAGATATTGTTTTCGTGATCATTTCTGTGGTAACAGTTAAAGTATTCAATTTAATTGGTTCTTTAAGACATATATAAACAACACCACGTAGTGCACCACCTGGAACCACAGCTGAATCGAATATACGAATAATAACACGTTCCACAGAATCATTCAGTTCACCAAATTGATTAGATAAAATTGCAAGCTTTTGTTCAGGTATATCACCTAGATCAGGTTTTCTAATTATGAAATAGTCATCAAACATATAGGGTTCTGTAGGCGCTGTTAAAGTTACAGGTGCGATGCTCATTTTCACTATCGATAAAAGAACAACATATGATAAAAAAATATATAAATAGTTTATTATTAGTTGTTAAAATGATAAATCGATTGAAACCTTTCTAATTTCGATATATTCAGTTACGTAAAAACTTTAAACGATCTGAAATTATTAAGAAATTATGTATAGTTGAACTACTGAAAGATATTTTAGTGGCCCCTCGGTATCTGGCTCCAATTAGGTCATAATTTAATGTCAGCACGAACAAAAATAATAATTCCACGTTAGGTATGACAATAATGTGTTAGTGAGACTATGTATATTGGTTGATTGGATCTTCCCATTCATGTTTAAGATTGAAATTGATCAATCTATTTTGCTATATGTGTATCTTGTGCGGATTGCCTTGATATTGCCACTCGTCATAAACATTAGTGTCCACTCCGTGATTTAACTCTTGGATGCAGGTACATCCAGATGATGAGTCCCAAATAGTACGAAACGTGCATTATGGACTCCACTTCTAGTCATCACTTATCTCTACTTAAACCGTACATCTAATATATAAGGTACATTTCTCACCATTTAGGATTGCTATTTAACTCGTTTTAATTTTAGCTATGTGCTTAAGAAGATAAAATGTATCTAATGCACCTTGGAATTAATGTAGAATTATTTTCACACCAAAATAATACTTTTAAAAATTTCACTTACCTGGTGATACTTCATGGTCATTATGTGCCATAACATCCCTTCTCAATTTCGATGGTTTAGCATAAACTAACTGTATATGCTGTCTATTACTCAGTTTTGGTGAATCAGTCATGTTGTGATTTTTATATGACTAAAATAAATCATTGTTGGAAAATTGTAACATTGGTTATGTACTAAACAGTTTTTTTTAACGTTTTTTTAAACAAAAAAATATTTTCAAAATGATTATGACATTTAAAATGTCTAACAATTAAACTTTATACTGATGAAATCGCTATGTTGACTGCAGTTAACAACGTTACAGATAGTCAAAATGAAACAAATTATTAATAAAGAATACTCACATATGTGTTCAGCTCATATAAATCATCAGACATTTCTACTTAATATAAGTTTGTGTATGTACTCGAGTAAACTTACTGAATGAAAGTAGAATAATTTATAGTTTAGAAGAAAATTTCTGAGATCAATAAAGATTGGTTACGATGTATTGGACTAATCATTTATAACATAGTTCAAAGACAAATTATTTCTGAACTATAATGTCATCTTTCACAAACACATAAGTCTAACCAACAAAAAGTAAATACTTTAACCTTGTACTTAAACAATAACAATTGAAGGTATGAATTCCTTCATAAGATAGTACTATTTTTTCTTACATTGTGTAGGTGTGACTGTTTATTGTACTGATCACTGTCCAACGAGATCACGTCTTTCAGTATGATGTCTGAGTTCATTATCATCATCATTATTCTGAAACCTGACTTCCATATTATTTCCTTCATCTTTTTTTAAACTTTTAATGAAATAAATACTCTTAAATTTTCGTACAGTTTGTACAATAATAAATAATATTCCTTTCATTCTAATAGTTTCTGGGTTAATTACATAAATTTTAACCAAATAATAAGAAAGTAATTTTAAGCATAAAACAAACACAAATAGAAAACATGCAGAATTAAAAGTGTAGTTTTTTAGTGTATTTATGTAAGAAAGTCGTATACCTTATGATGGTGTAATAAGTCATTATACCAACAGTTTTAGTGATGATACTAATTGAATTACGAGTAAAAAGGAGAGTAGGAGTAAATTGAAAATGTTAGTGCTCTTTAGGACTGATAAGATCTAATGATACCATGTTATCAGGATAACTAAACGTGAACAACAGTTTCCGTTATACTCTAAATAATGGTCTGGAGTTACTTTATGGTTATAGTTCCAGGAAATTGGGATACGATTCAAGGAATTCTTGCTGCATGAACAATATATTTACAGTACTCACAGATAAAGTGGATGAGATTAATAAAATAAACAGTTAAATATCTAATAAGTATTCTAAACTATTTCATAATGTCAACTGAAGCTTCAATTTTATATATTTACTAACAATATTTTATCTATGACTTACGGTTTAAGTAATTTGTTTAAAAAAATCTGTATTTGTCTGTCGTTCTTCGCTTTCTTCCTCTTAGAATCTTCATTATCTGATCAGTTATATAATTTGTTACGTAATTAAAGTAACTTTTGATGATTATTATTTTAAGATCTGTTGATCATAGTTTGCTCTACTTCACGTGTTGTGTTATTTTCTTGTTCTTATTACTACTACTACTATTACTACTACTACTACTACTACTACTACTAGTAGTAGTAGTAGTAGTAGTAGTAGTACACATGTTTTCTTACTGTCAATTTGTACTTTTTACCTAATATGTGTAGCTATGCAATCTAATTCATTATGATTATTAACTCATAGATTGCCTTGATGGGTTTAATATTTTCATATATCCATATTCATGTGCATTAAAGTAAAGTCTGATGACTATCTCACAGAAAATAATACTTAACAGTAAAAGATTGTGAAAATTGTTGGGTTTTTGTTAATAATACGAACCGATCAATGTTTGACCACCATTGAAAACCTGGAAGCAGTGGACGATCGTTTCTTTCTACTACGGGACTCCCCCCCAAATGCCCTCACACGGCCACGAGTATACAGCCTCTGCCAGGGAAGTCCTACTCACTGCCTTCTCGTAGCGGGGGTGTTGTTTAAGAAAATGAGAGGATGAAAAGCGAATGTCCGGCGCTTTAACCGGACCCCAAACCAATGGTGCACATGGGCTCCAGTATCCTGAGGGAACAAACGGCGTATGAACCAATCGTTGGTCACCGGCTACCATGGGACTGCATCTCCTCACGATGCTCCACTGCCTTGTGGATCAGACCTTTGGGCCCCCTAAGAAAACCACCTGCTTCGGTTTGGGCACCCGGGCAGTTTCACAGCCCACACACAAAATTTTGTGTGGTGTATATATATTTGTTGCCTTCTTGTACCAATATTTATGTGTTCAAATAAATAAATAAACTACGGGACTGCTCAGCAGTACTCATCCATGATCGACATTACATCATACAGTTCATAATACACTTGTCAATAAGGATAAATAGCTTAATTAAAATAAATTATAATTACAGACACGTAATACTGTTTATTTAAATGCGTTATTCTAATATTCTAGTTGGGTTTAGCTGATGACTGACCACTGAGTTTATATTATTCTCAGTGTGTTGTTTTAATGTAAACAAGGAATCGTATTTGAAGTATCCATACAAATAAAAGGCATAATCGAAACCTAGTGGATAACTGCTGCCTTTTGAATTCAGACTACGTAACAGTCTATATTTACGAATCTATTCAGATTTGAAACTCATGACGCTCATTCTACATGATAAGGATAGTATCATCAATTTGATTACATGAAATCTGAAGAACTGCATTTTTTCGATTTCATTTAAGTCTTTTAACTACTTACAAATTTAGTTAGTCAAATTTTAAGCTGAAACATAACAGGATTTATTTAAAATTTTTGAATTACCTAAATACTACAAATAAGTATTATGAACCGTTAACTAATCAACTGAAGTTACTGAAAGGTACTAATAAGAAAGATTTACAATTAATGATTTACGTCTAGTATAATGATATATATATTAGGTATATTTTAGTGAATAGAACTCTAACGTATGTGCCTCCATATTTTTAATGATTGGTTAACTTGAATAGATTCATGATTTCAATAAACTAGCACAATCTTCATATCCCCAGACAAGTAACAGTTTAAACAAACAAAATATCAATTTACTTACATGCATTAAACTTTCAGTAAATCGAGGATAAATCTCATTGTAATTATTAGTAGCATCTTCTGCGTGAACAATAACAATATTAGAAGACTTCAAATATTTATTTTGTTTCATCTGAAACACAAAAAAAAGTGATTTTAAGTAATGAACAGGGCAGTAAATTAAAACTTAAATAAATTTATCGCGCTATCAGGGTCCTAGTTTTAAAAGAAGTAAAAGCACATGTGTTGTTAAATATCTTCAGATTTAATTGTAAATAAACTCTCAATAAACATTAACACCGTCGGATGCCAGATTAGTGGTCTAGAAGCCCTTGCGAAATCATCTAGCAGTTTACCAATCCTCGTCAAGGTCAAGGACAACCATCGCTCATTTGTATGCCATAAAATGGCTCATGTGGTTGTGATCGCAGACTGTTCCTTGTACTTACTCTTACTAATGTGTTTCTGTAACAAAGTCACTTGAGTTGTACGGTCATCAAAGTAGCCGTAGTACATGGATAGGACGAAAGGTTCATCCACGTTGTGTACTAACCATGAGGTATAACTTGGATGTTAGCTGGTTGGTCACGTCATTCTCATCCAACTCAAGTAGGCCCCCAATCATTCGACAGAGATCATCTATGTTAGTGATCTACAGATTCTTAGTGAAATAGATTAACTTTTTTAGAAAGTAACTACTTAACTCAGACTTTGTTTTGATGATTATTGTCAACAAAAATCAAAATGTTCATTGGAGAGTTACTTTGCTTCTGTTCTTCATAAAAATATCCTGTAGATGAATGCAAAGTATTTACCGGATAAAACAAATTACCTTCATTTGCTGGCTAGGGAATTCAGTGAGGACGATGGGTATTCATTTATTTTTAAATTCCTTCAATATGAATACAAAAGCTTATTTAGGGGGTCAGAAGCTTTTGTAGCTTCCTATATAACGCAACTTTTCTTCATTTATTATTGACCAATTTCTTACATCCTGGTGCTCATTAGGTAGCACCATTGTAACACAGTTTCAGATTATCAGGAAATTATTAATCCCCCCCGAAAAACACTAGATTAGTTTTATTAAAATAGGTATGAACTAAGGCAAGCTGTCAATTCAGGGAATCAAATTACCTGAATGTTATATGACAATATAAAGTACTGTTTTCAAGACAATATACCATATCAAATAGGACTATTTCTCATTTTCTCACATTACCAAATAATTTATAATAAACTATATGTTGTCCACAAAAATATTAGTGTTAATAATTATCTTGCTGGTATAAAACGTATGTTTTGTTTCACATACCCTAATGCTGAAGGACTATTTAAAAATACGTAAAAAAATATATTCCATTCAGTCTGATTTCAGTTCATCACCTACGAATTAACAATTTTACTATGGTTTTGTACGTCTGAATTTCTTATGCTTCATTTGGTTTAATCGTAATATATGATTTTAGTCATCTATTTATATGATGTCATCAAAATGTAGTGTAAATTCATTTAGATAATTCTCTAAGGTTTCATTAAGTTTCTTGCATTAACTAATCTATCCATTTTTTTTAGATATTCAGTTTGTTGTTATAATATATAAATAAGCAACTTGATACAAGATGGTAAATCAAGCTAGAATCTATTTATTGTTTTGAGGAAACAAAGCGTTGGGACGGTTTCCGAGGTCTATGTCAGAGCCTTCAGAAGCCCTAGAAGAGCCGAAGAGTTTCATCATCAGAACGCAATGGAGCTTTCTAGAATATCAACGTGGCATGGTACTATTGGTCAGTAGCATAACATGCCTCTTTGAGGTTTAGATGAATTATAATGTTATTTAACAAACGCTAATATCTATAAATACCCATGATTTTTCTGTATATTTTGATTCTTGCCCAACAAACGCTTTCTTCAATCTTCTTCTGTCTTCTCATTTGTGACTTGGGAGGGTTCTAGCGTTTGAGTGCTCAAGTCATATGCGGTACATTAAGAATCTAAGCTCTAGATATAACACAAAGAATATGATCGTCTTAATCTTGATAAGTCACAGTACGAGTAACTAGTTAGTGCTACTACAGTCATGTACAATATTGAGAATTAAATTTTTGTTAGATTTCATATCTTTGAGTTGACAGTATTCAACCAAACATATTTAACAGTAGAAATGACATAATTCATTAATTATTAGAAAATTAATTCAACACATAAAAAATGGTTTTGATGGAGTTGCGTTCTCTGAGCTGGATGGTTTAGAGAACAAAACTCCATCAAAATCATCCACCAGAGCTACAAATCTTCTCCACCAACTTAAAAATGGTCTTTATTTTTTGCAAATAATTTCACTATTCTTCTATCCATTTACGTCTTATGGTTATTTTCCATTTCATAAAATATCTTGAACTGATAATTTACTCATAGACACTATCCGTAAAGCTGTTTATTTTTTAGATGTGTGTGTATGGCATATTTAATCGTACTCCATTACCAGTTAATTGTGTTGTTTGAAGACCTATGATATGTGATTCAGTTTATTCATGGAACTTATTCTAGATTTATTTACTGAAAGATTGATGATGATGGACTGCATATGCTGAGTAACAACTACGATTTTTAACTATGAAATTCAGAAAATGAGATTTCTTTTCAGAAACGTCATTATTGTGACGGAATTAAATAAATGAAAAAATATATGACTCCACCTGAAGCCCTTCCAAAGCTAGGGTCGGGCATAGTGTTAGCAACACCACCATATAGAAAAAACCTTGCTAAGAAATATATATATATATATATATATATATATATATATATATAAACATGACTATTAAAAGATAGAAAAGATTGTTTTGCAAAGCGTTTTGACATTTCAAATATCAAATGAGGTTGCGTAACAATCAGGAGGTTAGAGAAGAATAGGAGGATGGAAATAATTTACGAATCAGAGTTATGAAAGATAATTTCCGCTTGACAGGTATAAAGAACAATGAAAAATGTAAAGATCGTAGTAACGATTGAGTAATAATCATGAAAAAGGACAACAATAACTGGGTACGGTTTACAATTTTAAAAAAAAAACAATAATAAGAGCAATACAAGACCCAAGCATACTACATGGGGGAATTAGAGCCAAGGAAGGATGAGAGGTTAAACGCAATGTTTTAGCACGCACAGTTCGGACTTGAATTGGTGGATGGCCACAGCCTCAGCATTACATAAGTTTTTATTCGGCCTCCCTTCTATTTAGTTCTTTTGATTGTGTAGATTATTTTGAAAGAACATTTCTTTGGAATGACGTATCCAGAGTCGATTAAACACTCTTGTGTTGAACTGGTGACTGATATGCATTCTCCTTTCAAAAGACACTCCGGGTAATCTTCTGAGATGTGTTTGGAAAGTGATAGCTTGTACGGCCAATGAAATCTGTCCCACATGATCAAGTAAATTTATAGATACGCATCGATGTGACCTAAAGTGGGAGTCTATCCTTAACTCATCTATGAATAGTAGGCCCGTTTGAGAAAAAAATTCGGAGTTTAACTGAGTAGAACGTTTTATTCAGTGATTTTGAAATCAGTTAACTCAAGATTTTGGCAGGCATATCTACAACCCTATTCATAAACAATTTTCTGTCCAACTCTTGATGTTTTATCAGGATTTTGTCTTTGTGTTAAGTTTCTATCAACGAATGTAAGTGGAAAAGCATTTCCGATGTTTATTTGTCGAAGTTGACATACTTCGTCTCCTATTATGTCAATAAAACATATTTGTTTGGTCTTCAAGGGTAAAGAGTGAAAATAGTTCCTCTTTCTACTCAATGGGACCCAACTATGAAAACTCGTAAACTGAGCACTCCAGGCGGCTTTTGGGTATATAACTCTGTAAGGAACCATCTGACCTTCCTTCCATCAGGACATTAGGAAAATTAAATTCCTCGTTCGCCTTTTGTAATGTGGATTGAATTGAGTGATGAAAGGAATTAAATATATGCAAACCACTATTGAGCTGCATATCTTCTTCACAGATAGTAAAAGTATCATACATATATCTCTTCAATCAATGAAATCTCTTAATTATAGGTCGAAGTACAGTACCATTGCCACCCCATCAGTTGACCTATAGAAATCATCATGAAGTCTGAATTGCACGTTGAGAGTACATTGTAGAAGTAGCTCTTTTAATTAGTGTTTTGGGATACAAATACCAAGGTTATTATTTTAATAAACTCACATAAAAAAACACATAGTTTCTGTGAGAGGAACATTTGTAAAGCGGGAAGTGACATCCAATGAGATCATTTTCCTACCATTTACATTGATATTTTCAATTGAGTCGAAAAAAATCAAAGGAATCAAGGGAGTTGTATCTATTGATGTGATTTTTAACGGGTTGTAACCATTTAGCATTCAGAGAGTTGTTCATATCAAATATAGAACTTAGAGGGGCATACTTCCTATAAACTTTTGACAGTTCCTATAATTTCAGTATGGTGGAATACGATGTTCTTAGTTGTTTACGGAGGTTGCAATTAATGATAGACTAATCCTTCATCTTCCTTAAGATTTAAATTAACATCCACCCCGTTTTGTCAGTTGCATCTTGTTGAATGGCTTCTTTGGAGAATTCGACAGCATTCGATAATGTAGGGTATAATTTGACATCATAGTCGTGTTGATCCAAAAGTACAATTCCCGCATCCTTACTTGGGAGACACAGCATTAAATTCTGATTTCTCAGAAGATCAAATAACGGAAATTTATTTTCTTTTGTGAGCGATCGTCTAGTTACAGGTATTGTGTTTACATATTAATTACAACAATTAACTAGAGTAGTTTTGAAATGCTCATAATCTCAACTATATACGTGTGTATGTCCACTTGTCTGACGAACGAGGCGTCGACTTTATGAATGTTAGTTCATGCATCACAAAATTTAGGACCAAGTGTTAATGCTTGTAGCTGAATAGTCGCTGATAATATAAAACAGTAATTATATACTTATGTTTCTAGTGTTTCCTCAAAGGAATGCGGATCTCCGTCTGTTTCAAACTTTTCAAGTCCTCTGTAAGATTTCTAGCAACTGTATCAATGAAATACTTGAATCTAACACGTTCGTCTTTCGATAAATGATATAAAATATGTGTTTGTAGTGAAATATTTCGTTCTATTTCCGATATTCTTGACTTAATTTCATCAGTATAATTCAAGGTGAGACATTTCAAATAACGATGATTTGGATGGATGTGGGTTCGACATAATTTTTTGAAAACTGATCTCAGATAACCATGTTTGTCTACACAGCTTTGCAGAAAATCGATTCTGACATTTGCTATAGCAAGCTTGACAAAAGAACGAAAAGACGCATTGCAATTCTTCGGATAATCAAAATTACACATTGTTTCATTGAACAAAAAATGAATAGAATTCAGTGAAGAAAACGTCATTTGGGATTTACTCAAGCTGCATAACAGTACTTAAAGTTGCTTGGTTAATCAGTTATTATTATCATCCTTTCTCAAGTTTATCATTATATACTTTACGTTTTTGATTGTTCTGTCAAGCGGACAATTATCTTTTATAATTCTGATCCGTAAATTATTTCCATCCTCCTTTTCTTCTCTAACCTCATGATTGTTACGCAACCTCATTTGGTATTCGAAATCCAGATTTATGCATGAATATATAAGATGGATAAATTAGAATAACATTCAAATTAATTTTAATTCAGCTCAGTAAAAAAATATTACACAAAATGATTTGAGCAATAATTTCGACTTACTTTATATTGATTATTAACCTTATCTTCGTTTGATGACATCTGAAAGGTTCTAAACTTACTAGGAGATGTGACACCACTTCTCATCATACTGGATGAATCATCAATTGCACTGGTTTCTGCAGTAGGAGTTGCATTCCTTGGTGAGAATGGATTATTCTGAGTAATACTACTATTATTCATTTCCTAGATAAAATCACCATATAGATTAGATAAATATAAATGAGAATATTAATTTTGCATATAGTTTTTTAATACATTTCAAAACATAGGTAACTTACTTCACTGTATCATTATTTGACTCTTTCTATTACTTATGGTATCATTTTTTGTCTCTTTTTAAGTATATGCTTCGTCGTTCAATTATCTGACTATCTCTTATTATATGATTTGATAATCCTTAATGAATGTTATTTCAAGGTTTACTTTTATTTAAGTCGATGACATACTTTTTATTATGAAATATTGATTCAAACCTTTATCATCCTTAACGCAACCAGTACCCTTATTATAACGCTGTCAATTTGTACTTTTTACTCATTTATTTATTTATGTAATCTATTTCACTGTTATCACTGACGCATCAACTATCATGATTTGTTCAATATTTCCATATTTGTATACTGATATTCTTATATATTAGAGTAAAGCTTGATAAGGATCTAATTGAAAACAATGTTATTCGCCTAAATATGTAGTTCTAATTTGGTTTTATTTATAGTTCCATTTTTTAAACTGATCGATTTCAATTCATGTACTTCTTAGTTATGACTAACCTGTGTGTTTAGTTATTTCAATCAATCTTTGGTCTCTACTTTTGTTGTTCTTAAATCTCCAACACTAGTCAGCATTGCGCGTCGTGGAAATCAGAGTTCAGGCATAAGTAAAACGTGGCCCAACCATCTCAGTCAATGAATATTTACAACCTCATCAACTGATTTGCCATCATTTCCTAATACCCTGAGTCTAACCTCACTATTACTAACCCAGTGATCCCAGCAGATGTGAGCTATATTCCTAAGCATTTGTGATCAAATACTAGCAACTTACGAGTATCTTCTATCTTTAATTGCTACATTTCGCAGCCATAAATTAGAATAGAACAAACTGCCGCGCAGTATACTCGCTCCTTAATTGATAGACAGATATCTTACCTTTGCTATAGGTGACGTAAGTTGGCAAAAGCCAAATGAGCTTCCTGAATCCGTACAGAAATTTCGTCAAACATCAACCCATTCTTGTGTCATTTATCCACAGCTACTGTATTTCTTTTCTACAATAAATCACTATAAATATCTTTCTCTCTAGCTTTACGTTTCATAGACATTTTCAACCGTGTCTGTTGTGAGGCAGTAACTCACTGAAGACAGTGGTGGACGGTCGCGCATTATCGTGGACTAGTTAAAATTAGACATTAACACCGTTGGATACCGGCCGGCTCAGTGGTCTAGTTATTAAGCGCTCACGTGTGAGACTGATAGGTCCTGGATTCGAATCTCGCTAGGCGAGATCGTGGATACGCACTGCCGAGGAGTCCTTCAATAGGACGAAACGGCTGTCCAGTGTTTCCAGGTTTTCCATGGTGGCCTCGCTTTAATTGACTCATGAATTCAACTGTTAAATTTTATTAATCAGTTGGTCAGTAACCTTAGTATACCGATTTCCTTTGAAGTCAGAGTAAAAATAATTAATAATCATTTTAATATCAGAAAAATGAACGATACTTGTATTTTGTAAACCATGTTAATTGGCAATGAAACCATGAAGGTTGATTCCATGTATTGACTTCAACGGGACAGTAATATATTTATCAGTTTTAAATTTGAAGAGATGTAAACGTGTGTGATATGATTCTTTTTATACAAATAATTAATTTAATTAATCACAAATGTAGAAAAAATCTACGATAAGAAAAACTGGTCTAAAACCAGAAAGCATAAAAGTCTGAATATTTTGGCTACAATTTTAAGAAATGCCTTGGTTTCGTTGAGTTTATAATATGAAATCAAAGAATAATTGCTAAAAATACAGGATAACATCGTAATTCATTTGGCTAACGCCATAGTTACTAAGGTATTTTTCAGTTTTTCTTTAGTGGGAATAATTAGTATAATGTTGCTTGGTTGTGACTAACAATGGAAAATAAGTTCAATTCTGTTAAAAAATCCTAGTTAGATTACAATGTTTCGCCTTGTTTAATGCGATAGGCATAACTTCACCAATTATATTGTTATGCTAGGTTGTAGCTGAATATCTTAAATGTATTCCACATTTGTCTTTGTTATACGAAGACATTCTCTGACAGAAAACTATCAGTTGGATCAATGGATACTGACAATATTATCATTGAAAACATGAAGAAGTTGACTTTTCCTCATAAATAAAAACATAATAAACATGCATAAATATTGAACGTAGTATGAGTAGCCAGGGATATGCAAATTTTGCTAAGAATATACTCAGATTTAGTAGCTGCTATTTTGCGTCAAACAGCATATCCGCAATGTTTGCTACACCAACCGATCGATTACTAGCAGCCGTTAATATTTGTTCCCTAGTTTTCATATTAGATCTACGATTACAAACTAGGTATGTAATATGGTCACTGAAATAAATAACGCTAACACAACAGGACATTTTATGTTAGTTTTTATTTTGCTTAAGTTCCACACACATGGCAAACCTGATATTTCTATTCGACGACTTGGATCCATCTGAAATGATTTGAAATTGTTGAGTTCAAAAGAAGTGATTGAACTTACTAATTTCTAGTCATTATCAGTGAGTGTCGAGCGAAAACTTTAAATGAAGTTAAACTTCACGATTACATAGCCGGGTGAAATTAAGTTTTGGAATTCGAATATAGTCTACTTATCCTTTACGGATTGATTACTTAATTTGTTATCACCAGTAAGTTGTAGCGTAGACTAAAGCAAAGAATAAAAGCGAATTTCAAATGAATTTAACTAATTTAGCATCAGACATGATAAAGTCAAGAATTATAGTTCAAGTGAATTTCGCTGTTTGTATTATAACAACTTAATTCACATTTTTATAATATATGGATTGTCGTGAGCAGTGAAGTTCAGGACTGGTGTTTAACCCGTTTGGCACTCTTTATCTATCTCATCTGTATTCCAATGTTGATGTTCAGGCCAAAATTTGAATCCAGCGCCTTTCTCTTTAAATCTATCTAATAAGTAATTGAGTCCAGATCGCCACCCACTCGTTCAAAAGGCATGATGTCCACATTGTTATTAGTATGTGTTTGAATTGTTCCGTTACTGATATTCAAGAGTGAACTGGGATTAGTCTTTGTTTGTATTTGTAAAGTCGTGAGCAGATTACCCTGATATTGTGTCGGCGTTTGAACCGAAGTTTAACCGGTTCGATTCTCTGTGTAAATATCAACGGTGATATGTAAGTACATCCGGTTGTAGAGTTCCAAATAGGGGGAAAGTTCCATTTTAGACTTCAATTCTAACCACGGTTCAACTACTCTAAAAGTGTGAAACGAAATAGCTATATCAACGTGATCTTATAGCGGTGCACAAATACCAACAAAGTTTGTTCATTATTTGGTCATATTTATTGTGTCATATATACCAGAGAGCATAATGATTTTAATAACCTATGATTCATGTGAGGATTTTCATGTGCAAAATAGATCTATGTGAAATATATGATGTGAAATAGTTTGGTAAATTATATCATGGTCAGTGAACACACAAGGTTGATATAAACTTATAATACTAAACTAACTCAGATTTTAAGTCTGTTGATTTAGAATTTTCGAAGTTTATTATTGGGCTAAGGTAATGAGAGATGATAGGCAAAACACACCGAAACTAGGTTTCGTAATAGCTAAGGCGTATCTACACTTATCAGTCACTCAGTAGAAACCATTGTAACCTTGCTTACTCCCCAGTAGATATCATATCTTACAGTGAGTATCGGGTTCCTAGAGGTCGCTAACAATTGGTAACTACTATGAACTTAGAGACCAAGGCTTTAGTAATCTATTGGCAAAAATGGACATTGTAGTTCTAGGCCAAATAGTCTACTAAAAATACTAAAACTTGATCAATAGATTTCAATCAATACAATGGAGTAGATAATATAACATTGTGCACTACTCAGTGACTAATTAGTGTAAATTATATGATATTTACAGAACAATTTTTTTCTCAGATATTCAAGTCAATTAAAAATTTGAGAATTTATTTAAGATAGACTTAGTTTAAAATTCTGAGTTAATAATAAAATACTGATTACTTTATATATATATATATATATATATATATATATATATATATATATCAGTCAGCTACAATGTAGGACCAGGCATATATATGCATCGATCCAAGTTGTCACACCTCATTAGCACAACAAGATGAATACCAGTCTCATAGAAGTAGTTACTACAATGATAGTAATATATGAGTAATATTACGTGTAAAGATATAATACAGGAAGGAAGAAGGATATGAAGCGAATTTAATCTCACGGTTTAAGAGAAGACAGAGAGTGTATACACCGACGCCATTGTGATCGATTCTCAGTCATATCACCAAGAGTCTGCAACCATTCATTATGACAGTCACGCGAATCTCAACCAAGTAGAATGCATTTACCAACATGGCTCAGATTAGAAGTTAATGACTTCAAGGACTGGTTCCATGTTATGGTTAGGCCACCCCTAACTTTTTTCCAACCATCTCCAACACTAGTCAGCATTGCGCGTCGTGGAAATCAGAGTTCAGGCATAAGTAAAACGTGGCCCAACCATCTCAGTCAATGAATATTTACAACCTCATCAACTGATTTGCCATCATTTCCTAATACCCTGAGTCTAACCTCACTATTACTAACCCAGTGATCCCAGCAGATGTGAGCAATATTTCTAAAGCATCTGTGGCCAAATACTTCCAAGAGGTAACCTGTTTATGTTTCAGTATAAAAAAGGAATATAATGATATTTTATAAACAAAAGTCATTGAACAGTCATCTAAGGTTTCTACTGTTAAATGACTCAAAAATTCAGAATTCAATTTTGTGTGTTTGTATTGTTATTAACTTATAATATTATACATATAAACTGTTGAAAATAATAGATCTATGTGTAATACACCTAGTTGATACATTTCGTTTACTTAAAATGCAATTACAAGAGTAAATAACAAATATACGCGTGATATATAACTTACATCAGCAGAAACTTCAAATGAATTCCCTGTAATTACAGATGAATTTGTTATATTCATAATTGTCGGTATTTTATGATTTGTTTTTGGTGTAGATGAAGCAAGTGCTACAGGACTAATATTTCTATTTATAGATGGGGATTCAGACTGTTTACCATATTTTGTATCATTTTCAATTTTTTCATCCTATAAAAGGTCAATGAAATAATTTAATGTATATGAGTAAATTCCAAGTGAATATTGAAAATTCAAAACCATGTTATTTTATACAATAAATAATCAATTGTATATAGTAGGTTCAAATGGTATTATTTACTTGAATCTTCCCATTGATGTTTAGGACTGCAATTTATCAATCTCTTATTGGAATATGTGCATCATATGCGTATTGCCTCAATATTACCTTAATTCACAAGCATTATAAGCAAAGATTGATAGTGGCTAGCAGTGGAATCCAGGACACGCGTTTCGTTCTGTTTGGAACTCGTCAGCTGGATGTACCTGCATCTCGGAGTTGATATTCGCTCCAGGTCTCGAATCCAGTGACGTTCATTTCAAACGCCATTGCGTTATCCACTTAGCTACTGAGTCATGATAGCCACTTACTTGTGCAATAAGGCGTTTGATACAAACGGTACTGGATTCGAGTCCCAGAGTGAATATGAACTCTGAGATGCAGGTACATCCAGCTGATGAGTTCCAAATGAGATGAAACGTGCGTCCTGGATTCCGCAGCTAGCCGCTATCTTTACTTATATATAAGAGGATTTAGAAATCCATTATTCGTAATAATAATCATACATTAATAATTAAGTGTAATACAATAATATTAAAGGAAAAACTTACAGTCGAATATTTCTATTAGATATAAATAATTTTACAAGTTTTTATTCTGTTAATAGGGATAAGTATGATTTTTGTTCACCTAGAACATGTTTCATGTTTATATTGATAAATGAAAATGGAATAATTTTCTACTATACTGTGTGTCATCATTACTTTACTTAAGGATTATAAAAGCATGTCATTGGTTTTTAATCACAAGATATTGAAATACTATATAGTGTATAAAAGTATCATGTGAATTCTTATTGAATTAATTATAATACAATTTTGAATTGAATCACAGCCAAATGAGAGGAAAAAGAAGAGGGAAGTTTTGTCTTTAAATATCGTTGTCTATTTATAATAAATTTTAATAATTGAATTCATGAGTCGATTTAAGCTAGACCATCACTGAAAATCTGGAAGCACTGGATGGTGTTTTCTTCTTAGTATGAGATTCCTCAGCAGTGCACATCAATGATCCCACATGCGGAATGAATCAAACTATTATAAATTATTACAATATCTACAAACTCTTATTCTAATAACAAATGGATTTTAGTTAGATTATAGTTAAATTATTAGCTATAAACTCTTGTTTTTAGCACAAAACGTGTAATAAAAACCAAATCATCAATTTTTAATGGAGAATATTGTAGATTTCTTCCAAGTTCCAGAGACATTTTAATTTAAAATAAACAAGAATGAAGCGATGTTAGTCATGATATGATTCCATTGACTATTATAATAAACTATATATATATATATATATATATATATATATATATATATATATGAATGAGCTTCTATAGAGCACTCCAAACACGTGAGCGATAGAAGTTCAAAATTGATAAAAGTGTTGTTCGAATTCATGAGTGGAATCATGATATAAATAGGTCAAAATATTCTCCACAGACATCCATCCTAGTTAAATTCAATATTAACAAAAGTCTACTGTATGATTATATATGATCTACTTCACATTAATCCATCTGTATCATTTTGATCGATATACGAACCTTTATTCAAAATATTTTTTAATATTTAACTACATGTTTCTCTTGGGTTATCAGGGAAATGATTTATTAAATATCTAATTTGAGTCTTTGTATCTGCGATATCCTTCTTATATCAGGTTATAATCATATTAGATTTCATACAATTTGCATACCGTTATTGTTTGAAGATAACAGAAGGGAATCTGAAAATCATTTGAATTTTTTTTCTTGTATTTTAGTTCATTAGTGAACCACTGTTTCTTTTTATACTTTATTTGCTTTCGCTGCATTCATTTACATTGTTCTTCTTTCTTGAAGACCATTGAGCAGATTTTCTGGTATTAAACATTTAGGTTAACTTCGTTAATGATATTGCTTAAAGTCGTTTCTATAGTTCTCTTCTCATCTGTTAGTCATGAAGAGTCTGTTAAAATCTCTAAGCTTTTCCGAAAGCATACTAATATACACTAGAGCTGGTTTTATACCAAGCTGACCATTATCATGTAAAACGTCTTCTAACTACATAGAGTTCCTATTTAATCTTTCATTGAATACATGTGATATTGTTACCTTTGTATTGACATTGAATTGCTGTGAATTTTTTTACTTTTTTCAAGAACGAATATGTAAATATGACTTCAATAGAGAATGATTAGTATAGAAAAATATGTTTCAGAAAGAATAACAGTGATCCGACGATATTTTTCAAACCTCATTGTTGCAATTTAAATACAAATGATCTAGTCTCATGGAATGGCTAGTCGCGATCCAACTAATAACAATTCTAATTGTTACACTAAATAACATAACTTCAATTCTCAGAACTAAAGTTAATTGTTTCAGATATACACAATAATACTGTTTAATACTTTAAGAAAATTATGTGATAAAGATATATATATATATATATATATATATATATATATATATATATATATATGCATTTCTATAATCAGTCTTCATTACTTATGCATAGTGTTTATAATCAATCGCACTGTTTATTCTATACACGTACACAAGCATGTAAAGTTGTATCTATTAATAAACAAAAACCTCATTTTGTTATTAACAATATAATCTTTCATTGTTGTATGATCAAACATTTTGATCAATTAAACATTCATAAAAAATGAAGTCATTTGTTTCAAATCAATATAAATCAATGAATTATCATATAGATTTTTAATTACTAAAATATTTCAATAACTATTAGAAGAAAAAAATCTGTTTCTGTATTCCGTATTTTTGTTTCTACTGTGTAAATACTCCACATGATTATTACTAAGATATACTATTAAAAAATGATTTATTATGTGCATCATTTAACTAGAGACTAACTCAAGATTATTATGATGTTGATTAAAATATTCATTCATAATTATAATAATTACGATACCAAGTGGTATTTCCTGGAGGTCTAGTGGAATTCAACCAAGTCTGTTGTGAGATAGCAACTCACTGATGACAATCGTGGATGTGTCGCTCAATTTGGTGAATTAGTTGAAGTTAGACATTAACACCAATGGATGCCGGCCGGCTCAGTGGTCTAGTGGTTAAGCGCTCGCGTGCGAAACTGATAGGTGCTTTGTTCGAATTTCGTGGGTGATGAGATCGTGGATACGCACTGTGGAGGAGTCTCACAATTGGACGAAACGGCTGTTTAGTGCTTCCAGGTTTTCCATGGTGGTCTAACTAAAACTAATTCATGATCTCAACCATTGAAATTATAATTATCTTTATATTAATCATTGTTTTGTTTATTATGTTCATCTTGATTACATTAATCAAAACCATAGATTTTCGTCAGAGAATGATATTATTTCGTGAATCATTGGGCAATAAGAAAAAATATATAATTGTTATATTGAAAATGATATCTGTTGTATTTTGGCCTAGTGATCATAAATTACGATTGAACATTGTTGAGAAATACTAAATAATAATGGAACTAATTTTAAATTTAATAATAAAAATTATATCACTTAGTGATATGGTAAATAAACTTTGAATTTATCAGGTTCATTGATCAACTTTGTCTTAGTACAATAAAATTAAACATTTAAAGTACTTTATTTACTTGTCACTTGATTTCTGTAGAACTATTCATTTAAATTTCAATGATTTTCATATTGAAACATTAACATCTTTAAGTTTATTAAAAAAGCGAAAGACTGAACATTAAAGTTTAACTAAACTTTACACTAAAATATAGAATGCTTTTATGAACTTACAGAAGGTTTGAATCGTGGAAAGTGACGATAATTACTTGAATTCCAGTCACTTGAACCATTTTCTATAAAACAAAATGAAAAAAAATCTTATTGATACAAGTAATGCATAGTATATGAGATAGAAAATCAACTGTAAATGCTACCAGATTTTACAAAATGACTAAAAACATGAATTTATATGTAGTTACAGGTTGATACTTAATACATATCCAGTATAAATCAACGACAATCTGATGTAATTACTTCAATAGTTTAATTTATTATTCAAAAGGCATCTTGAGTATTAAGCTTCAAAGTTTAAAACAGATTAAGTTTTTTTTTAATGAAAAGGATAGATAGAAGAAGAATATTGCAACATTTTGAATTTGAATATAGAGTTGTTTTATCTACAAGACTAAACTTGTAACTATTGATTGTACAATGTTTATGGATGTAAGGAGGTAGAACTAACAAATGCTATCTAGAATTGAGCAACATTATTTTTTTTTGTATAATCAGTGTAATTCACCGTTTTATTAACATATATATAAATAGTCACCAATCTCTATACGTAAACATTCAGTAAAACAGACAAAACAAATTGCACTTTAATCAGCTGTTGAATATCTATACTAGTTAGGGATTTGTTCAAGTCAATTAATCTCGTTCAGATTATATCCTTTTATTTTCATAGTGATATTAAATTTGACTTCTTGTTTCCCCGATCCTTATTAGTCTTATCACTTTTAATCTAATATTATTAATTGTCAATTCATTTGATTACAAATACCTTGATAGTTAAGTAAACAAATTGTAATTTTGTTATACATCACAATCCTTTTATGTTTATTAAGCAAACTATCCAATTTAATAGATTATTAAACTGAGACTTTAAAGTACAAATACAAATCCAAAGAAAATATTCATTTCACTTAGTCAATATATAGATGTATATGAAGTAGAAATTGTTCATAGTACATTTATCCTACTTGAATTAATAATACATTTTATAAATTAATAAAACTACAATTTTATCTTTTCATCTAAATATTCATTAATATAGATATAAATGATTTATGAATTGAGATTATAAAACGATTGATATTAGACCACCATTAAAAACCTGGAAGCACTAGACAGTCAATCTTCGATGCGCACTGTTGAGAGTTCCCACAATAGGATAAAACGGTCGTCCAGTGTTTCCAAGTTTTCAATGATAATCTAACATCAATCAGCTCATGATGTCAATCGAAAACTTAACAATCTCCCCAATCCCTATTATGATAAATGATTTGGTTAGAAATATCATATACATTCCAAGACTGTTTAGTTAGTTTTAAAAATCTTCTATATTTTTTCATTTTTTTTCTGTGATAAGAAAAAACTACTGTCAATCAATAAAAGTTAAACAAATAATGAAAAAAAAATCTAGAAAGAAAAAAACTGATTAATTTTTGTTAACATTTTTTTATTCTAAAAAAAAAACAAAATCAAATTCCATCATAATAAGTTATAGAGGAATGTCATGTGTCAGTTTAATAGATCTTTATAATTAATATACGTGAATACATATTTTTTTGTGTGTTTTATATAAAAGAAAATTTCATTAGTGCTTAGTGTATAGAAACCAATTTTATCTCCATTTATGAGTATTTACCAGTATTTTTAACAAAAAAAACAGTAGTACATATTTGTTCTTTGGTAAGGTTAATCTAAACTTCTAACGAAGTGAATTTATAATATTTAACTCTATATAAGCTTAGATAAGATATCAGAATGATGGTTTGTGGAAATTTAAGTAAATTAATAGTTGAATTGGTGAGACTATAATTTATAAATGAGTTAATTAAAAGCGTTTGAAGGATTTCAAGATCACGTTGCCAATTTCAGTACCTGATGCTTATATAAGTTTGGTTCACAGTGGATTTTTAGAGAAAGTGTGATAATTGAGCAGCTACGATAGATGGGACAACTAAGAAATTCCTTTATTTGTAATTGTGGTAATCAAATAACTTGTAGACCATTTGAAGACAACCGTGATGATGTTGTCTTTCGATGAAATATGTATTTAAGGAAGAAGTCTGCTAGAGTAGGATTTTTTCGCCGTATTCAAATTGAGACTAAGGCAAATTATGACAATTGTTACAAACTGGATAATAAAAGCATCAGTAACACTGGCTGCAGCTAGGTACTACATTATATATAGATGAGTGAAGACCGTAATGACTCCTACATAGACTTAGTTATGTTCAACGTACCCAACAACCGGAGTGTGAACAAACAATTTTGAAGCTATACGGTAGAGGCTGAAAGAGGTTTTGCGACTTTATCATGACTCCAGAGGCTCACATATATGATTTCCTCTACCATATGTATTACGATCTCGGAGCATTTGAACCTCCTTCTAACCTTGACAAGATTTTGAACCATGTAGAAAAAGTGTATCCACTGTAATTCTTTGGTTTTGTATAGCATGTTTTTACTCTGTACTAATTGTTTTCTGATTGACTAATATTTCTTAAAGTCACTGAAGATTCTTTCAAAGGTCGTCGGTAAATTATGGTCTCGCCGTTGAATTCATCAGTCGATTAAAGCTAGACCATCATTGAAATCTTGGAAGCAGTGGATAACCGTTTCGTTCTAGTATGGGACTACTCAGCAGTGCGCATCCACGGTTCCGCACACGAGACTCGAACCCAGGACCTTCGGTCTCGCGCATGAACGCTTAACCTTTAGATCGCTGAGTCGGCATCTAACGGTGTTAATGTTAAACTTCAACCATCGTCCACCATCTTCTTCAGTGAGTAACTGCCTCATAACAGACACGATTGAACTCCACTGGTAAACTAGCTTAAATCGATTCATAAATTCAACTATTTAATAAAATATATATTAATTGACAAATATTCATCAATTTCTTTTACTTTAGCCAATTAATAATGAAATATTTAATGAAGAAATAAAAATCTCACTGAATATTGTTATATAGAAGTAAGAAAATATAAAGTTAAAAGAAAATTCAAAAAGAATAGAATAATATTGTAATCGACCGTCCAATGCTTCCAGGTTTTCCATGGTGGTCTAGCTTCAATTGACTCATGATCTTAACCATTCAAATTAATATTGTAATCATTGATAAATAATAAATAGTGAATATAACATAAAAGACAGACGACTGATCAGTTACAGAATTAAGATAAAATATGATTAATTATGATAAGTTGTGTATTATAAAATGAATTAAATAAAGTACAATGTAAGCCCAAAGAAATGGCACAATGAATAAATTATTTTGATGTAATATGATAACAATGTAGAATATATGATAATGATTAGGATTATGATAGAAGCTATGTTCATTAGACATTATTTTCTATACATCATAATAAACTATTTATACTTATAATAAATAGATTTACTAATTTCATGCAATTAGATCCCTTGATAAATTTAGACTGAACAAGAACAACAAAGTTTTCAAATGAAAATCAATTTATTAGTTTATTTCATTGTTTCTTATCAGCTGTACACAACCTAGAATTACCATTAAATATATAACTATTAAAACACAGATATATGAACGAAGTTTATTCTTTTCAATAAACTTTCATTAGGTTCTACAATTATATATCCAAATTAATAATCCAAAAAGTGATCAGGTTTATGGCAAAGCATATCATTTAAAATTATAATATGTGAATTAACGATGGTTTATAATATAGAATGAAATCGTTAATGTACAACTCGAATGTACAGCTTAAATAAATGATTTCGTCGAAAAGAAAATTTTTTTGTTGCTGAATTCGCTTTTTTTTTTCAATGACACTATGAGTTATTTTAATTATGCAAATCGTTAATGTTTGAGTGAAGTGTAAACTTGAATGAGCTTATACAGTCAATTAAAATTGTGGAATTAATTATTAGAATAAATATGGTTAATATGGAGTGAGAGAAATAATAATGTAATTATAAATCAGAAATTACGTAATATGTAGTATAATATGGATTGGGTGCGGATTAGTACATAGGGGTGGATTCTGAATAAATTTCTCAAGAAGGTTAGTAGGTGTAATATAGTAGTACAATTAATAATAATAGTAATAACAATGACAAGATGTGTGGATAAGTTTAAGCTATAAAAATGAGCCTCAATCAAATTACAAAAATGATTATTAACTAGTTGAACATATTTCTTTTGGATGCAAAGCCTCGGCTTTTTGATTCGACTGCTTCAGGTGTCTAAAGGATTCTCAGTCTGACTGTTTTAGGCAAATTGTTGTTAATATGATATATTATTATCAATGATTGCTGCATGTTAGCTTTATGGTCCGTTTGTACTAAATGAGCTAAAATCGAGCTATTAATGGTTTTAACTATACATTTGCTTAGACACACTAGGTGTTAACGAACCCGAAAATACAATTTCCTAGAACATCTTCCAGTATAACTTGTTCCACAAGAGCAGTTGAATTGATAGATCTAGAAAGCAGTGGCTATTCTAGGCAATTTATCTTTCAATTTTTGAGTGACTATTGGATGAGTAGAAAATAATAATTGTAGTTTACCTGCATTATAAGTTCTTTTGATTGTTCTGTGCAATCATAGTATTAGCATTTCGCTGGTTGTATCGCCTCTAAATTGCAGGCGCATAAACAGTGGCATTTTTCTCACAGCTAGGCCTACCTTATGCCCTCTTTTCTTGGCTAAATGCTTATTTATAAATAACTCAGGGTAGTATACAGTGCCTTTGTTTCTTTTTCAATCACATCTAGAGAGCATATGGTCTTTATTCTATAATGAAGTGTCAATCAGGTTCCTTATATATTGTAGAGTAACAAAATTAAAGAACTTTGTATATTGGCCAGTTCACTTAGTTTACCTTCTAAAGTTTCTTTCTAGTAATCCATCTATTCTACTTGTAAGTAGAACATCTAGGATGGTTATTCTATCTCTTTTATATGGAGCGATGAACTTCATTAAATCGCTTGAGTATTTCTATCAGGTCAGTATGGTCGCTACAAAGGACGAACGTATCGTCACAATGAAAACTTGTCAATCTACTGTGCTGGTGGACTATTTTCTGGTTTAGCGAAAAGAGTAGGGCTACAAACTGTATAGATAAACTTAGAAAAGTCCAATGTGTATTTGTATGCTAGGAAGTTATAATGCATAGTTGAATAAATATTATAGTTACTAGTAATCATAATGAAGATAAAAGAGGTTAAGAAAAGTCAATGGAATAAATAAGTGATTGGGTAATCGCTCAACATGATAAAGAATAAAATAAATAAATGTATCAGGATATGTATGGGAATAGGATTGAAAAGAAATTTAAAATAATTAAAGTTCGTTAGATAAACACCAGTCACTATAGGAGGTGAAGGCTAATCACACTTTTCATTTGTATACGTAGGTCAGGTCGCAAACGTTTTGAGACATAGCCTCTGAAAAACGGAGTAAGATTGGTATTCTTTGTCTGTTAGTTATTTTCAATTCATTACTAATATTCACTTCACGTCCACTATCCAAAAGGTGCATTTGTAAAGACTAGTCGTTCTCAGTCGTAGGTTGCCAGGAACATGTTCAGAAAACTCAGAAGAAAACCTTCCATTTTTTCTTTCTGTAAACTTGTCTCCTAAAGTACATGTAAACTTTTGAAAAGCATTTTTCACATTTTAAGTGACTGTAAATCATGAGTCTGTTATGACTGAAAGACAAGCTGGGATTAGGTTAACTACCATTTTATGTTCCATGTTATCCTTTTCCAAAAACAATTTTACTTCCAATTAGTATAATGTTATCAGTTTGTTATACAGTGATAAGTAAATCAATTATAAAGAATGTTTTAGAATTACATTATAAATAAACAAGCGTTTCATACTTCTCGTTTAAAATGATCATCTCATCTAACTATATATATATATATATATATATATATATATATATATAGCACTTCAATTAATGATAATTACCGTTTAATTGATGACACTTGCTTGAAGATAAAAAAGGTTTTAGGTAATTTTTTCTGCCTAGTTATCAATATCAGCTGTTCATTTGAAAACATGTCAGAAAATCCTTGTTTTAACAAGATAAAATTTTCAACAAGTATGTGGAAATGGTTTTGTAGAATACAGGATTATTCTCAAGAGATAATTAATGTGTGGATAATCTAAAATGTATACTGATGTTATATTATGGGATAAAAATATATGGTCTATATTCCTAACCAAAACAATTTGTGATATGGCATAAAGATACAAAGGTATTCTTCTAAATTTACAATAAATAAACAATTAATAAGTTAGTTGAAAGTAACATGAAATTTATAAATTACTTACCATAACTAAAGGAATCAGTGCAATTGAATGAACCTGCTTTCACTATTTTTGTATCTAAACATGTAAAGTATTGACATATTATTTTAAGTGATAAGTAAATATGTTACTAACAAATTATATTTCATTCATGATAAATTAAATACTTTTTAAAATGAATAAGAATGTTGCACGTTGTTTTGAATAAATATGTCTGTTTATTGACTCTTAGGATTGAATACAATCGTCAAGGAAACAATAAATCATTAACAATGGTGGATTTAATATCAGAAGGGGATTTTGTGGACATTATAGTAATTTCAATAGTCGAGATCATGAGTCAACTGAAGTTAAACCACCACTGAAAACCTGGAAGAGCTGGACGGCCTTTTTGTCCTGTTGTGGGACTCCTCAGCAGTGCGCATCTAGGATTTTACCTCGCGAGATTCGTCCGCGCACGCAACCGAAGATCCTGGTATCGGATCTTGTGAGGTGGATGGTCAGCAGTAAAGAACAAAATGTGAATAAGTGAATTTTCATAAAAACTGAAAACACTGCATAACACATAATGGTTCACTGAAAAGCCAAAATATATTATTACTAATTTAATAACTTTGTCATTTTCTAGAATAACACGAGAGGACTAAATTAATTCACTAAGTATTCGTACTAACCTCAGTTGTAAGAAAAACTAGGATTGTTACTTTAGAATTCTATGAACATAAAAGTGTTCATAACATTGAAGACAACTAGATCTTTATTACTTAGTAATCAATCAGTTTGTAAATATTTCAGTACTGTAGGATGTCATTTGAGGTCTGTATAGCCCAGTCATAACGTCTATGATGATGAAGTCGACTGACATGAAACTGAATCTCCAAAGGAGAGCCAGTTCCCTCAGGATTACAGGTACGCCTTGCACGATACTTAGGCTCAGGATTTCCTGCCAACTACCTAATATTTCAGCATAGTACCCTATATAGAGAGTTGCTTTGACCAATGATCACACGGCAAACCAGTCTATGGGATTCAGTCGGCGTAAATAAAGACTAGGAAAACATGATATAGGTCATAATTTAGTGATCAACAAGCTGTGCAACCAAAACTGATGCCTGACTGAAAATCAGTTTTTCGTTTAAAGACTCATTTTAAAATAGTCAACATCGTAATTAGAACTTACTGTGTTTGGTACTAGAATTTTCATAGTATGAATATCGTCGATCTTTTTGTGAATAATCATCTGTATGAAGAGAAAAGGTAAAAATAAACGGAATACACCCATTAAGACATTAATTAATTAAGATTATTTCAGAGAAGAGTTCTCTTATCGGCGAATTCATATTCGAAACTGTACAATCGCAAATATTTATACTTATTTTAACAGGATGATAATAATACTGATAATAAACTTCTGTTAGACATGGTGATAGTGAGGTTAAATAAACAAAGTTATTGGAAAATTCTTTTTAAAACAAGGAAAGTTTAATAATCGTTTGATTGTTAATAGCTTAAGTATTCATCAAAAAACAGATAGAGAAATTATCATTGGGATAAAATGATAAATACAGTGGTACGTAATTCTTATGATAATAAAAATTTCTCGTCATTACTATTCACTTATACCCATTTTCAATGCTCTGTGCAAAGAAAGATTGATAAATTCATAAGCTTTATTACTAGTCGTTTAACATGATTCATGCCACAAATACGACTCACAAAGGAAAATTCATATTTTCAGTGAATTCCTTCTTCTTCAATGGGATGCGATTTCAATGTCGATTTATGCTTTGGTATTTTTTCCTGTTGATTGTTCTTAAGAGGATACGATAAGATAAAAAAGTGTCATAATAATTAACTTTGGTTTTCAAAAGATAGACCCTCTAGAGAATTCACTTCGTAGTTTTTCGGCTTTATAAATACGAAGATCATCGTACGGTTTTATTCGTGCATGAGGTGATAAGATCTCCTCCAGTGGTTGATAACTTTATTGAAGTAAATAAATACGAAATGGGGTCGATAGAGGTTAGTAAGCAAAAAATAATTCTATAAATTCAAAGACTTGATAACTAATCGTGGCTGAAAACTTAAATCTACTTTTTTTTAAAAAACTATTCAAGTTTCCAAAGATCGATTACCATTTTGATGCAAGTTTTGATTAAATTTGATGTTTTAGATACACTACTTATAAGTAACTGGAATCAAGTGAATGAATAATTTATGAAACCGTGTTTTCGATATAAATAGATAATTTCTCTTTTGTGTAGATGAATATTAATTCAGTGTTTAATCATTGCCAATATTGAGACTCGACAAAAAATTAACATAAAAATCTATATTTTGAATGTTGAAATGTTTAATGTAGTAAACAGGCTACAATTTCAAGTTTCACATTTATAAATGCCTAATATTAATGGTACCACTGAGCATTTTGATGTATTATGGAAATACTTGTTATCACCTTTACGTTTTTGATATTCACTAGGGTGGAGAAATACAACGTCCAGCAAGTAGAAAATCAAAATATAAATTTCTTAGACACAGTTATGAATATTCAGAGCAGTGTGACATAAAGAGAACGAGATCAGATCATTGTTAATAGCTTTGATTCTGAATGAAGATAATTTAAATTACAATAGTTGAGATCATGAGTCAATCAAAGCTAGACCACTATGGAAAACTTGGAAACACTAGATAGCCGTTTCGTCTCATTTTGTGGAACTCCTCAGCAGTGCGCATTCATGATCCAGCTCGCGGGATTCGAACTGAGGACCTTTCGATCTCACGCTCTAGAGCTCAACCGTTGGACCACTGAGTTGGCATCCATCGGTGTTATTATCTAACTTCAAATAATTCACGAAATTAAGCGAATCATCCACCATTGTCTTCAGTGAGTTATCACCTCACAACTGGGTTCGAACCCCGTGCTGAGATCGTGGATGCGCACTGCCGAGGAGTTCCACAAAATGAGACGAAACAGCCGTCCAGTACTTACAAGTTTTCCATAGTGGTCTGGCTTCAATTGACTGATGATCTCAACTATCGAAATTAATTCTTAATTAATATTCAATTAGAATGATTAGGCAATTTACTATTATCATTTTTGCTCTTGGCAACACTCAAAATCAATATATATATATATATATATATATATATATATATACTTGGTACAACCGTTAATTTTATATTAAAAAGAAGTATTCGCGATAAAAACTTAAATGAATATATATCATGAATTATCATCAATCCTTTGGATAACATTCCTTAAGTCCCATACATTCATTTATTTACAGATAATCATTATATCTTATCATACTTCACTAAATATGTGTCTGAAAAATTCATTTCTATTCAACTTTTTTGTGTTATTTCAATGATTGAGACCATGAGTTCATTGAAGTTATGTTATGTTTGAAATTCTATTAAACAACATACAAATCTATAATCTTGTACTACCCACACTTTATACTAACAAAATAATCATTTGTATTTACAATAGATGAAATTTTCGAGACATTATTGAAAAAAAGAAGAAAAACTTTGTATTAAAATGTTTCATATCTTTATTTATAGACTATAAACTCACCTTTTGACTTTTTATAAACTGCACATATAATTAAAATTCAATCATTGCCAAATCAATATTTACTTCAAGGTCATTAAATAATCAATCAAATCATTATTTACCAAAAACTCTCTTTTCATTACTTTTAAATTAACCCACATTTACTATGAAAAAATTAAAACTAATGATAATTTAGATTTCTATTGTTTTCTATTCAATAAACATTGACATTAGACGTAGTTTACATTATATTTCAATAGTCATTAGATTGTGAATAAATATGAAATTGATAATCGATAGAGAAGGACTATAGTAAGCATCAAGCGAGAAGATAATGTCATATTGTTATGTAAGCTCTGAATACGTAAGTATCGTATTGGTTTACCTATTTACTGGCAAGTTATAACTGAGATTCCAAAGTAACTATTATTTATGATATTCATGTTAATTCATATTCTACTGTGTTTTAGTGACAGACATTACGTTTCACCTTTTTTCAATGTTTCATAAAGCCAACTACATGTTTCTTTAATTCACATCGATCTTCTAACGTTATACGTTTGGTAAACACTTGAGTTTTCTACTCATGTAATAATAGCTCTATTCAGTGCTAAATATTTTGTGGCAGAAAACATTTCTCGGAATTAATTATGCATCATTACAATAAATTTCTCTTGAACATAAGTTTCAATTGTAATAGATTAAAACTTATTTTAAAAATATTTTTCTCGCTCAACATCCTTCACTTGTATTCAGTCACTAAAGTTCTTTATCAATTTAGCTGTTATAACTATTTTTTCGTTCATCATACACAAAGTGCTTGAGTTTCAACATGTTTATTTCTCGTTTTTTTCAAAGAATGGATATGAAAAAAAATATCTCAAGAAATTCAGTGTTTGTGTTTAGGCTTTTTGGTATTTAGCATCACAATAACTTAAAATCGACAACCTTCAACCGTCAACTCATCTCAACATAGTTCACGTGATGAAGAGTCACCTAGACTATAGAATTCGGTTTTCACATGATACACAGGACATTGGTCACTACCCAGTGATCAATCAATGGTAAATAAACTACAGTCCCACGGAAGGTCAGTAGTGACCCAGATGGCTCAGTGGTAATGTCACGGGCTGTGAGGCTAGGTAATACGCGATCGGATTCATCAGAGAGCATCACTTCTCCCAAGGTTATAGATACAACATACAGATGAATGCTAAGTAGTACAGAGCCTATTTCCAACTTGTGATTCCATTATGGTCCCATGTGGATATATACAATCAAGAGTCATAAATACTAAGCTTAAGCCAATCTAAAAAGACTAGGTTGATTGTAATGTTGTAACAGTTAAAAAATTGATAGCCAAAACACTTGAGAAAACTGTCTTCTATAGCACTTCATTATGTACGTTTTGCATCTCGAAATTTGTGAATAATGGAAAGTTTTAATTCTAAACGTTTTCTAGGTTGCTTTGACGAACCATGCATATACTATAAACATGGTGTATGATATGCAGAACCATTGTTTTCAAGTGATTTGTAATATTCTTTTAGTTTACAAGCAGCTGATGGAAGTAACGTAATAAGTGAATTCATATTTATTCTGACACTATTGCTGTACATGTTTTAAAACAAATTAATTATATGATTATAAATAATAAAAACAGTTTACTATTGAAGTTATTTGTATAAACTTACCATCTGTGTCAGTTAATGTATCACTCAGATTAATATTACTATAGGCTTTCCTAGTAGATTGTTCGGCTAATGAAAAAAAAAACAGAAATTAACACAAAAGAACTGTAACAACGCTAAGAGACAAGACAAATTGTATCACTTAGTTATTAGCAATAGGTTGTATTGTTTTGTAATCAATCTCTTTTAGGATAAATGCGACAAAACATCTAATTGAAACATTAAAGAAAGGTGTATCATTCAGTGAGATGACTGTTTTTTTTGAAAAAATAATTTCATTCCACAAATTCGTGCGTTGGTTTTCAAAATAACATTCATTTGTTAAACATTGCAACAATGAAATAAAATAGAAAATTCCACAGTTTTGTGACAATTCCTCCATTTAAATGCAGCCTACATTGCTTAATAACTTCAGCTAGACAACCGTCGGAAACTACGGAGTAGTCGACAATGATCTCATCCTAGTCCTAGACTCCTCAGGGTTTAAGCTAAAATGATGATTTAGACAATCATGATAACAACGTTTTTGACAGTTGAAGAATCATTCCTTCACATATTATTGTCAGTGTTTCAGTGTACGTGTTAGAAATATTAAACAACAATGTAAATTATTGTTATTGTTTGACAACCATATCCGAGATCATTTATCAGATAGCACTTAGTCACGATAGTAAGTTAAGCTATTTTAGTCAGCTTGAAGTGAATGAGATCACAGGTGGGGGACAATCGAATGTATTACAACACGAAATTACATAACATCTTGCTAAAATCTGAGAATGATACAGTAAAAACTTTATTTGCAAAATGTCAATCAACTGTATTAAACTTGATTATTCCTTTTGCAAATATCAGTCATTCGTCTCAGACTTCATTATTCCTGCATTTACATACCGATTGGTTTCTGTTCCCGTTCTTTCCTTCTCGACCTTCTACTGCCAGACATTCTAATCCTAACTATCGTTATATACTATTCATGTCGATATAAGTAGCATACACCACAAGCTCTTAATTACTTACCGAGATTTCCATAAGCTTTTCGTGCACTGGGTGGTAAGCCAAAATCAAACAGTTTTTCACGGTCATTTTGATGAGTAGACGGGGCACTGGATAGGTGATCTGTCGAGTTTTAAAAAATGAAAACATAAAACGTAACCAACACATGTAGAATAGAAACAACCTTATAATAAGCTAAGACTATGTTTGTTTCATCACTAAACTCAAATGATGTAAAACATAGTGTTATAAGCTAGAATGAAACAACTTTTCACCACTAACTATCCTTTTTCAATTGATGTTAGATCATGACAAAACTAATCTTCAAATGGAAATCAATTAGTTCATTTTGAAAAACAGATCGATTAAAACTATGCAAAATCAAAAAAAGTGTTCCTGATTACTATGATTACAATATCAAAAACATAATATATCCTTTTGTTTTTATTTTGTTTTCTCTTGACAATATTTTATTAAACCATAGGCTAATAATAAATTGGCATTGGATAACAATTGAAACAAACTTATTTTTGTACAACCATGTAACTTTCATTAAAGTCAGAATAGAAGAATTTCTTATGAAATCAATTAAACGAAGTCATATGTTTCATTTATCTCTATTTTAAGCTTTATGTTACTTATATTTTTTTTCATTTTTAACTTCTTTTATGCTGATATATTTTTGTTGTTGTTGGAATGTTAGAGATTCAATATTTCTATCATTACCGTTTATTATATATTGCGAAGATTAATTTGAAGACGAATGGTTATCAATAATAATAATAATAATAATAATAATATTAATAATGGTAATAATAATAGCAACAGTAGTAATAGTAATAATAATAGTATCAAATGTAATGAAAATAATTTACTATTGACTCTTATTTGACATTTTATCTCATAAATGTAAATATGTTTATTATATTGCTTATGTGAGTATGGTATGTTTAGGTATATGTATAGAATAGCGCATATACAGTTTATACTACTGATTTTTAAGACAGTACAATTAACCAACATTTATATGATTATTATAGCATGGTTAATATATATAAGAAAGTCATTGAAACAGTAAATAAGTTAACTTATTGATTAGTTGATAAGTAGTTAAATACAATTAACTAATTAAATATTTGATTTCCTTTATTAAATTAAATGAATTCTATGATTTAGTAAATATTTATTTATTTTTGTATAGAAAAAAATAAACATTAGTTTAAATTATGTTTAGTAAATAATTTTCAACGGTAATGATAATGGTAGTATCAGTATGAAAATATTTGATATTTATTTCTAGTAATGTTACTTTTTAGTGAATACTGTTGATAAAATATCAGAAGAGGTTTATGTTGATACTATAGTAATTTCAATAGTTGAGATCATGAGTCAATCGAAGTTAAACCACCATGGAAAACCTAGAAGCCCTGTATGGCCGTTTCATTTTATTGTTGAACTACTCAGCAATGCGTATCAATGCGTATCCGCCGCGCGAGACCGAAGGTCCTGGGTTCGAATCTTGCGTGGCAAGATCGTGGAAGCTCACTGCTGAGAAGTCCCACAATAGGACGAAAAGGCCGTTCGGTCTTTCCATGTATTCCATGGTGGTCTAGCTTCAATCGACTCATGATCTCAACTATTGAAATTATCTGGTAATGTTACATGACTTATTGTATAAATTTATGAAGGGAAAACTCCAGTTATTATAAGATTCACGTATTCCTACTGGTCATTGAATCAGTACAAAGATATATTTTCTAACAAAATGAATGGTAGTAAAAAACTGATAAACTGACTTATTTAACACTCTAAGACTTCATTATTTAATATGTATATATATGAAAGATGAGTATACAGAAATTCTTTGAAACGTGATATTCCATAGACAGTCTGTTTACATCATTTTCATAGTGTCATCTCACTATTAAAAAACAATCTAAGCAAATACATGTCTTCAGTATTTTCTGTCACTACTATATAAATAAATGGAGAATTGTTAAGCCAGAACACTAATAATGGTTATCATGATAGTCAGCAAATTAGAGAAATTTAGTGAAAGTAGATATGATATGAAATATACAAACAGTTTTGTAATCACAATTGTTCGTTTGCTTCAAACATGTATATAATTCAATTAGACAAAGAACGCTTTACCTTATATAGGTAAAATGAGCTCCAGAAAATTAAACTAGGTTACATATGATCTCAACATTCAAACAAATACTAACTAAGCTTTATCACTACATCTCCAGTTAAGATTATTTACATAGGAAAATATTTAGAAATTATTTTGTGGCCATTATTAGATACAAGATATGAACCTGTATATATTCGTTTAGACAGTCGGTATTTCTCACTTTTAAAATTAGAGATGGACTTGGTGTTCATATACCAGAATCAAAAATTCAATTAATACATAATATCATGACGAATCAATGGTGCTAGTTAAGTTTTTTTTAAAAGTTCATTTAATTGTGAGTATTATGCATTGTACAAGCAATAATCATCAAAAAATCCAAATTGATTTTATCAATAAAACAACTACTTATGCAGTCATGAACTTCATAAAGATCTATCAGAGTGATAATGCGATGTTTGGTAGTAAAGGGAAATAACTCTCTCTTTCTCTCATAGATGTGTTACTTCAGTTCATGTGATTTGTACACATTAGAAATTAGAACAAAACGTTACGGTGTAAGTTACAGACTGGCAGTTAATAGGTGGTAAAGTGAGTCTCGAAATGTATTTATATGATCGATTTCAGTATACTAAAATATGTCACGTAATTGTTTTCAATTATACAAATTTAAGAAAACTTGTAAAAAATCTTAGAACTCTAATTTCTGTCGATTTGATTTGGTCGATGGTAGTTGTGTAGCCTTGAAAAATTAATATTTCACAACAATATCTCAAAAGTGTTGCGGCTGTGCTATTAACAAGTTGGTCCTACGTCAAACCAATAACAATGTACGTTTGTTCCTTCATTTCATTAGTAATCTGCTTTGAAAATGGAATAAACAAAAAGAAACGCTTCGGTGCTTATTCCAGGTTTCTATAAATTTGTTGGAGATAAGCTCAATGTTTTATCTTGTTTTTTGATTGTTAGCTTTTTTTCATTCCTAATCAAAATCCAGAAAATCATATGAATTACTTAGACAACTTTCACTGGGTAGGACGAGAGATGGTATAATGATATTTAGGGATAGGTCATTGCTAATAGTTATATTTGAAATTGGACAGTGAAAGCAAAAGAAGATTCCCTTTAGCTAGATTATTGGTAGGACACTGTATGCCACTTCAATGTTATTGAATGTTTCCAGTAAATTAGTGAGACCCTTGGGTTTGTAAATTAGTTGTCAATCAGTTAATTAAGAGGTGATATGAAGGACTCAACTGCTGATAATGTCACAAATCACACAGGTAGTGCAACAAAGAAAATAACTAAACTGAAAAATATATATTTCAAGAAAGTAATACCAATAATGGTGTAAATTTAACTGCAGTGAATTTAGTTAAGAAGGAACAATCTAAAATAAAAATGAAACTCAAGGAATTTTAATATTCAGATTTAAAGAAAAATAAAGAATGTGAACATCTATTTCGGTGCTTTCAATCGCGGTATTCAACTGAAGAATAACATGTTTTGATTGTAAAGCATGAACAGAAGGTATGTGACATTCGATGTAGCTTAATTAACCAGTAAACTACTAAGTGTGTTGTTGTCCCACTCTAGACCGATCACCAAAAAACTTATTCCCAACCTATAACTTGCTGGTCACCATAGTGTACTAGAGTAAGTTGTAGCTGAGAACTCTCCAGTACATGATCTAACTACCTCATAAACTATAGATGGGTAAATTTTACTACTATTATATTGATTTAACTTCAAGTTTCTGTACTAATGTGAACTGTAGTAACATAATTCCATGTGACTTCTCACAATGTTTTCATCATATTGACGGATTAATTCAGTATATGATCTTTATATCTATTAGTCAAATTTACACTGTCAAGTTATCAATATTCTTCATGATAGAGGTTGCATAGAGGTTCTTGAATGTGATTATGGCTAAAAACCGACCTTAATGTATTACTGATAACCTGGAAGGATTGGGTAGACATATTTTCCCCAAAATGGGACACTTCAACAATATGTATCAATAATCATAAAAAGGATCGATCCCAGAACATCCAGGTCTCGTAGAGAGCGTTTGACATCCAGATCCATAAGCAGTGTATGAGAAATTTATCCACATAAAACAATGACAGTTAGTTAAGGATTATCGCTAGTTGAATGAAGTTAGACGTATCAACCTGGGAACTCTCCAGTACATGATCTAATTACCCCACAAACTATAAATAAGGGTCTGGATATAAGCACTTATTATTCTAATAAAAAGTCATTTATTTAGTTAACTCAAACAATTAACATTCTTTCTGTCATTAAAAAAAATCGTATGTTTTTTATTCATGTGATCATTTGGATAATAAAATAGTTGATAAGACTGCCAAATATTTTTTTGGAAAAACAAAAATAATAATAAAGTCTAAAAGTTGTCTAATAATTAACATTTTAATGAAGATATAAAATTGTTATGCTTTTCTTTTAGAAAAAAGAAAGTAAATATCCTATCTTACCATTCAAAATGTAGTTTAATGTATCCATGTGGTCTGATGTTCAATATTCAAATAATGCTCAAGTTATGTAGAGTAACCAGAAAGTTTATCAAATATTGAAACAGTTTAATGATAAGATTAACACAATTATAATATGGGTATATAATCGTTGACAAAAGTTTCTGATTGATTGTTAAAACATAATTATATGAACGAAGAATATTTCTCATCAGGTTCTACAATTATAAATCCAAATTAATAATCCATAAAATTGGCCAGAGTAATTTGCTCCACAGGAGCAGTTGAATTGATGGATACAGAAAGAGGTGGTTAGTCTAGGCAATTTATCTTTCAACCTAGGAGTGATTATTGGACGTGTAGAAAGCATTAGTTGTCGTTTACCTGCATTAAAAATCCTTTGAATTGATCTGCTTAACTTCAGTTATATTGGCAGATGTTCTGGGAATTTTTACATTCGGGTTAGTGAGCACCTTCCAGTAAGGTTAAGCAAAGGTGTAATCGAAACAGTTAATAGCTCCATTTTAACCCATTTTATTCAGACGGAACATACAGTCAACGTGGAGCAATCTTTCTCAATAATATATCGTGTTAACAGCAGTCTACCTAATTCCGTCAAACTGAGAATCCTACAGACAGCTGAAGCAATTGCTATTCGGATCAAAAAGCCAGAGCTTTGCATTCCAAAGAAGTATGTTCAGCCACTCCTTTCACCCTGGCCAACTTTGGGGCCAACTAGTTAATAATCAATTTTATAATATGGCGACGTAATTTGATTGGTGTTTATTTTTATGTCCCAAACTTATTATTATTATGTTTACAATTATTGTTATTATCTTTATTATTATTATTATTACACTTGATAAACTTTTTGAGAAGTTTATTCATCATGCACCCCTATCTACTATATCTGACCTAATTCATATTATTCTACATATTACGTAATTTCTGGTTTTTATCCCATTGTTTCCTCTCTAACCCCAAGTTGACTATATTTATTCTGATCCTTTATCTCACAATTTCATTTCGCTTATAAACTGATTCAAGTCAACACTCTATATTAGTCAGCCCCTACATTAACGATCTGATTTGATTTTATATGACAAACAACAATTCTTGATTCACATGTTACAATTTTCAAATGATGTACTCTGCCTTAAATCTGGTCAATTTTATGGTTTACTAATTTGGATTTATAATTGTTGAACCCGATGAGACATTATTGAAAAGAATATTCTTTGTTCATATTAATTGTGTTTTAATATAATGGGAATTTTTCAGTGATTAATTGTTGTCAAATTGAAATCATCTATTATTTTTTTAAATTTTTTTGATGGAGTTTTGTTCTCTGAGCTGAATGGTTTGATCGTGGCGCTTTCATTGTTCTCTCGAACAGCATTATTAGCACAAACTTCAGGTGCGATGAAAGTTCCACGATCAAACCATTCAACTTAGAGGACAATACTCCGTCGAAATCATCCACCTAAGCTAAAAATCTTAATCATTTCTAGGTTAACTATGGTTGCTTGTAAAACAAAGCTTTATAAGTCTCTTTAATTTAAATCATAATAAAGAATATCCCATTTTTAAGCGCAAGATTAATTTAATTTTATTCTTATATCATATAATAAGTTTCTCAAGCTAAACAAGTACAGTTAGTTATCTACGGTTTTTTGGTTAAAATGAGTTATTCGTTAATCGTTGGTTGTATGGATTGAAAATTTTATTATCTAGGATTTACATGAATCATGTCTACCTCATGTTAAACATTTGTAATATCTTAGTGAAATTGATAAAGTATTGCATAACCGTTATTATGTAAATTAGTTGAAAGTCGACTCATTTAACCTTGTAATTACCATGTAAAATGTTCTTACCAAAATTTTTTAACTGTTGATAGGCTAAATTTCTTGTAGGCCGAGTGCGATGTAGTTTGATGATACCATGCGTTTAAGTGAAATCTTATATGAAATTAAAAAGGCTTATACTAGTGGTTTGATGAATAAAAAAATGAATGATATGATTACCACGGATAAATAAAGTATCTGACACACAAGTATTTACCCTTTATAGATATGCTTAAAACAGATAATCAATATGAGACTAAAAACAACATGTTCTTTGACACAACCAAAGGTCGATAGGTATCCCTTTCATGTTACCTCCAACTGTGTACACAAATTTACATGTATCTGTCAAAGCAGTTACATTGGTAGAACAGAAAGGAGAGCCTACATCCGATTCAAAGAGTATATTCCAAAGAATTTATAATCAAACGGACTAAAAGTATTCAGCAGTCCCATCACATGACATCTTGATACAAGACACGAAGTCGATACACTGAAATCTTTCAAGTTGATTAACAAACAATCAAACTCAAACCTTTTGAAATTTGCCGAAGTGATAGCAATCAAACGTCTAAAACTAGATCTATGTATACAAAAACAGACAGTAATAAATCCTTCTTTGTCCTGGTAAATTAACCTCTTCCATATTTATTTATTTATTACGTCACTCACTATTCAACTCTTTCTGAATTTTAAAATTACATCATTCATAACTGACCGATTTCAATTTATATCTTTATTACCATTAATCTATTCTCAGTTACTTCATTACATAATCATCTGTTTTTTTAATTCCGTAATTTCTACTCACTATTTCAATGTTCTGAAACCTTCCCTCCCAAACTTCACTTATTGGAAACAAAATTTTTATAACCTTATTAACTTTATAGGAATCTTCACTACATCAGGATACATATATTCATGTCTAATCACCCTCTTATGTATAAGTATGTCAATATCTATAGTAACGTTGATTTTTAAATATTTCAGGTTGTAAGCAGCTGATGAGAACCTAATGAAATAAAATGAATTCATATTATTCTGCCCCAATCTTTTTTCTTGCTCTCTGAAAGATAATAAAGGGAACTGTATGTATGAAAACAGACATAGGCCTAAAGTATTTGATTAATTTAAATCAGTTGAAAATGATAAGCTTAACTACGATAAATTTTATACTGATTTGATAAGAGTTTTATTATTCAATTGGTTTACAAAAGAATAAATTTACAAATAACAACTACTACTCATTAGTTTCTCATTAACTCCATGCAATAAAAGCTGAAACTGACACTTCAAAGTCAAAGTAAACTATAAATTATACAATTATTTTCTGTAAATATATGGTTTGTAACATATCATTTCGGATCAGAAAGAGTTCTATGGATATTATAGTAATTCTAATCGCTAAAGTCATGAGTCAATTAAAGATAGACCATCATAATAATCTTTTCTTTCTCAATTATACTTTATGTAATAATGAATTCAAAATAGTTGCAAAACTTTTATTTAAATCTAAGATTAGCACCTTAAATATCAATTCAATACAAGTTGATCTATAGTTGACTGATTACTAATTTTGTGACTATCAAGATTCATTTTAAGGATAGTAAGAACAAAGCTTGGTGCGAAATATTATGAATTCATTTTATTTCGTTAGGTTTTCATCAGCTACTTACAACCTAAAATATTTAAAAATCAGAGTTATTATAGATATTGACATACTTACACATACGAGGGTAATTAAAGATGAATATATGTATCATGATGTAGTGAAGATTCAGTCAGTTATGAATGATGTAATTTTAAAATTCAGAAAGAGTTGAATAGTGAGTGACGTAATAAATAAATAAATATGGAAGAGGTTAATTTACCAGGACAAAGAAGGATTTATTACTGTCTGTTTTTGTATACATAGATCTAGTTTTAGACGTTTGATTGCTATCACTTTGGCAAATTTCAAAAGGTTTGAGTTTGATTGTTTGTTAATCAACTTGAAAGATTTCAGTGTATCGACTTCATGTCTTGTATCAAGAAGATGTCATGTGATGGGACTGCTGAATACTTTTAGTCCGTTTGATTATAAATTCTTTGGAATATACTCTTTGAATCGGATGTAGGCTCTACTTTTTGAATTTTTAAAATTACATCATTCATAACTGACTGATTTCGATTCGTATCTTTATTACCATTATTCTATTCTCAGTTACTTCATTACATAATCATCTTATGTTTTTTTAATTCCACGAGTTTTAATCACTATCTCAATGTTCTAGAACTTTCCTTCTCAAACTTTATATGTCCAAAACAAACTCTTTAATGACCTAACTAACTATTGAAAACTTCGCTACATTGTGATACATATATTGATTCTTAATCACCTTCGTATGTATAAGTGTGTCAATATCTATAATAACTCTGATTTTCGAATATTTTAGGTTGTAAGTAGCTGATGAGAACCTAACGAAATAAAATGAATTCATATTATATTGCATCAATCTTTGATCATTCTCTCTTTAAGGTAATTAATGAAATCTATCAAAATTCAGTTTTTTATTAAAAAAAAAGAAAAGAAATGAATGCTACACAATCTAAAGTGATTTTTTAAAAATCTTTTATGATTAACTACAGAATTGATAATGATAAATAATAAACACCATTCGCGATCTAACTATGTCCTGTTTAGATGATGTTACTCAATATATTACTCATTTTATGAAAATGAGTAATCTATCAACAGTCCTTTCCGATAATAATTAAATGAATATATATATTCATAGCTAAAATTTTGTACATTTAAACTGAATAAATTCAACCCCTTTTTAATTTTTTTTACTTGTTCCATAAATGGTTACAGTTTAAAGGAGTCGAAATTCAAGTAAACATTCAACGTCAATCCAGTTCGTTGATATTTTTTTTGTTATAAAATTTATTTCTATGTCATTTCAGCCAAATTATTTTCTATTGAGTAATGTTTCAACAGGTGAGTAACATGTTTATTAATGCATGTTATATTATATAATAATGGCTATATAACGAATTATAGCACTGCTACTTCATACTGTTGAGTTAAGAAATTTAAACGTCAGTATATGTTCCGTATAGAAGAATGGATGATAATAATAGGTTAGGATTGTTTTGATATTATTAGCAGATTTGTTTAATGTATAATGTGAAATTAATTGAATTAGACAGTAATCTGAAATAATTGAATCAGGGTATACTATTCGTGGTATAAAATGTTATGTTCTGTGTCAGAGGTTTAATTTTTATACGTACTAGAACTTCATACGATATCGTGATGTATAATTTTGAATGCTATTACAATGCATAGTGATTTGAATATGTACGTAAAATGAGTTTTTAATAAAAGACATTTAATATTTAAAAGTCTATTGACTTTTAATTCCAAATAGTGATTGAACTAAAAATGTAAATTTCCAATACACAATTTTGTTCTAAAACTGTTACAAATATTTTAAATCGGATATTTATAAGCAAAGATGGATGGTGGCTAAAAGTGGAATGTAGGTCGTCCTATTACGAACTCGTCAGCTGAATGTAGCTATATCTCAGAGTTGGGAAGATTCAATCAAACAATACCAAACGGATATTTACAGTTTGCAATGTTAATAATTAATTTTTCAAATAAATATGTAAAGTGGACCTGAAGTAAAATAAATTTCAAAATGCCACTTTTGTCGTACAGGCGTTTATACTTGATAAAAGGTATTTCAAACAAGTGAAGTAGCATAGTACCAAAAAATGGTTTCATATCATGACAACTATTATTTTATGTGGAGGGGGGGCAATAAAATGAAATAACATTTGTATAACCTAAAGTATATATTGTAAAATATTGTGGTTAAATTTGGATAAAACACTAAAATAACTGGTAAAAATGTTAACACCACACACTGACTTGTATTTTTCAGCATCATTTTGAAATATTGAATTTGATTCACTGATAAATTATTCCACAAGGAATATCATCAACACTAATACAATATATCAAACATTAACAATGTGTATCCAATAAAAATTGTCTAAATTCTTTTGTAAAAGATCCGTAGTTTAAAAGAACATTCCATTTATCAAAGTGGTTGTTAGTTATCAAAGATAGTTGTATTTTGTTTGAATCACTTGTTTGACCTATCTAAAGTAATACAAAAGAGAAGAAAAGAAAATACGACACAACATACTAAATTAAATATAGTTAGTAACATATACATTTGTATGTGAACATCATGTATTCTGTAATATTTACTTTATATTATAATAACCAATGTTTGTCAAGTGTTCTATACAATAAATACCATCAGTATGATTAGAATTCAACATTAAAAGAAATTATAAAATTTGTTATATAAGACCACAAAAACAGTAGTGTATATTGACTTATACCTAACTTACAAGCATATCTTAAGCATATTTATTACATAATAAAAAAAATCGTTTGAATAGTAAATTATATGAGTACACCTACGCGAAGTGTCTTTTGTTTACCTTTATTCTTTATTTAATTTTATGAACATGTGTCTCTCTATCAATCTCTCTATCAATCTGTTAAAGCATATGAATTGATACATGACCAGTAAAATCCTAAAATTCACGTAATAAAGATAAGATTCTTGTTATTATTTAAGTGAACATAATTTACACTACATTTGAACAATGTTTGTATTTGTAAACAGGAACAGATATATCTGTTTCTATGTATGAATATACAATAACTGATTGTGTTTGTCGATTGCTCTAAGGCGAACTAACTCATTGTAGGTAACTCAGATTAGTTACCTTAACGAATCTGATCAAATATATAATAAAATACTTGGTCAATAAATGTTTCTTGGTGAATTTGAGGGATTTTTTGGAAATAGTATGCATAAACAGAGGTTAGACATTAACACCGTTGGATGTCGTCTCAGTGGTCTAAAGGTTAAGCGTTCGCGCGCGAGACCGAAGTCCCTGGTTTTAGATACTACGTGCGGAACCATGGGCTCGAGTCCCATACTAGGATGAAACGGCCGTTCAATGCTTCTAGGTTTTCAATGGTGGTTTAACATTGATCGATTCATGATCTCAATTAAAAATTCTTTTCTTTACACATTGTTCTATGTTTATGTAAGAATAGGCTAATTTCTGTAGAAGGTACAAAAACCTCAATTCTCTTTTCTATCGTTTTACTCGCATATCCAAAATCGCTTTTATACTTAAAAGATATTTTTTATAGTAAAACTATTGACGTGTCCGTGCAGTAAGGTATTATTTTGTGTCTTCACATTCGGTTCTATAAATAAAATTACGATTGTCTTCTTCATCTTCACCACACTAATTAGATTAAAACCTTCGGTTGTTGTATAGAGGAATTGTTGATTAAGACCCAGCAGAATTCAAAATACCTTTTAGATCATCACATCATCTATTACAACGATCATAGTTCAGCAATAAAGTGATCGTCAATGAACATAGATCATAGTGAAGAAATATATTGAAAGTTCATGATCAGAATCGACAGTAAGTAAATTAACATAACGGAAATGGATATTGATTTTTTTTTCTCCTGAATCATATTTGGGATATACGTATGTCGATCAACTACAACTAATGATTTGTACTCGTCCAATGATGACAATGAAATTAAAATATAGATGATCTAAGGTAGTCATTTTTTACTATGTATAAAAATTCATTGACTGATATTTTAAGAGTTCACTATTCCATACCACGAGACAACTTCCACCGTGTTTAAGTGAAGGTAAATTCATGATGTTAAAGAGTATAATCTGAGATGAATATCAATCAGTTATTGCCCTTAATGTGTCATATCTACCAAAATTAATCTAGGAAAAGTTACCAGGCTTTAAAATCTTCGGATAACAGAAATGGTATTCTCAAGAACTAAATACAATAATGAAATACTTTCACAAAAAGTAGATCCGGCTCCTTTTACTAACTTAATTGTACACATATTCACTGGATGAATAATCGACTAGATAAAAAGTAACTAGATATGTCTGATTTGTTCATACCCTTCCGCTTGATACTTTCAAAACCTAATTTTTTCTAATTTAATTATATTTTGTTGCTGAGCTCTGAAATAATTTAATTTTTCATCACTTTAGATCTAGTATCAATTATATGATCAATATCAATCCGTTTACTATGTAATCTCAGATTGTGTATATAGTATGAATAATCATTTCGTTATTTCTACAACTGTACAATACATGTATTAATTTCTTATCGTCACAGTTTATTTTACTCACAAGCTGAATACAGTATACTTTACATCTCTACCAGCTTTAATTATGTATCTTCTCGAGTTACTTTGTCTCACTAGTTCGACATGATTACTATAGAACTTGTTTTGAATTTATTAAAAAAATATTTTCAGTTAATACATATGTAATCGTTTTACAGTGAGAATTGGTTTCTTTAATGATTTTAGATACGGCTTACTGACGAGTGTTAATGAGCCCAAAACCTGGGTCAAAAGTTTCTAGCCGACTACTTCTAACAACCTAACAGCAAAATATAGTGAATGCGATATCGAGTCATTTGGAGGAGTGGTCACGTTATGACTTTTTTGATAAAATAATATTAGCGCTAAGGATTAAAAAATATGTTTGTCATCAGTTTTCAATGACCAATCATTGTAAATGATCCATTCACTGTAAAAGGCAAGACAGTAAATATATAAATATTTGTAAATTGCTCACAACCTATATTCAAAGAACTTGATCTAACTGTTTATATGCTTGGTAATTCAGATTACCCAGGAAATCAACTGAACATTTAACATAGGCAAACGCAGTAAAATCTTAACCTGAGTAATATCATCTTTATTAAGTATCTGAATTTTAGTGTAAGTAATTTTGTAGTAAGTTTTAGATATTAAGAAAGAGAGCATTTATATTGGAATACTTTAGAATATTGCCGCTGAATTAATCATTTTTATTTAGAGAATCTCATGGGAGTAATCACAATTAAGGATTTTAAAACACGATAGACTACAAAACATGAATTAAATAAATATGTTAGTCTGACGTCGTATATATTTTTGAAAACAAGAATATTAAAATAAACTGCAGAATATAATTATTCAACTACTTGGTAATCCGATTAAAGATGTGTTTCTCACTTCTTATTTTTTGGATATTACAGTAATTTAATAGTTGAATTCATGAGTCAGTTAAAACTAGACCATCATTGAATATCTGGAAGTACTGGACGGTCGTTTTGTCCCAGTATGGGACTCTTCAGCAATGCGCATCCACGATCCCGCTCGCGGAATTTGAATCCAGAATCTATTAAATTCATGAATTCAAATATTAAACTGCAATTATTTATTACCATGAAGGTAATTATTGGAGGGAAGCTGACTTAATAAACACGTTGAAATTACATGTAATATATACAGGTGTGGAGCTAAATATTAAAATAACTCAGTCAATATATTTCTATATTCATGGATGTATCGTTTAGTTCAAAACTGTCCAAACCAATAAATATTAAAATTTACCAAAACGTTAATTTAACTTTGTTGTAATCTATTTTGATTGATCTACTTCTGCATGACGCTCGTCATATTTAAAAAATCTTGGTTAAAACTGTCCATAAATGAAATAAAACAGCTGTATCTTTGATATGTTCGTGAAGTTTGTCTCCAACCGTTAGCTTTTTTTATAGATTCCTCTTTCGAGGCTTCTACATAAATAACTATAAAACTTGAATATGATCATGACATTTCAATCTATTTGCCAGTAATAACTTTAAAGTGATTAGCTAATGAAAATGTGTATAGAGAGTTTTTTATGTGAAACAGTTTTTCATTTGACTAAACAACGCACTCTGAGAATATAATTATTCAACTACTTGGTAATCTGATTAAAGATGTGTTTCTCACTTCTTATTTCTCATGCAAAAACAATCTGATCAAAGCTGAATACGACTACACTTAGTAAATATTGAGGAATGTTCAGTAAATGAAAAATTGTGCAGATTATTATCAGAAATAATATCAAGATAAATTATCATTTATATCACTTGAAAGTCCTTATAGATACCCATGAATACGCTTTGTTTTGATGGAGTTTTGTTCTCTGAGCTCGATGGTTTTGTTGTGGATCTTTCATCAAAATCACCCACCTGTGCTACAAGTCTTCTCCATTATACCTATTGTTCGAACCGAGTTTTTTATATTCTATGAAAAAGTACTTCTAATGATTCAGTCAATCATCTTATATAATTCATTTACTGACTCGAACTTATCCGTCCAATCGTTATAGATTAAGGGAATAGTTAAGGAGTAAAAAATTATTAATTAATTGAATGATGTCTGTTGCAGTATACCTGTGTGATTGAATCATTATCAGTCATGAGTGAAATGTCAAGAGCTACATCATTAGCGGATTTATAAAAAACGGTTAACAAGAAAGAGAAAACATTGAAACTTACTTTTTACATTAACAACATAATTTGTTACTTTTGAAATGCAAAACTTATCGTACTTGTACAGTGATTCAAGGAATTGAAGTTATTCGTGAATTTATCAAACTTACACGTATTACGAGCTTGCGAATCTGTTATTGTGAGAACAGTACAAAGTATTCGCTTATTTACAACTACATTTATTGGGAGTTTATATAAAAGACTATTTATTAATATGCTTTGGGATTTGAAAAATTGCAAAACAGCATAAAAACCACTTACTTATACTAGTTTTAGAATATTAAAACCCTAATCAAGTTAGAATGTTAGTTCTCTGAACTGACATCATAGTTGGTAAGTGAAACGATAAAAATGGTCCCAAGGAAACTAACGCTTCTGTCATTATCTAATCAAACTAAACTCCTCCTCATTAATGATTATGTTTTATGCAATCTAAATACCTTTAACATCGACTCATTTTCAATTGTCTGTTGTTTAATTTAGGTAAATATCAAACTCAGTCATATCATAGATATAGTTCTAATATAACAAGATATAAGGAGTACGAGAGATTCGTGTGACATGTCTAGCTAGCCATCGTAAAAATTTTGTTTGAGTAGATTTCATCTAGTCATATTATTCACTAACACACACGGTATTGTTTTCAAGCATATATTCTTTATGATGTTAAATGTAACCAACTTCATGTACACTGTCGATCGAACATTTTCATACTGACAGGAAACGTCATTAGTGTTAATAAGTCACCTACTTATGTCTGTAAGCCCTCTAGGAATAATATTAGACACCAACCAAGATTATACAACGAACTCTGTCTTGAGCTATCCGTTCCAGGTATTTCAAAATTGCTATTCACTCATATAATGTATTCCCTGATTCCCTATACTGAGTGTGCTTTGATCTTCTACTTTCCCGTTTCCCTTCTTGAGTGTAAGTTAGTGTTTTCCTTGTGATGCAGTTTGACTATTTCCTCATTGTATATCCTATCCACTTTCAACGTCTTTTCTTAATTTCCGACTGAGTTGAAAGTTGAATCGTCCTCTCCGACAGTATGCTGTGGCTGATGGTTTCCGGTCATTTGACATTAAGTTTCATACGTACACAATTGTTTATAAATACTAGCACAGTTTTGACGATGGTTGTAGCAGATCTCCAAGTTTCAGCTCCATACAATAAAACTGTCTTGATTTTCAGACTGAAGATTCTCACCTTGATATTGTTCGACTGTTGTTTTGAGCTCCATATGTTCTTCAGTTGTAGAAATGTTAAACCTATTTTGCCAACCCTCAAATTGACGTCTGTATCTGATTCTCCTCGTTCATCGATGATGCTGTACATTTATGTGAAACTTTCCACCTCTCTTAGAGTTTCCTCATCAAGCGTGATTGCATTGGTGTTGCCTGTGAAGAATTCGAGGATCTCGCTTTCCATTGTGTATGTTGAGACATCCTACTGCAGAGGCTACCGTTGCTACTCTGTTTGTCTTGACCAGCATTTATTAGTGTGTATGAGATAGAAGAACCAGATCATCTGCGAAATCCGAATCGTTTAGTTATCCATTGTATTGGTTGCTTCCATCAGATATCGAACTCTTCCTAATCCAGTCAAGCATCAGAAGAAAGAGAAAGAGGGAGAGTAGACAGGCTTATCTAACTCCGGTCCTCACTTGGAATGCGTCTGTCAGCTGTCCTACATGCAAGAGTTTGAAGTGTAATTAGTCGTATGAATCGTGTGGGATGTTGACGATTTTCTCAAGTAAATCATTGTATTGAAGAAGTTTCCATAATATTCTCCTATCCACGCTGTCAAATGCTTGCTCATAGTGAAGGGAGTTGATATATAGTGATGAGTTTCATTCACTTGATTGCTCGAGAATGATCCATAGTGTTGGTATAAAAGGCAATCATAATAAATATGCAGACGTTAATAGTCTAAATGTTGTCAACAGAAGATAAGATTTAATGAAAACACAACTACTAATTAATCAGTAGCTATTTGTATAATGTGTTTTTATTTCTAGCCTCAGTGATACTTTCTAGAGTAACAGTCAAACCTCAGAGTACATAGCTACACTGAGAAAAGAGTTTAAATATGATAACACTTTAGTCCTTTATTTTGACTTTATCAGAAATGAAAAAGATTGACAGTGAGCTTATCTGACGTTTGAATTTTGAAGATGATACAATTTTATGACTAACATCCTGTTCTTCACAAATAATTTCGAATAAAACATGTACAAATTAATTCAGTTGACTAATTATAGTGATCATCCATTATAACAGAACATAATAAGTTAGAAGATTTACCGTAAAATCATCACAAACACTAAGTCCACATTGCTAACCATAGGTTAGATGAAATAATTCAATTCATAATAAATACAAGGAAGCATCAGTAATATAACCCTGACAGTGGTGACGATAATAATAATAATAATAATAATAATGGTATGACGAATCTGAAAAGGGATAATGAATTTCGTGTGTTACTAAACCTTTGTTGAACAATAAGTATGATAACACTACAAATAAAAAAATCATGATGTAACAAACATTAATGATAGTGTAATTAAGTAAAAGTTAATGGGAACAAAAGAAAAAAAACGTATAAAAATCACTGAAGAGTTCTAGAAAGGAGTAAAAGGCAAAGGCTAAATCATTTATTGTTAGATAAAACATTAAGTGACTTGAATCGTTTAGTTCCACCAAGTATTTATAAGATAATGAATTGTTGTTCTTCGAATAACTGATTACTGGAAATACTTCAATTCGATTTTCTTAATCGATCATCTTCAAGATAAATATGTTTATTGTACTAGAAAATTGTTTAAAACTATTCACTATCTTTGGAGATGTTTTCAGTTTTTCAAAGTACATACTACAAAAAACAAATCACAACACATATATAATTAAAGGTCTCTTAAACAAACTTAACTTTTTAAAATTATTTTCATAGAACATTTTGACTTTGATGAATTAACAGTAATAATAATAGTATTATTAGTAATGGTAATATTACGTCATGTGAAATCTGTTATACGAATTGTCTTTTTAATTTATGATCTCCAATATGTATTTTATTGATCTTAAGAAACCAATTATTTCAATGATCACAATCTGTTTTTATTTTTCATTTAACTAAATGAATTTGCTACCTAAACTGTAAAATTCTCATCAATTAATCAAGTTAATTGTCAATGACAAATAGAATGGTTCAATAAAAATCGGAATTTTCAATTTTTTTCTTTTTTTTGGTTAAGTCCCCCCAAATGTGAAGAGAAAAAGAGCAAACTAATTAATAGTTTGATCAAAATTATAAAAAGTTTTTTTTAGTGTAAAAACTAAGATTAATTTATTTCATACCAAGGTTCTGTCAATAAAGTAAAAAATTTGTATTTTGCGTATAATATTACACAAATATATTGAAAAAACAAAAAATCTGAATTTTGAATGGATTAAGCAAATAATTTAGTGAAAAACAAAAAGCCTTAGTGATATCTTAAATCATGCATGATGATTAACTATGCTTATTAGTTAGTTTATTAAATTCATACTGTATAACTCTTTATAAATTAAAAGAAAAAAAGAATAATAACAACTTACTTACGCCTGTTACCCCTTTTGGAGGAGTATAGGCCGCTCATTATCATTCGTCAACCACCTATGTGGTTTTTAGTTTCGTGTTGCTGAACCAGATAAAAGACGCAGTAGATGCTAAACGTTGAGATCAACAGAGCGGAATTTGTAAAGATCGATCGTGCACAGACCGAATCGCGACATCACGAATCATCATTGAACAAACAGTTGAATGGAACTCGTCAATATACATCAACTTCCTTGATTGTGAAATAGAGTTTGGCAGTGTGGATAGGAGAATATTATGGAAACTTCTTCAATACAATGATTTACTTGAGAAAATCGTCAACATCCCACACGATTCATACGACTAATTACACTTCAAACTCTTGCATGTAGGACAGCTGACAGACGCATTCCAAGTGAGGACCGGAGTTAGATAAGCCTGTCTACTCTCCCTCTTTCTCTTTCTTCTGATGCTTGACTGGATTAGGAAGAGTTCGATATCTGATGGAAGCAACCAATACAATGGATAACTAAACGATTCGGATTTCGCAGATGATCTGGTTCTTCTATCTCATACACACTAATAAATGCTGGTCAAGACAAACAGAGTAGCAACGGTAGCCTCTGTAGTAGGATGCCTCAACATACACAAGGGAAAGCGAGATCCTCGAATTCTTCACAGGCAACACCAATGCAATCACGCTTGACGAGGAAACTCTAAGAGAGGTGGAAAGTTTCACGTAAATGTACAGCATCATCGATGAACGAGGAGAATCAGATACAGACGTCAATTTGAGGGTTGGCAAAATAGGTTTAACATTTCTACAACTGAAGAACATATGGAGCTCAAAACAACAGTCGAACAATATCAAGGTGAGAATCTTCAGTCTGAAAATCAAGACAGTTTTATTGTATGGAGCTGAAACTTGGAGATCTGCTACAACCATCATCAAAAATATCTAGGTAATTGTTGACAGTTGTTTATGCATGGTATCCAATGTCCATTGCCCGGTTACTATCAGCAACAGGCTACTATGAGAGAGAACAAATTAGTTACCGTTTGAAGAGGAAATTAGTAAAAGTCGTTGGTGATTGTGTGTGGTACTCGCAATACGGAAAGTTCAAACAGACGTAATTATGAAGGACATATTTTAGTTGTTAAATATTTCGTTTGATCAAGTAATGTTGTCTGTAAATCTTGTCTATCATTTGAATATTTTACAGTTCATATATTTATTTATTTATTTATTTATGGCTTTATTCAATATTATATTTTGGTACAATATAGAATTCTCAGCACAAAAATATTTCAACAAGTTTCTTTTACAAAACAAAAGAAAAAAACGGTTAAAAAAAAATCTGAAAAAAAAGAAAAAAAAACTGTACAACTTTTCAATTAGAGTCATGTTAAGAATGCAGATTATTGACTAGGTTAACTCTAACAACCTGTTCGTCACAGAGTACATTTGCTAGGTAAGGTACTATAGAACGTTTATACTTTTGCTTGCGTGCTTGGATTTTAATGTAATTTCGTCTCGTTCTACCAGAAAATATACAAGGAGAAAGATATGAGTGAAGGGGATGGTTAGTATCTGATAAAATAACATCTGCCAGGAGTTTGCATGACTTTAGATGTCTATCCACAATCATATTAATTATGGTCTCGAAAGATTCACCACATAACTTGCTAACTGCCTTCAGCGCTCTCCGCAGTACAGCAAAGTCTTTTCTCAAAAGCCCGGGAAAGAATAACGGAGAACAGTACAGAATAATAGGTAATATGCAAGAATTGACAAATTGTAGGAGTAAATGACGAGTGATCCCAAAGACATGCAACCTCTTAATGTAATAAGTCAGACGGAAAACTTTCCTCGATAACAATAAAACGTGAGAAGACCAAGAGAGATCAGAGGAAAAGGTAACACCAAGATAATTGACCGTCGACACTGTGTTTATCAAAGAGTCGCCAATGGCACAAGCATTATGAGATCTCAAAAAGGTGTTTAAATGCCGATCATGTCTCATGCTAAAGTTAACAGCTTGACATTTAGACGGATTAAGTAGGAGACCATTAACGACAGACCAACTATCAATGCGAGATACAAACTCGTTCATTTCTATAGGATGTAAAGAGGAAGAGATAGGCATACAAACAGTGAGATCGTTTGCATATTTCACGAAAGTGTTTACTGTGGAAGATGGCAGATCATGCAGAAAAAAATGAAGTGAAAGAACAGCTCCTTGTGGTACACCTTCATAAGACACTAGAGACTCTGAACACTTTCCTCCAAACACCGTGTACTGTTCCCTTCCAGAGAGGTAGGAACATAGCCAGTTGGTTATCCAGCTGTCAGTGTTGACGCTGATTAACTTGTTAAGTAGACGTTGCCTTGATATAGAATCAAAAGCAGAAGTATAGTCCAGGAAAGCGCATCGAACATAATTCTTACCCTTTTCTAGGTTGAACACTATATTATGATGCAGAACAGCAACAGCATCTAGGGTGCTTCTTTTGCATCTGTAAGCAAACTGATACTGGTCAATGTGCTCTTTTATCGCAGGCTGAAGTGAAAGTGTCAATAATTTTTCGATTGCTTTGGGGAAGGGTGAAGTTATTGCAATGGGTCTGAATTTCACATTCTTATCACTAGATGCTTTCTTGGGTATAGGGATTATCTTCATCTTTCTCCACATTTTCGGTATGAGATTAGAAGAGAAGGATCTATTAAAGATAGTGGTGAATGGATAGCGTAGGACGTCAGCACACTTTTTGAAAAGGAGGTTCGGGATACCATCAGGTCCCAAACATCGGGATGAATTTAGTGACTGGAGACATTTTTGGACATCAGTTTCGGTGAAACTAGGAACACAGCTATTTTTTTAAACCCTTGAATAAAGGGAGTATCACATCAGATGATTGACGTAAAAAAGACTTATTTAAGTCACAAACATCCAGCTGGTTATCGGTCCTAATCTGTCTGTCACCTGTAAGTTCTTTAAAGAGTTTCCACATACTTGAAGAGTTTTTACAAGACAAGAGTTTTTGAGCAAACATAGTGTGGAGACGACTAATCTCGAGGTTTATCAGACGAACTTCACTAGAGTTTTTCTTTTTGTACATTCTTTCTTTCACCCTCCGTAGTCGTTTTAGTTGTGAAGATGTAAGTCGATCAAAACTTACAAGAATAGTTTCAGTGGGACAACAAATATCAAAACAGAATTTAAGGTAACAAGTAATAACATCAGAAGTGATTTCTAGTGAGTCATCTGTAAATAATTCCTAGTTGGTCGTATGAAACATGTCTTTCAGGTTTCGGATATTTACTTCTGAGTAATTCCTATATTTGACTTTCTTGCTTTGATTTAAGAGTGTACTCTTCCCATGCTTTCCATATACTTTAGGTAGAACACGAGTAGGAAAATCTACTACATTTTGGTGACCTAGCGATGTAAGGAAGCTACAGTCACATGAATTGAAATCACCACATACAACTGAAAGTGAATCACTGAAGGCAGTAACAGCAAACTCAGTGAATTCATCAGCGAAGACAGATAGCGCAGATGATGTGCAGTCTGAGGTCACATAGATATTGGTAACATAAACATATTTGTATTTATTCAGATGTTTTGAACGGCATCTTAGAGTTAGACAGTCGATAAAGTCATTTGAAAACTTGAAACACGCAAACGTAGATCGACACCAGTTCACGTTTACAAAAGTAGCTACACCGCCGCCACACCTCTTTTTATCGTCTGATCGATCCTGACGATAAATTTTGAAATCATTTAGGGATACTAGGCAGTCAACCTGTAAATCGTTTAACCAAGATTCTTGAATTGTGATGACACCACAATTACGATACATATTTTGACTTAGTAGGGATTGAAGATAGTCTATCTTGTTAATTAATGATCGGCAGTTAGAATTGAGCAATTCGGGAATCGACATACGATTAATGTTCATTCTCTTCAACGCATATTGCCAACCACCACGATGTCTTTTATTGTAGGTTTTTGTAACTTGTGCAGCGAAAGGTAGTAGGCTTTTCATAAACGCGCCTGTATAGGTTATGCGATTAATGGACATAATGAGAGGTTAAAACAAAATGAAAAAACAGATAACTTGTTGAAATAACTAGATGGCAGAAACAGGTAGCCCAGATATTCAAGCAGGCCGCCAAACATTACTTATACTATTATATATCCTTATCAAAACCATTATCTATAACATTATTAATAAAGTGTTATTGTGAAATCTTTTGCTTGATTTATCATTGATTTCAGGTAACACAAATTTCAGTAAATAGTCGGGAGTGCCGCATTTTTTTTCTGGAAACATATTTCAGTGATAAATGTAACAATATTTAACTGGTAACTTTAAATTATGAAGCTTTTGTTTTAAAGTAATTTAATTTGTACTTAGCTGTTTTCAGTAAACATGTGATATTTAATAACAAGTGTGTACTGTTTTATTATTATATAAATTGCCTAGATTTCAAGTACCTAATTAGTAATACTTTTCTTTATAAATAAGTGTAATATTTATTATTGTATTGAATATTTTAATTCAATTTGTTACCATGAAAAGAATGTGAAAACAATTGAAAATATGATGTACGTATTAAATTCCATTGTAACCGTCTTTACACACATTAACTTAAAACTCTTTAATTTTAAAGTTGGAAGTCTACATATTGAAATCAACTGTTTGATGTAAATAGAACGATGTCTGGACTATACCATGGTAAAAAATGATATATTACGTAACAAATAATGCATAAAAAAACAAGGGTTTATGAAAGTAAGAACTAAGGGAAGTAGTTTACATTATAAGCAAAGATGGATAATGGCTAGCAGTGGAATTCAAGACGCGCGTTTCGTCCTATTTGGGACTCGTCAGCTGGATGTACCTACATTTCAGAGTTGATGTTCACTCTTGGACTGATCAATTGCAGTCCTAAACATCAATGGGAAGATTCAAGTAAAACAATATCAAGTGAAAGTAGTTTACAGTTTTGAAACTTTTAAGAGATATTTTACAAATGTTATATATTGGTTTTACCATTAGTATGCCATTTTCCGGTTGATCAAAAGTTCAACTTATGCTGTCACTCAATATTTGAATCACTCAATTACGAAACATTGTCATTTATAAATGTACATGGGTCGTCATTACTTATCATCAATAACAATTGTTTGTTAGTCTTCAAAAAACAACCATAGTCAATAAGCGACCTTTTATCAGTAACGTGTATTTAAATTGATTGTCAATCCCCCTAGTTAATTCAGTTTAAACTTCTTGATATTCAGGGTCAACACGGCTTAACGCTTAATCTTTAAAAACATGAATTATAGTTATCTTCACGATATATGTTTTATCAGTTTAGGGGTTGTGGAGATTGTCAAGTTTTTGACTGAGATCATGAACCGATTGATGCTAGACCACCATTGAAAACTAGTGCTTCCACGTTTTCAATGGTGGTCTAACACCAATCGGTTCATGATCTCAATCAATATATGTTTTATTTTGATAAATCATTTATGCTACTTATGAGTAACCTAACGTTTTATACTCTATCTAGCAGATGATCATTAAGCATTGGCCTAATGGCAAAACCAATTAAATCTGTGCCTGAATTCAATCTTTATATAAACAAATGAACAAAGTGACCGATTGTCCATTATTTGTCCATCTCCATTCCCGGATGTCAATAGAACATGCATTTGGCTCAGGTATCTAGACGACAGTTACATGAAGAACATTTGCGAACCGCCAAATACTTTTCCAGTGCACATAAAATTCGAAAATGGTTATGAACACAGTAAACTACCACTTTTAGAATGTTTAGTTTAAAAAAACTCAACTAGAAGTTTAAAGCTAACCAACTAGCGCAAACCAACACACTTAAATCGATATACTGATTTCAACATGGTATATCTAATCAACCTAAAAATCAGTTCAATTCTAAACCTATTCAGACGAATATCAGAACTCATATCAGATGAAAAGAAACATCCTGAAATTAAACAACTTTTCCATGAATCTTACTAAAATTATACTAAGACGTAACTTCCTTTCATTGAATGATAATAAATTAAATGAATTATGATGAGTTAAGACTATAGTTTTATCATAACATCACAGAACAACAGAAAGACTACAATAAATCCTCAGATCACATAAAATTACAGCATTCTATAAAACAGTGAAATAATAAAATAGTGAAACTTTCCTTCCCAAACTTTATTTATTCGAAACAAAATTTTTATGACCTCATTAACTCTATCGGAATCTTCACTACAACATGATACATATACTCATCCTTAATCACCCTCTTATGTATAAGTACGTCGATATCAGTAGTAAGGTTAGTTTTCAAATATTTTAGGTTGTAAACAGCTGATAGGAACTTAAAGAAATTAAATGAATTCACATTATTTTGCACTAATCTTCGTTCTTAATCTGTTTAAGAAATTAAAGGGAAATATGTGTATGAAAAACACACAGCTGTCTCATATAAGAAAAATGATCTGGATTATAATGACATAATAGTATTTAAATGATCAGATCTATTTTTCTTTTGATTATTCTAAAAAATATTTTGCTTTGTGTTCTATGTACTATTTTAACTTGAGTTAATTTAATTTGTGATGTTTTTTTTCTTTAAAGATATGGCTTACATAATTATTAACGATCTGCCCAATTCTCAATTTATTTGAAATTATCAAGTCAAATATTGACAATGATAATTACTGATCCTTAATTGTTATTGAATTTATTCGATCCCTAATCATATCTCTTATTTAGTAAAAATTCTTAAATAATAAGAAGTGTTAACAGAATTGATCTAGTATTAGTTTTAAGAGTCATATAAATCTAAACGTGTGATGCAATAAGAATTTTGTGCAAATTATTATAGCGCTTCTCCTACAATTAAGTTTGTTTATAGTTAATTTTGTCAAGCTCTTAAATTAACTTGTTTAACAGACAGTGTTGTTCAGACAGAAATAATTCGTCCATTTCTTTGTATTATTATGATCACTGTCATGTATGTATAAACATATATAGGCTTGATCACATGTGACAGCCTACGCATATATCTCTCATTAGCTTAAATGTTAAACGATTCAGTCATAGTTGCCGCTTCGTATTTCCTTCTGAATTCACATACCATTGAGATTTATTTAATAACGGTTATCAGGGTGATTGGTCAACTAAGTCTAAGGAGTTATCCCGAAGACAAGCCACTAGATGTTCAATAGTCCCCCAGTTAACAGCAATATAAACATAGGACTTTTATTTCGGATGTCCTACTTAAGTGTTAAATCAAATTATTAGGACCAAAATGAAACATCTTCCTGTCAATGACTTTATTTTGACGGTATTTTTATTCTATTCTGGATTTTCAGATTATCAAAACAAAATCATTATTAAAATGTCATACTTATGGATACTAACTGACGTCATATTATTTCAGCCAACATTGTTCAGTTATAACTTAGTAATCGAGCTACTTTGATAGATGATAAATATACTGAAAGTGAGAGTGTACAGAAAAGGTTGTTGCTGAATTTGAATCACCTACTACTACTGTGGTGTGGGTTATTTATATCCACATAAGTAGTATGTAACGGTAGTCAGGCATAGAATGCATTTCAGTAGAAGATCGATAGGGAAAAAACGGAGGCGGGACGCAATCGGTGTGGAAATGCATGAACAATGAAATCTGAGACGTGGACTGATATTTGCAAAACGAACAGTCAAGTTTGAGACGATGGATTGATATTTTGCAAATTAACTATTTACTATATGGTTCGTAGATTTTATTGAGATGCTCTGTAATTTCGTGTCTAATACATTCGATTGTCCCCACTTGTGTTCTTATTCATAAAACTACTACTACTACTACTACTACTACTACTAATAATAATAATAATAGTAACTATAATCACAAGTAAGAATATGGTTTTCTGATTAAAGAGATACATGTTTAGCTTATACTTTGGATATTTTTAATATGAACTTATATAAATTTAAGAAGCATTTCCAATCTTAAACCAAAAAGCCTTTTAATTAGCAAGATATTCAAACGTTTTCAGTAAAATTAAAGCTGCAACCGACTTAGATAAAGATGGATAGTGGGATCCAGGACGCGCATCTCAGCTGGACATACCTGCAGCCCAGTTGATGTTCACTCCAGGACTCGAACCCAGTACCGTCCTCTCCAGACGCCATCGCGCTATCCACTTAGCTACTAAGTCCTGTTAGCCACCTCCTTGTGTAATGGGGTGAAGTTTAAATTCACTTGGCGTTGTTTTACTTGTATCTTCCCGTTGTATTTTTTGTAATGTTTGTTTGAATCTTAACATTAATGTTAAGGACTGTAATTGATCAGTCTCTTATTGGCATATGTGAATCCTGTGTGGATTGTCACGATATTGCCTTAATTCACAAGCATCTTATTATCTAAACGCAAATTATAATAAGATATTCTTCATGTTAATCAAGATAGATATTAGCTGAGCCAAACTTAAAGATTTGAGATATTAATTTATGTTCCCTACCAAAATGTCACGTCTTTTTGCATATAAATCAGTGAATTTGCGAATAAAGTAGTTTGAAAATATTACTCTTTAATTGCTAAATAAATTTAGTACAGACTGAGACTAAGATTTACTTACTTACTTACGCCTGTTACTCCCTATGGAGCACAAGCCGCCAACCAGAGTTCTACAAACCACTCTGTCCTGTGTCTTCTTTCTAGTTCTATCCAATTGTTGCTCATTCTTCTCATGTCTGTCTCCATTTCTTGATGTAATGTGTTCCTTGATCTTCCTAAGCTCCTTTGGCCTTCAGGATTCCATGTGAGTGCTTGTCTTGTGACGCAGTTAGGTGCTTTCCTCAATGTGTGTGTGTGCCCTATCCACTTCCAGCTCTTATTCCTCATTTCTTCCACCACTAGAATTTGGTTTGTTCTCTCCCATAGTAGGTTGTTGCTGATAGTGTCTGGACAACGGATCCAAAGTATTTTGCGTAGATAGCTGTTAATAAATACTTGTATCTTCTGGATGATTGCATTCGTAGTTCTGCAGGTTTCTGCCCCCATACAGTATAACTGTTTTCACATTTGTATTGAAGATTCTGACGTTGGTGTTGGTTGATAGTTATTTTGAGTTCTAGATGTAAAAACTCCGCTTGGAGCCTCTCTGGGGTTACTGCCAGTCTCAATCCCGGATAAAAGAGGACGATTGGGCATGGGGTTAGCGACCCCAACCTGTAAAAAACTAACTCCCTAATAAAAGCTAACCAGAAAAAAATTATTTAAAACAACTGAGACTAAGATTTAGTTGATACTAAAAAATGCGCTCGCTACTCAATATTATAATCTTTGAGACAAACCATTTAATAGAGTTTTAATCATCCTTAATACTAGACAATGATTGTTTCGTCACTTATTAATAGGATTGTATTCTATCAAATTGAAAAGTTTCATAAGTTTGTTCATACTTTATTTGACTGAATATGTATTACCGGTTAGAAATCGTTTACAAATGTGTACATTAAAATAGCATTTTCTATGTATACTAAAATATCCTGATGAAAAATCAGAATATTTTTACCATTTTTTAAAGAGAAAAACCTTTATCTGTTTGTTTTTTCTATAACAGCTATATTTCAATAATACATGTAACAACAAAATACAAAAATAATTTTCTTAATTGATATATGTATCTATGACAAACAAAGAAAGTTGATACGATTTCAGAGTGGAATTTATAAAAAAACTGCTTCTTTTAAAAAAAAAACATCTTTCTCAAAACCCTCTTCGATAGATATTGATTAGCTTGTTCAATAATAATAATAATAATGTTGAAAGTATGCCTAATATTTCTCAATAAAATATCTTGTATGGTAGTATTTGGACAGTGACATTTATTAAGTTTCTGTAGGCTTTTCTTTTTTTTTTGTTTTACTAAAATTATAAATTTAAATAACATTTTTTTCAATCAAAAGAAGCACTGAAAAAATTATTCCGTTAATTGAATATTCACTTAGTCAATAAGTGCATGGTAAGATTTAGAAAAATTACTTTGTTACAACTACCGAAAAGAGTCTATAAATCTTTTCATGCTTAAAATTAACATTCTGTTTATATATTGTTTCTGTTAGATAATAATTTATGTTAAATAATTTCTTTTTTTATGTTAAATACAAAGTAGGAATTGATAAAACGTAATTTTAAGCAAATATAACAACTGAGATTAGTAGATTCATATGTAGATTGTTAATGCTATTTACAATTGATTGATCATTGGGTGGTAATCAGTGTTATGTATGTCAGGTATATCTTAGTGCACGTCGAATACTAGCGAAGAAGTTGTGATATGGCCATTAGTCTAAGTGACTTGACATTGCGTGCATTATGTCGAGATAAGATGGTGGTTGGAGGTAGTCAACAGGAAACCATGGACCCGAGTTTCGTGCTATTCGGCACTTGTCAGCAAGGTTTACCTGTAATCTTGAGGGAACTGATGTTCCCTTACTGATTCTATCCAGTGTCACCGAGCTTCACAGTCAGAGACGCTACCATTGAGCTATCCTGGCCGCAACTGACCTCCTATAGGACTGAGATATATTTACAATTGATTGATCATTGTGTGGTGATTAATGTCATGTATTTCAGATCCTTCTTAGTGCACATCGAATCCTAACGCTAATTCGTTAAACTTAGCGAGTTTGAAGAGATGGTGTTTTTATTCTGTGAATTTATTTAAGTTCCAAGATTATTTTCATGAAATAAATTGAAGAGCTAAAACACAGTGAGTGAACTATTTAATCAATAAACAAGAAGTTTTACTTAATATTTTTATGCTTACATGTTGTTAAGAGATTATTTATTAATGTGATGGGATGATATAATATAAATTTTGTAAGTGATAATTGTAAAGAGATGGATGCCAGTCAGCACTGAAATTCGGGGTGCACGTTTCGTCCTACACGAGACTCGTCAGCTAGATGTACCTTCATCCTAGCGTTGATGTTTACTCTGGGTCTCAAATCTGATACCTTTCATTTTGAACCACATCGATTTATCCACTTAGCTACTTATTCCAATACCCACTGACTAGCACAACGCGAGGAATTGTAATTTAAGTACATATATATTGATTGTTTGAATCTTTCCACTGAGCATTTTAAGCAGAGATGGATGGTGGCTAACAATATAATTCAGGACAGGCGTTTTGTCCCACATCGGACTCGTAATCTAGATATACTAGCTGAATTGTTTAACTCATCCGTTCAGACACTCATAAACATTTAAAATATATCAAATAATTTTATGTAGAAAGGAAATTTTACCAAACTACATAAATGATTTGGTGTATTTCTGCCATGAGATAAAGTTTATTTTATTAAATAATTATAATTTTATCAAGGCTTATGACATAAACCTCAAATTTATTCAATTTTTTTCTCACAAAATATCCTCTAATAACTTTGTTTAACTGATTAACTAGTCAATGAATTCAGTAGAACGACTATAATTTATTTAATGAAATAAATAGCCAAATCTAAACGGTAATTTTGAATTTAATGACATGTAGAAAAAAATAATATTACGATAATCATATGACTAAAAAGTGATAGTCTATTTACAGTATGTATTTGTTCATTTATTTGTCAAATATTAAGCAAGTATACAACTAATTCATGTTAGTACAAAAAAGATAATAATTAATAATGATGATTAAACTATGTAACTCAAATTGTTCGAGAAATTTATACTTGACATTTTAAGTCTATCAGATTTAATTTGTCAGGAATTTCATTCGTTTTTCAAAAATGCATCTAATATAACTGATACTGTTGGGTCACAATATTATTGTTACAGTGTGTAGCCTTCAGGAGTCATAGATACTAGAAAATAGCTTTTAGAATCTATTATTATTTGGTTGATTTTTAAACTAATATTTAATTATCAGGATAGGGTTTTTAAGATTTTAGTAATTTAATGGTTGAATTCATGATTCAATTGAAGCTAGACCATCACTGAAAACCTAGAAGCACTGGGCGGCCATTTCGTCCTAGTATGGGACTCCTCAGCAGTGTGCATCCACGATCCTACTCCGCGAGATTCGAACCCAAACCGGTGGCTCAAATTCGTGGATTGGTTGAAGTTAGACATGAACACTTTAGATGCCGGCTATTTCATTGGTCTAGTGGTTAAGCGCTCGCACGCGAGACTGATAGGTCCTGGGTTTGAATTTCAAGCGTCGGGATAGTGAATGCACACTGCTGAGAAGTCTCAAAATAGAACGAAATAGTCGTTCAGTACTTCCACGTTTTTCATGGTGGTCTAACTTTACTTGACTCATGAATTCAACTATATAATAATACCCCTCGTGGAGGAGCATGAGCCGTCCACCAGCATTCTCCATTCAACTCTGTCCTGGACAGTCACTTCTTGATGTTTTTTATCGCTATTCATCCTCTGGATTTCTGCTTCCAATTCTTCTTCACAATGTGTTCTTTGGCCTTCCCCTTTTCCGTTTCCCTTCAGGATTTCAAGTTAACGCTCTAAACTAATAACTATACAGTATATCTATAAAATGTTTATTAACTAGAAATTTTTCATTAATAGATGCATGCAATCATTTAATTACAGTATAAAATTTATTTTCAAATTAAATAATACTAATTATTTCAATTTATTCACTGTCATCTATTCAAAGAAATCGAATAAAACTATCTTAGTGAATACAAACATTCACTCACGCACACACATACACACATAAATACACATACACAAGGAAGTATTCAACCAAACTATAAGTAAACAAATAAATTACTTAATTACTTAAATAAACAATTAATATTTTGTTTACATTAAGACAAAAGTAAATTTTTGTAGTTTTTTTTCTATTAGGAAAATATAAAAGATGGTGAAAATTAGATTAGAATGTATTAAATGGAAAATTTCTTTATTTTCACTTTGATTACTCATGTCCATCAGTATATTTCAAAGAAATAAAGAAAGAAAAGAGGAAGAAGAAAAAGAAGAAAAGAACAGATAACTATTGTGTTATCTTCAATATTGTTGATATCTCATTAATATTGTATAGAATAAATTTCAGTTTATCTAAATAATGAAAATTCTCATTTGGACATTCGTTCCTTCTGTGTTTATCTAAATAAGTTTCACATCAATTATAATCTATTTATTTAATGAAATAAACTTTCTTCTAAAGATTATTCAATTAATGTTTATGAATTTATGTTAACTTAGACTAAGTATAGTTATATTGTTGTTATGCCCCGATAAGAATAATGAGTGGTAATTTTTGGGATTCATTTGTGGACCAATACTATACGTATATTTTATCGTATAATTGTTAATTAACTAAACTATTTATATTCATGTCTCTCATCATAAGCTTTATTTTTACCTGTGAACTGTTATTATACGATTTTTCATTCTTGAATTATTCCCTCTTTATTAATCACCACCTCCCTCATTCACAGCCATTTTTGGCCAAATCTTGTACAAATGTTATTTTCTATTTTATCGTACGTTGTGGTCTGTTTGATTGGTATATAAACTGAGTATGTTTTGAAATAAATGATTCATAGCGCAGAGGCTGAGATTGATGTTCTGGACTTATCTGGCTAAGCTAGACAGGAAGCGAGACCAATCAAGACTCTAGGCTGCTCGTATGGGTTTCACGCGTCATTGATTCGATTGGTAATTCACTGCTCTCTAATCGGTGGTCACAAGTTATAACAATTGTAAAGTATAATTAAGAAAACTGGATACCAATTAAAGATAGTTATGAATGTTACTTCTAGAATGATAATAATTATAGATAATGTAATTTCTATTTTCTAAATAATCATCTACGGTGTATTACAATGTGATCTGTTGTGCAAATTATTTGATGAAATTTTGTGTTCTTTAAAAGATTAACATTGCATTTAAATATGTATTTCACACATTCTCTAGTTTAATTATGATCAGAAATTCATTATAAATGGACATTTCAGGACCAATTAGACGATTTGGACTTCGCAGATAACCTAGCCCTCCTATCGCATACACACGAACAAATGCAGATAAAGACAGCTAGTGTAGCGGTAGTCTCTACATCAGTAGGCCTCAACATATACAAGGGAAAAACCAAGGTCCTCAAATACAACGCGGAGAACACCAATATAATCACACTTGATGGCGAAACTCTGGAAGATGTAGAATCCTTCACATACCTGGGAAGCATCATCGATGAATAAAGAGGATCAAATGCAGACGTAAAGGCGATGAATGGCAAAGCAAAGGCCGCACTCCTACGATTAAAGAATATATGGAACTCAAAACAACTCTCAACTAATATCAAAGTCACAATCTTCAATTTGAACGTCAAGGCAGTTCTACTGTATGGAGCTGAAACTTGTTGAACTACTATGATCATCATCAAGAAGGTACAAGTATTTATAAATAGGTGTCTATGCAAGATACTCAACATCTACTAGCTGGATACCATCATTAACAGCCTACTGTGGGAGAGAACAAACCAGCTTCCAGCTGAAAAAGAAATTAGGAAAAGACGATGGAGTTTGTTGATAGGACATACATTGAGGAAATCATCAAACTGCATCATGAGGCAAGTGCTAACTTGGAATCCTAAAGGAAAGTGGAAAAGAGGATGGCCAAAGAACACATTACGTCGAGATATAAGAAGGATGAATAAGAACTGGAAAGAGCTGTAAAGGATTGCTTTGGACAGGGTTGGATGGAGAATGCTGGTGAGCGGCTTATGCTTCTTCACGAAGAGTAACAGGCATAAGTTAGTAAGTAAGTATTATTATTTTCCTCGTGTAATGGTTTGAGGGTTTTATTAATGATGACCTAGAAGTTCTGTGGTGTGTCCTACTTATGTAGACATAAGTACTATATGTTGTTAGTCGTAAACAGAATGTCTGGCAGCAGATAGACAAGAAGATCGAACGGTAAACGATGGAGACAGAATGCGATTTGTATGAAGATGCAAGAACAATGAAGTCTGAGTCCTTTTGACACAATCGATAGACATTTCGCAAACTGAGCATTTACTATATGGTTGTTAGATTTTATTAACAAGTTCTGTAATTTGTTGTCAAATACGTTCGATTGTCCCACTGATGTTCTGCTCACTGCAGTTCAAGTAAAGTAGTAAACTTGTAGTGGTTCTGGTTCCTAATTAAACAGTCTTTGAAGCTGAACACGATTCATTTCCAACATGTAACATTCATAGAAGATCAATAATGGAGAACGCAGGAACAATTCATTCAATCGGTTGACATGGCTCAGCCTCGCAGACGTGGTCATTTTGTATAACATGTCTTTATTCATATTAAATATATTATTCTACCTACAGATCACATGTGTTCTTCAGAAATATTATACGTTATATTGTTGATTCTTATGATACCACTAGTCAGTGTAGATGATGATGGGACTCCCACATAAGATCTCATAGATTAGGTAGTCACATCATGATAAATCTACAAATTTAGGATTAGGTCTTCAATTATTAGCAGTACTAATAATGAACTAAACCATAATTCTGCAAACTATCATAAGTAATTGATTTTCAAACTACCATACAGTCAAAAATCAATTTTAATGCACTATCAAAAATATAATATGTAAATCTATAAGTCTAGATTGATAAGAAAATATGAAGCTATGGAATTCATATTAATGACTAGTCGTAAATTGAAGCTTAGATTATTTGTATGTTATTGCATTGAATGTATATACAAATCATATTTCTAATCTCTTCATTCCTAATTCTAACTAAGAAATGAATTATTCATTCACAGTGTAATCGGTAGTGTTAATAATAAACCGAAAGGAACTTGACTGCTAACATTTGTTTACTACACGATATGCATATAGACGAAAAACAATACCATTTTAATTAATATCACTGTTGGATGCCACCTCATCGGTCTAGAGGTTAAGCGTTCTCATGCAAGACCTAACGCCCCGGTTTCAAGTTCCACGTGCTAGGTCGTGGGTACACACTGCCGAAGAGTCCCATACTAGGACGAAATGATCTTCTAGTGCTCCCAGGTTTTTAATGGTGGTCTAACATTTATTCATTCATGATATCAAGTGAAACTCAACAATCTCCATAACCCTATACTGTAATACCTTTTTAATCAAAAGTAATAATGAACTTGTTAGACTCAAGTGTTTTTACTTTTTATCTATTATCTATCAGTCAAGATGTTAATGTCGATATACTTAAGGTAGATTGATGTCCCCTTAATGCGACCATTAACATCAAGAAATAATCAATCTCTGTCTCATGTTTGTAAATATAGATTCATCGATAATAACATGGTATGAATATGAAAATCAATTGTCCAGTATACTTTTTAATGGCATACACAAATAAATATGGCTTATGTGTACAATAAGATATTTAAAGGCATTAAATTATTTCAACACACTTATATAAACATACCAGTGTTCCATTTATTTTTCTTCTCAATCATAAGAAGAATAAATTTGAGCATGAATCATGTGAAATTCTACTGTCCATCAAATTATTGTAAATGTACGAATAAACAGGGATAAAATCTATTTTAAACAAAATATGATTTTGTGAAATTCTATAGTGAAGCAGGATTAAGTGTAGACAATGTTGATCATTAATGATATTTATTAAGAAAACAGTTCGAATAACTGAAATGTTCCCGATATATAAATACATTTCCACCAGCAGACATTCAAGGTAAATTATTATTTATCACAGCTTTATAAGCCCATGTGATAGTAATTCCATAAATATTGAGGGAAGGACTATAATGTTGGTGATGACAGATAGAAAGGACAGCAAGAAAAGCTGGTAAACAGGTGACGACTTCATAAATTGATGAATGAACTATAAGATGACAATCTAAGAGTCACTAACCCTTTAAGTAAATTGTAATTATTTTTATTTTCAATTGATATTATTAATTGATAAGATTTAAGAAGCGCACATATGTAGGAAAGCGAATGAGATTTAAGCAACTAACGTTTAGGCCAGTAAGGAGGATATATGTGTAGGCTGTGACACACAATGAAGCATAGATGCTCATGCATGCATGATAATACTAAGAATACAAGGATATAGACAAATTGTTACTGTTTTAGCTACATTGTCTTGTTAAATAAGTTAATTTCTGGGTTTAACAAAATTAAATGTATACAAACTCATATAGGCGAGGTTCTATATATTAAACAATCTCTAAGTTCGCAAATCACGACACTAAATTAAAATAAATATGACTATTGTTCTTGCATCATTAATTATTTGTCAATAGTTTTAAGTAGACATTATATTAATTTAGTAGTTGAATTCATGAGTCACCACGGGAAACTTGGACAGCCGTTTCCTCCAAGGATGGCTTTCCTCAGCAATGCACACTCAGGATCCCGCCTCAGGAGATCCGAACCCAGGACATATCGGTCTTGCGCGCGAACGCTTAAGTTCTAGACTACTGAGCCGGCATCCAACAATATTAATGTCTAACTTCAACCAATCCACGAAATTTTGCCACCATCCACCATTAGTATTAGTGAGTTACTATCTCGCAACAGAGTTGACTGAACTCAACTGGTCACCACTTCTCACTAGAACTCCAGGAAATACCTTTAGTGGCCCGAGATCTGGCTCCAATTTGATCGTATGAATGATTGCTATCGCCTATCCTCGTATATAATCATTGACTTAAATCGCGTTAGTTAATAACGGAATTAAGTAAGGCAAATAACGAGAATGGAGTTTTGAATGCCTATATTTTGTATAATTGTTGATTAGACAAACGAACGGAGGAACGATGCGAAGATGAGAAAGCGAAGCTAAATTGGCGCGCGGTGGAGATGGCTGGTAAGCCAACTCCCCTGTTAACCAAGCGTTAATCAATATTTATAGGCACACAAAAATAAATTACAGACATGTGATGAGTAATGGAATAAGAAGTGTACATACACCTACGCGCTCATATAAAGACGGTCAAGATATTGATAAGCGAATAATTAACAAGGTCAGAATATGACTCAAGTAGAATGAATAGAATGAGCTGTCCAAAAGTTCGAATATTAAGGTATTTGGGCTTAACATAATGACAGACATTACATACCTCTTGGAGACAGTCACTAGTGAATATATGAGAACGATAGGTCCTGGGTTCGAATTTCGTGAGGCGAGATCGTAGATGCCCACTACTATAAGTACCATACTAGGACAAAATGACCGTCCAGTGCATCCAACTTTTTCATGGTGGTCTAGTTTCAATTGACTCATGAATTTAACTATTGAATAGTTATAATATTAATAATTTCAACTATTTATTTAATCAAATGGATCTTTACACCGAATGCAATTATTATTATATTGATTAATCATCATTATCAAAAATATTATGTTGATTGTATAAGTATTCTAAATTAGTTTATCAATCTATATATCAATTCAAAAATATATCAATTTTTTAATATATTGTTCCAACAGACTCAATCTGAATATCATAATATTTTTTTTTGCAAAATTCATCAAGACAATTACATAACATACATTAAACTGTCAAACATTGTATAATCAGATAATCCTTATATATGCATAAGCCAATTCAGGATACAAAAGAAAAGAAAAATCCATCATCTGATAACACATATTTATATCAATAACCACAATGTATTCATGTTATATAACTTCCTCATAGCTCGTTTTATCATGAAATATCAATAAAAACGATGATTTAATTTCTTTTTTTGAAGAAAAAAAAAGCAAACAAAAATGATCAAGATAATGGTCTGAATTAACCTAACTACATATTTATTAATCAATTCAGTCATTTTATTTACTTTTTTTTTTTTTAAATAGAGTGTTGTTCTCTGAGCTGGGTGGTTTGGTCGTGGAGCTTTCATCGTTCCTCTAAACGACATCATCAGCACAAACTTCAGATAGAAGTGATTTTTTTGCTTGGAAAAAAATAATAATCATGTTTTCACGTATTACATTGGTTATGTAGTTCTCTTTAAAGTCAGACCATTAATAAATCTGATATTATCATAATTCCAATTTTATTATAAAAAAACAAAAAATAAATTATGTAAACTTATTTAATGCATACATAAGAGAATATTTGTACTGTTATCTGTTTATTTATAGAATAGATATATCTAACATCAATGAAATATTCTGTATTTGACTAATGTTTATCTAAACTTAATCAAATGAAGAATAGTTTTTTTGTTTCAGTTATAGTGTTTCATAAACTGTTGTATAATTTCAGTAGCTGAAATCATGAGTGAATTAAAGCTAGACCACCATGGAAAACCTGGAAGAACTGGATAGCCGTTTCGTTCTATTGTGGGACACTTCAGCAGTGTGCATCCACGACCCCTCCTCGTGGGATTCGAACACAGGACTTGTCAGTCTCGCGAGCGAACGATTAATCTCTAAACCATTGAGCCGGCATCCATTAGTGTTAATGTCTAAATTCAAATAAACCATGAAATTGAGCGATACACCTTTCATTGTCATCAGTGATTTACTATCTCACAACTGACCTGGTTGTTCTCCTCTGGTCACTGCTTCTCACTAGAACCCCAGGAAATACCTCTTGAAGACAGTCGCTAGTGAGCAAATGTTGATTAGTATCAGAAGGGGTTTTGTGGAGATTTTAGTAATCTCAATAGTTGAGATCATGAGTCAACTGAAGCTAGACCACCATAAAAAACCTGGAAGCACCGAATGGCCATTTCGTTCTATTGTGGGACTCCTTAGTAGTGCGAATCCACAACTATTCATTTTATATTGCTTTTTTAAATCTTCCCATCGATGTCTAAGGCTGAAATTGGTTTGTGCGGATTGTCTCCCGGAGTGAACATCAACTCTGGGATACAGGTACGTCCAGCTGACGAGTATTAAATAAAATGCAACGTGTGTCCTGGATTCCATTGCTAGCTACCAATCATCTTTGCTTATAATCCCCTGTACAGTGATCTTCATAGTAATTCGACACTCGTGGTAAAAGATCAAAAACAAGGTTTTATTGATTTACTAATGAAGTGTTTGTAAGTGTTGTGACATATTGTATCTTAAATCTGATACTGATACACAGTGTGCTATACGCTAAATCCCCAACTGACTACTTGAGCGAGAACACAATAGTGAAAAAGAAAGTGTATTGAGCTACCAAATGAAATGCGCAAATACTCATATATATATATATATATATATATATATATATAAGTGTATTTTTAGGAAATTGATTCATTGGCCCCAATGAAATGCACTGGATCTCTAGGTTCCTTCTAGTTACCATCGATAGAATGTTTGCTACTTCTGATTGGATCTTCATGTCAGTAAAGTTCTTGTACAAAAATGATTTTGAATTGCAGTTTTCAATGATTCCATGTGTTACATTTTGTTATTCAAAATCCAACCGAAAATTCGCATTATTAATAAAATATTTCCATAGTATTTTTTTTCAATATAATTTGCATTTTATGATTTTGAAAAACAAACTATCATAATATACTATGAAAATGTTATAATTTGATGATATTTATAAAACTATGTCAATATAGAGTTACCTTTGTGTAATGATTTTTATAAACTTTATAACATTATATAGATAACCGGTAATGTTAGATGTAAATCAACTTTTCATTTTCATTACTGATTGTTTGAATCTATTTAATAATTTTGATATATGAATAATAAAGTGTAAAAAATCTAACAGTTATCTTTGCTTTACTTAATTTAATAAAAGTATCGCCATTTCCGCCATGTTATTATTATTATTATTACAATTAGTTTTAAAATCTATATTGAGGTTGGCACTGATGAACACATCATCATGATTGCTACTGATTAGTTTGACCTAGTTTATTTTAATATGGAATCTATTTGACATGTTCATAAATGTATGAATGATTCAAATACAATCCGGTTATAAATAACATATTTTCAAACAAACTTTAATCAATATCAGAAGGGGTTTTGTGGATTATGTAGTAATTTTAATGGTTAAGATCATGAGTTAGTTAAATCTAGACCACCATGGAAAACCTGAAAACACTGGACGGTCGTTTTGTCTTCCAATCATTCAATATCCTGAATATAATAAATAGTGAAATTAAAACCTTATTGTGTATATATAATGATATTGATATTATTTTTGATAATTCAGCTTCTGATGTCAAACATTAATTATCGGTGATGTTTAAATGAATCGAATAGTTAATGAATTAGCATCTATTTGATACGTTTTAGTTCTTTTGCAATTTTCTATTGTACTCTACTAAATAATCATAAATCATAAATCTTTTTCAAAATATTTCTAAAGAAGTTGATTTGATTACCAGAAGAAAGAATGAATTGTTTCGGTAGAAACACTTCAAAGAAGTTATAATAATTTCTTTCCTTTTCTTTTTACGTTTTTTTTTTTCTAAAAAAGTTACAGTTTTAATTTTTGAGTTTGATTTTGTTCAATGTTTCCTTACAGATGCAAATTTTGATAAACAAAATAAATTATGCTTATATTAACTTAGTTTTTTTTTACTATTAATTCTTTGAAGTGTTTTTTTTTTCATTTTAGTACAGTTTGGTTTACTGCTATTGTGTAACTAATGTCATTTATAAAAATAGAAAGCCCATTTTTATTTTTAAAAACTACTTCCTAGGAACAAAAATCTCATGGTTCAAAGTATATTTAATCGGTGCAATTTCAAATTTGCTATTTTAGTTCTGACAAGAAGTTAGAATAAGTTTTGTAAGGGTCCGAGTTATTCTGTTTCAGATGTTTACGTTTTCTTAAAAAATCACAAACGGATCAAATTTAAGCCAATATTGGAAACCTGAAAACGAAGAATAGTCACTTTGTCGTAATGTGTGACGCCTCATCCGGACCCAGTGCTTTCAATTTTTCGGTGGCGGTCTAACTAAGATAAGTTTGTGATTCGAACTATGAAGATTCTAGAATCTTCACAAATCCTCCCATCAGAATTGAAATAAAGCGCTCAATAATAGTTATTTTAAAGATCCAACTCTTGAAGTTTTAGTGAAAAACTGTGACCAGTCCAGTTCAACCATGTCGAGTGTCAGACAGTTATCCACCGTAGGCAATGGAAATAATTTCTCAATGTCGCGGGTTCACTGAGTTTGTAAATCAACGTCACTTAGTGCCCGCTCAGAGGCAGAGATGTCGAACGTTCACTTCTGAGATCAAAGGTCTTAGTTTCGATTCACGGGTGTAGGTTTGTGAGTATGTGCGCTTGAGGAATCATGTGCTAGAAAAAACAGCCGTCTTATATTTCCAGATTTCTAGTGGGGGGTCTAAGATCAGTTTATGATCTAAAAAATATGGAAATAAAAAGCAACAAAATATCTGTTAATGATAATGAATTACTGGCTAAAATAAGAAAAGATGAAAATGTAAATGTGAGAAGCCTTATCAAGAAGACGGACAAAGGTAATTACGAAAAAATGGTTGTGTAACTTGAGAAGTTGATATGGAATGCTATCAGAGTAAAATTAAAAACGGAAAAAAAGTCTGTGGATGGTCACAGGCTATTGAAGGAAGTTAGAGGGAGAGTAATGGATTTGAAAAACAGGTAAAACGAAAACATGGTATAAATAAGATTGTATATGTTACTGTTACAGCTTTTCCAGATGCATGGCAAATGCTTCGGGAAATCTTAGAAAGCAAGCGCAAACTGTATGGTGAGCTTTTACTTACTTTGTAGACGGTATAAGTGCTGAGTCTGTTTTGATTGAATGACCCTTGTTCGCAAGGTGCTTGATTGTGAGGTTTCCCATAGATTAATTTTTGACTACTTTCAACCAAGCCCCATAATATTCATGACAGTGTCCTTACATTTGGCGGAGGGTGAATTTATTATCAATACATTCTCAATCAGAATGTAAACTGGTCTCCTCCTCGTGAGTCAACCTTTCTCGGGTTTCGAACAGTCTACGAATTAGAAGCCAATAGTTTGGACGCAATCATTATTTACCATGCAGATCCATAGCATTACACCATACTGCAAATTAGTTGACAGATTTAACAGCGAAACGCATAAAATCTGTCTGATCAAATATTGACAATCCAGTTATATTGCTAGTTGCAGGTAGTAAAACATTGTTCATAAGAAAGATAATGTTTTTTTATATTGCTGTATTATTTTTGTTGAGAATATCAAGGAGCTATAACTAAAGCATAAATTTACTTATTATCAGACTACCAATATGCAAATGAAATTCCTATCAAATCTGCCTGTAAAGACTGGATGGTTTTATTCTAGAAGTAAACGTGGTTAATAACTTATCTATTCAACGTCTCTTTCGGAAATACTACATATATCAAACACTAACCGTTATAAATGAAATTTACATTCCAGTTATTTAGGAAAGAGAACTTCAGACAATTCTAATTTTTTTTATCTGAACACTGGAGATACGGATTTGTATGTAATAGTATACAACCCCTAAGACTGGTATTCTTCTGAAGTTGTAAATATATCAATTTAAATGTTAGTTCCATAAATGAGATATTAAATAAATCAACCGTGCTATGTAAATAGAATGCTTATCTATCTGAAAAAGTTATATATCAGTGTATAAGCATTTCGAAACTTTAACATTGTATCATATCCTTCAAAAAATAGCATTTATTTCATTCATATGGCCAAAATAATAGTATCATTAATAGTAATAAATTTTAAGTTTTCAAATATTTTCTTTCTTCTTGGCAAGACACATTATCTGTATTTATTTCTAGTGCAGTGGATCAGAACACAAATGGAGACAATCAAATGTATTTGAATACAAAATTACAGAATATCTTAGTAAAATCTGAGAATCATACAGTAAATACTTCATTTGTAAAATATCAATCAATCGTTTCAAACTCTATTGTTCTTTCATTTCTATACCAATCATTCTTTATTATCATTCACTTTTCTTTGATCTTTTTTACCTTCTGCCTCTAGGCATATTACTTTTGATTGATGATACATATTACTAACAGTAACACATACCACACTAGTATCTACAGCCAAACATGGATCTGTAATATTATCTTACATAACTTATTGAAGTAAACACTTGGAAACATACAATTCAATTTGTCATAATATTAATGATCAAAACAAGTTAATACAAATAGCTTTATTCCATGTATACAAATGAAATTAGGAGGAAAGCTAATAATAATAATAACAATAATTCATTTGAACTATATGTTAAACATTATGTTCTGATGAGGAGAAAAGAAAGAGTATGCAAAAATGTTCTATTCATTTACTGTTAATATGGCATGAAAAAACAAGCGAAAAAAAACAAAACACCTTTGCATTCAATTTAAAATTAACAATAATTAGTCCCGTATTCAAAGGAGCTGACATTGAAATTTCCAATTTCATTGTTCAATAGTAGTACGATTATTATTATTATTACGACGTAATTGATAGAATATTTTCCAGAATGTATTTTTAAATTGTCTTGACATAGCCAAATATACAAAAAAATTTGCCGGATATGATAATATTACCAGAAAATTACAGATTTCAACAATCTAAAATGAAATAATAATAATAATAAAATAATTATTATTTATTCATTTGGTATAATCAGTAGTTAATTGTGAACCAAATGTTATCTAATCAGGTGAACATAAAACACCCCCAAATTTTTAGCACTTTTTAGTAGTTTATTTTATATTATGCAATAGATATACAGGAATACACATAAAGTACAAATAATATCATAATCAATCATATGTAAAATAAAATTTATATTATCCTTCATATCTATTTTTCATTGATGAATAACTGTGTGAAAGTTTATCACTAAACCATTTATGTTCAATTTTTGACTGAAATTTAAAGTCTGACTATCATCTCAAGTTTCTGGATGTATTAATTTAGTTATAATAACATACAATGACCATTACTGTTTTATATTGATAATGATACAAAGTGGTAAAAATACTACGTGGATTCGTTTAAGTGTTAAAACAACTATGTACAAAAGATACTGATGTATTTTTCGACAGTTTGCGGTACGAGATCTAAATAAAAAATCTTCATAAATGATCATCAACTTAAATCGCGTGGGAGAAAAACGGATTTAAATGAGTCAAATATGAGAATGGATTTTTGAATACGTATATTTTGTACACTTCTTTATTTGGACGGACAATCAAAGGAACGAAGCGGAATGACGCTCAGTGGAGAAGGCGTGTGTTCCACCTTGATTTAGTCAAGCGTCAATCAATATTTGTAATCACACAAAAATAAGCTACAGACATGTGATGAATAGGATGAGATGTACACACATAAACTCATATAAAAACAGTCAAGATAGATAAGTAAATAATTAACGAAGTCAAAACGTGACTCAGGAAGAATGAATAGATTGGCCTGTTCAGAAGCTAGAATAAGTTATGTGGGTTTAACATAGTAACCGACACTACACTATGTTGCTCAAACATGTTACAGTCTATAAATTTTAATGTCATCTGTATAAAATATCATTTATCGATTTGAAAATAAACGATGGAGTAACTTAATCGAAAACTCTAAAACATACATCTTAAGGATGAAATATGTTTACCAAAAAACGTTTTCAGTAGACTTATCTAAACAAAAATATTACTTAGTCTATTGTATAATTATACAATATGTATTTTGTAATCAAGATAAAATGCTTAAATTTCTGTAGCCCTCAATAATTATTCGCTGCTACTGTTCAAAACAAATGCTTTGAATCTCGTGGTAGACTTTCATGTTTGAATTATTAGGTATGAAAATGATTGTCAAACAAAGCGAATTCAAATAAATGGTGAGGCGGAGTGATAATTGAACGTGATCAAGGTAGCAATCATCTAAAGTGAATAGTCAATACAATAGCTTAAGGCAACTAAATAATATTATTTAGGTCACCACTTCAAATTTAAGTGGACTAACATATTACGCGACTACCAAATTGTTCCTGACTTATCCTGGTGTTTAGTAAGCTTATGTAATATGAAATACGGTATCTTTAGTTAATGCATACTTCCCAAATCGATAGATCGTATAGAGAACGGCTCTATTTGAGTAGGTTTATACTTACATAAAAGTAAGTGCAATGCTTAGATCTGTAGTATTTTTAAAATTCTTTAAATGATGTAACTGAAGTCTACTCTTATCAAGTAGCCTAAATTTCATAAATTTGACTACTCAACAAAATATTTGATAGCCAGATAGCTTAATTATAACTTCTTCAAACAACCAACTTCAAATATCTGAACTTCATTTGAAAGATCCAACAGAGCAAGTGTTTACTGTTCACGGTAGATATTAGTTTTATTAAATCATATCTAAGCGATAACATTGTAGATAAAACTTTGGAATTATGGGAGCTTATCATCCGTAGAGGCCAATGTTTATATCTTTGAGGACAGCAGACGAGATGACACCTTACTATGATAATGAAGCATCTTTGAATAAGCCGATTTCTCCCCAACTGATGTAAAGTTATGATCATCTGTAGTGATCATTAGTAACGCAGATTTCAACTTTATTTGCCCATCTAATACGCACTTAAATGTGCTATTTAATTGAAAATTATGAGTCATAGTATTTCAATAAATTGTCTCACTCATCACTTTATGGAAATGGTGTCTTGTTTCAAACATCATACGTTTATGAAAACCAACTAAGCACTAGTACTAATGTTTATATTACTGTATGGCAAATCTTTCTGGTATAATTGTAGGGCACTATCACAAAACGTCGCTTTAAGATCAGTAGAACCTATAGGCCTATATTTATCACATCATAAAATCATTTAACAAGTTGCAAAGCTCAGAATTGTTTCCGGTCTATTCAATTAAGTCTGACGGGAATAATCTATTTTAAGCATTTCCTTTGTATACACTCAAAGGCAACTTATTTTTTAAGCATTCTATCAATAGATTTTGTTTTTTTTTATCATAATTTATGTATTAATGTAATCTATCAATTCATGTAAAAAGCTTTTGTTTCCGCGTAATAACTACTAAAGTGACATTAATCACCTTACTAAGCTAATTAAGCCAATATCACTTCCTTCAAATGGCCTTTAACTTGTAATGAAAGCTAATCTAGCCTGTTTTCATTGTGTTTATTATAATATATATAAACATAGGATTCAACCGTTGGTGTACTTTACAATTATATGTATAAATATATTTATTTGTAGGTCTCTTCCCTAAATGTAACTTTATCAAAGTTAGAGAAGAGCGTAATCAGATAACTATTGTTTGACCATACGTCTATTTTGTTCTGCTTGGTTTTTATATATTGCTCTTCAATAACTCGCGGTCACACAACAAGCGATTCAGGTCAATTGTTATTTTTTAACTTTAATGGAATCATTTGTACAGGTTGTTAATTAATGAACTAGCAATTATATAAAGTATTCATAGAGTATTTATTTATTCTTTATATGAACTGATTATGAATAACCAGGAGATTTAGACGTAAACTGTATGTGTCCTTAAACTAAATCTGGCTCATTTATTTCAAAAAATAATTTTGTTTGGAAACTAATCATACACACATGCGTTTCTCGTTAAAAGGAAATAAAAGGCCTACGGTTGAACTGAAACTGTCAAGATATAGCAAATAATTTGGTTTAAAATGTTTTGGATTCTGTTCCTAGTTCGTATGACTTCATTTCAACAGAAACTTAGGAGCCAGTATCAATGAAACTGCTTCTTAAAAGGAACTCATAATATTTCTACATTTCATTAATAATCTTGGAACTTATTAATAAATAGGTGTATTTAAGGGAAGATTTAAACATTTTTAAGTCAAGCATATTATCACAAAATCAAGTTATTAATAAAACATATTATGGTATTTACAGGTTTTGTATATTTATATTAGAGATATTTCTTTGATCTTTTTACGATACACTAATAATAACCAGCTATCTAAATTGATTCAATTTAAGAGAATTAGTAACAGCTTTTCATTCAACTTCATAAAAAATATTCCATTCTATTTATTATTTAACCAGAAAAAAAGACAATACAACAAAGCATGTACCAATCGAATCACGATTGACAGAAAGGATTTGGAAGATGTAAAACATTTACATTTCTCGGCAGCATCATTGATCAACACGGTGGATCTAGTGCAGATGTGAAGGCACAGATCAGAAAAGCAAAAGCAGCATATCTACAATTGAACAACATCTAGAACTCAAAATAACTGTCAACCAACACCAACGTCAGAATTTTCAATACAAATGTGAAAACAGTTCTACTGTATGGGGGCAGAAACCTGCAGAACTACGAATGCAATCATCCAGAAGATACAAGTGTTTATTAACAGCTATCTACGCAAAATACTTCGGATCCGTTGTCCAGACACTATCAGCAACAACCTACTATGGGAGAGAACAAACCAGATTCTAGTGGTGGAAGAAATGAGGAATAAGAGCTGGAAGTGGATAGGGTACACACACATTGAGGAAAGCACCTAACTGCGTCACAAGACAAGCACTCACATGGAATCCTGAAGGCCTAAGGAGAAGAGGAAGATCAAGGAACATATTACGTCGAGAAACGGAGACAGACATGAGAAGAATGAGCAACAATTGGATAGAACTAGAAAGAAGACACAGGACAGAGTGGTTTGTAGAACTCTGGTTGGCGGCTTGTGCTCCATAGGGAGTAACAGGCGTAAGTAAGTAAGTAAGAAATAATATTCTAGTTATAAGTGATTAACTTTCAAAGAAATGTTTAGAAAGTAATTCAAAGTAATGACTGGAATAATTCACATTATTTAATAATAATTATTATTAACCTTGTATTATTATAGATTTCTATCAAGATATAACATAATTGAATCAAATTATTCACTCCATTAAAGATATTATTTATAATGTGAATATTTACAAATAAGTAATTACATTATACAATACCAATTTCTTTTGTGTAAAATTTATTAAAAGACTAATTAAAGTTATTACAATGAAGAATGCAATTAATTATTTTACTAAAAATCAAATTAATCATTAAAGAAGATAGTTATATAGAGTAGAATTTATATTAGATATACATACTATTAAAAATTAATAATTTCTATTTATTAACAGTATGATTTGAAGAGATTGTAGTGTTTTCATAGTTAAAATCACAAGTCAATCAAAGCTAGACCATCACTGAAAATATGGAAGCACTGGTTAGCTACTACGTCCTGGTATGGGATTCCTCAAGATCCACAACTCCGCATGTGGGTGTCAAATCTAGGAATTATGGTTTGGCCTAGTGAACGCTTTATCTCTAGGCTAGTAAGCTAAAATCAAAAGGTATTAGTGTTTAACTTCAAATGATCTACGATGTCACACGATCATTTTCTATTATTTTTGATGGGTAATTGTTTCATATCTGACACGGTTGGACTCTATTGGTCACGGATTCTTACAAGTACACCAGAGATTGCATCTTGAATTTAGTCACTTATAAACACATGATTGTTATCAATACAGAGATTTGTAATGATTTTACTGATTTAATGAATGAAAATAAAATAAATTCTTGTTGTAATTTGGTTACATCTTTCATTATTAAAGAACTTATGGTTAGAAATGTTTAAAGTTAACAATTTTATTTATTATGAAATATCAAAAGTTATATTATTAAATCTCTGTTTAGATAATAAGTTATTTGTTAAATAGAATATCATTAACAGCGGTGAGTTTAATTCCATTCATCCCAGTTTTCGATCTATTTAATAACATTTCATATATTGTGATAGATATAGATATTACGCCTTAATTGCACTAGATAGAATTTACATAATCATCTTTTCTAATCTAATAGTTGTAGTTATAAATCTTTTCCAAATGTACACTTAGTACGAACAGAACATTATGGAACCTTCTTCGACACTGTTGTTCGAGTAGCTGAGAAAAACGTCAACATCATACGGAATTCATACGACAGATTACACTGCAAAACCTTCATGTAAGATATCTGGCAGATGCATTCCAAGTAAATACCGGAGTCAGACAAGGTTGCTTACACTCTCTGTGTCTCTCTCACCTTTCTCTTTCTTCTAGTGGTTGACTGGATTATGAAGATCTCTACATCTTAGGGGAAGTACAGAATAAAAGAGACAGCTTGAATGCACTATACGGTTTCACTTCCCGGAGGATCAAACTCTTCTATCCCATACGCGAATAAATGCAGGTGAAGACAGCTAGTGTTGTAGCAGCTTCTGCATCATTAGGCTTCAACATATATAAGGGAAAAACTTACACCCTCAAATACAACGTAGAAAGCACCAATTATATCACACTCGATGGAGAAACTCTATAAGAGGTGGAATCTTTCACTTACATGCCTGGACAGCATTATAGATGAACGGGTCAAATCAGATGCAGGAGTAAAGGCGAGGATTGTTAAAACAGGGTGCGCATTCCCACAGTTGAATATATGGAACCAAAAAAAACTGTCCACCAATATCCTCAATAATAACGTCAAGACAGTTCAGCTGTGCGGAGCTGAAACTTGGAGAATCACTAAAACCATCATTAAGAAAGTACAAGTATTTATAAACAGTTGTCTATACGAAAGATGCTCAATGTCCGTTGACCGGATACCATCAGCAACAGTCTACTGTGAGAGAGAACAAACCAGGTTCCATCTGATGAGGAAACTAAGAAAAGACGTTGGAGGTTGATAGGACATACACTGAGGAAATCATCAAACTGCATAGCGAAGCAAGCGCTGACCTGGAATCATGAAGGGAAACGGAAAAGGGGAAGGCCAAAGAACACATTACGTAGAGAATTGGAAGCAAGCATGGATAGAATGAACAGCAACTGCAAACAAGTGGAAAGGATTGTCTAGGACAGAGATGGATGGATATTGGTGGTGGGCAACCTATGCTTCTTGACGAAGGGTAACAGTCGTAAGTAGAAGAATATATAGAGACTTGGTTAAAGGTGTGCAAAAATCTCAGTAAAGTTTATAATATCTATGTACTATTCAGGTATTGGGTGAATTAAATTTATATAAATGAATATAAAAATATCTACTATATCAATGAAATGACAGTTGATCATTTAACTAAGATATTTTTATTACTCTATGAATAGATTAGTTTTAACAACCTGAGAATGTCAAGAACATAATCATTATTATTTAAGTATATGTTAATCGCGATTAATGTACTCCTAATAATCTAGTCATCAATAGCTCCTATTATGTTTATTATATATATATATATATATATATATAAGTTGAACATAAGAGTTTCACAAAATTTCACTTAAAACGTGTTTTTCACTCAAGTAGACTTCATTAGATATAAATAATCACTACATCAATGTAAATTATTACAATAAACTTTCCCTTTCAAATAAATAATTAAAGTATATAAATTCATTATCTGATCGATTTTAATGTTACCATGACAATACTTTTTCTTCCACACACAAAAAATTAAGAATAACATATGTCTGTTAATGAATTTTTTTGATGTTTAAGGAAAACCTTTATTTATTTTTTTTTAAATATAAGATACTCTACTTTCTTTCATTTTCTATCAGAATATTCTATTGTATTTAATATTAAAATAAAATGAAAATTCGTACATTCGGGCTCGTGAGCACCTCCCAACATGGCTAAGCAAAGGTGTAATCAAAACAGTTGACAGCTCCATTTTAATCCATTTTATTCAGATGGGACATACAGTCAATATGGAGCAATCTTTCGCAACAATATATCGCGTTAACAGAAGTCTACCTAATTCCGTCACACTGAGAATCCTACAGGCGGCTCAAGCAACTGCTATTCGGATCAAAAAGCCAGAGCTTCACATCTAAAAAAATTATTTTCAACCTCTCTTTTTATCTTGACCAACTAGTTAATAATCAATTTTATAATATGGTGACGTAATTTGATTAATGTTCAATTTTATGTCCCAAACTGATTATTATTATCTTTACCATTATTGTTATTATCTTTATTATTATTATTATTATTACACTTGATAAACTTTTTGAGAAGTTTATTCATCATGCACCCCTATCTACTATATCTGACCTAATTCATATTATTCTACATATTACGTAATTTCTGATTTTTATTCCATTACTTTCTCTCTAATCCGATGTTGATCATATTAATTCTGATCCTTTATCTCACAATTTCATTTCGCCTATAAACTGATTCAAGTTAACACTTCATATTAGTCAGCCCCAAAACTAACGATCTGATTTGAATTCACTTGATGTTGTTTCACTTGTATCTTCCCATTCTTATTTAAGACTGCAATTGATCAGTCTCATTTTGGCATATGTGCATCATGTGCGGATGCTTCGATATAGCCTTAAGTCACGAGCTTTTTAAGCAAAGAAGGCTAGCAGTGAAATCCAGGACGCGCGTTTCATCCTATTTGGGACTCGTAGGCTGGATGTACCTGCATCCCAGAATTGATGTTCATTCCGGAAATCGATAACACACGCTTCCTGGATTCCATTGCTAGTCACTATCCATCTTTGCTTAAAAAAATCTGATTTGATTTTATATGACAAACAACAATTATTGATTCACATATTACAATTTTAAATGATGTACTCTACCTTAAACCTGGTCAATGTAATGGATTATTACATTGGACACGAGATAATTGTAGAACCTGATGAGAAATTCATTGAAAAGAATATTCTTCGTTCATATGGATTATGTTTTAAATAAACATCTAAAAAACATTCTTTTGTTAAATTTACTTTTTATAAAAATTTAAAAAAATAAAAAATAAAAAAACACAAAATCAACTGTCACTAAATAACAATATAATTTTTTTCAGATAAATAAATAAATAAAAGTCTTAAAAAAAAATATTATTTAGACGAAATAAAATAGTTGTTGTTTCATTTATTTTTTATTTTTTTATTTTTGTTTTTCTGTTAAAAAAATAACAGAAGAATTTATTTTCATTGAATTGGATTATTTATCACATTGATACAGAAATAAATCATTAATGTGATAATATCTATTACTTTTAAAGAATTGATTAATCTGATATCAGTTTAAATAAATATATGTTTATGTATATATCGAAAGAGAGAGGGAGAGGGAGGGGAGGAGAGAGTGGGTTACATCCTGAGGTAACAATATTAACCTTAAGAAACAAAATATGCAATAATAATATATGAAAATTCCCACATGAATAATAATTGTATATAAAAATATATCATTTCGACATAACTATTTGCTTCGAATTAGGCTACTTAATAGTTGATCTATTAATGAAATAAGAAATTTAGTTAATATTGTAAATAAGATTTTAGAGAATAATAATAATAATAATAATAATAATGGGAATAAGTCAAATGACTTATTTGACATTAAATTTAAACTGGAAATAAATATATGATTTATTTATTGTTTTAGGATTTTCGTTAATACATAGTAAACGATTTGATTGTCTTTGACTACTAATTTAACACATATCCTAGATATTGTCCTTCTTGATAATCTCTTTTAACTAACTTATGTGTACTGTTAAGAATGGTCAGATTAAAAATTAAGATCAATCTACAATGATAGAATCTTTTTTTTAATGAGACGTTTATTATGTTTTAAAAATGATCTTCTACTATCATACAATGATTTTTATTAAACCATAAAATTATAACGGATATCTTTATACTTAAATGAATGTAACTTAGTAGTTATGAAAAACGATATTTTTTTGTAAATAATATTTTCAATCTATGCTAATAGATAAGAGGTATCAAGATGGATAAAAGCTAATCAAAATGAATGATAATTAATACGTTGCTTATGGAATCGATGACAAATAAGTAGAATAAGAATAGTCGTGTAAGAATTAAGAATTTTAACAACAAAAATCAACGTATTGAGAACAATGAAAATTATTAATTTACGCTGTAGGTGTTAAATTACATCAGACCTCAGCGAGACTATAATTTATGGACGAACCAATCACGTATAAGATAATAGGTCTCGGATTTTGGCGCGAAATTCAATCATCTATTTGGATAAATAGAGTTTTGGCATTATAGCTGATATCAGTTCGTAGTGAAAACCCTCAATGTAATTCCTAACCCTAACCATCAACCGTAAATTATTATTATTATTTCTCACACAGGTTCATAACCCTCATTTGATCCTGGTTATTAAGCGGACACTCTCAAGGTTAGTCTAGCGTCTTTCAAATGTCGTCCATAAATTATAGTCTCACCTAGAATTATTACCTAACCATAAGCAATCTAGAACTTGGTATAATTGTAGATCAGATTAAATTGCAATGCCAGATAAACATTGAATATTAAAGTGTATAAGGGGATTATCTAGAAAATATAAATAAATAACCTGGATGAAAATAAATGTTTTGAGAAAAAAGAATGAGTTAATTAATGTGGATGATTGTTTCCAAAAATTAATTTAAGATTAGATAACAATAAGTGGAAGATCAATACCCGGAATAAAGACCGATTAATTTAATAAATTAATATATATGTATATCAAACTGTTACGTAACGGTGTGCTACAAATATTCACAACGTTTACTTCATCTATATTTAAAAAGAAAAAACCTTTATGATAACATTAGCATCAGTCAAAAACTATCAAGCTTTTTATACGAATATTCGTCAAGATTAAAACAAATAGTTTGACAGAAATTGGGCTCCGAGTATAGAGAAGGCATTTTTACATGAAAATTATATTTGAAATAATCTCAGCGATTAAAATTTAAATAATTCCAACGTTTCGTCCAGCCAACTTGTCTGGACTTCTTCAGGATAATAAATCTGCCCATAAATACATGATTTTATGTTTGAGAATAGGAGAGAATATCAACCAAATATTTTTATCAAAGTGATTTATACCTTTAAAAATAATATTGAATCATTATGCGAAATAGTAATTCATATATAAAATTTTTCTTTAGCATTTTAAATTATTATCATTTGTAGTTACTGGTGTTAAAGTGCTACTTTCTTCAAGATCTTCATCTGGACAACTTTAGGCACAAATTATGGAGATATTGAATTTAATGCCTAATAAGTATGTAAATAAGCTTGATTTAATCTTAAATTACTCTGTACTTGTATGAAGCGCTTCCAACAGTGCGACTTAACTTTAGATGATCACGTACATATATTACCTTTGTTTATACATGGTTTTTATTTATTAAGACATGGAAGTATTTAAGATTAAATATAACTAAAAAAATAAAGAAAAATTCAAATTCTTTTTGCATAACTTTTGTTCTCTTAGCATAAGTATTTAGCTGCTAATCGAACAATCAGGATAGCAATGGTTATGCTAGCAGAATTGACGTTTAAGAAAATGATTACTATTAGATATTCGTATTCTTTTTAGAAAGTAACAGTTTTGCTAACTGTTTATCTTGATTCAAAAATATTTCAAAAATATTTGGTGTCTTATCGTCAAATCTGATAAGCATGATACAGCCAGTTTGTGAACTTATGTAAATCAACTGAGTCGATTACTTTTTCGTTTTATTACATAACTGTGGTTATGTTGTTAGACTTTAAACAATACTTTGACTGGACGGCCGTTTCGTCCTAGTATGAGATGTAATCGTGGATGTGCATCGCTGAGGAGTCCCATACTAGGACGAAACGGCCGTCCAGTGCTTTCAGGTTTTCCATGGTGGTCCAGCTTCAATTGACTCGTGATTTCAACTATTGAAACTACCAAAATTTACACAAAAACCCTTCTGATGATAAATATATGTTTATAATTTTTATCACAGTTATAATGATCGTTTTTTTAATAATGTTTTGATATGACTGCGTATTCATGTTTTACATCGTATGTTTTGTACAAAGATGTACTATTTTCTCAATGACCTTCTGAATTAATTATGCAAGCCAGTTCCTTTATGACATGATTCCATGAGACAATTCGATTGTAACTACATAACTAATGGTCAATGTTTATGTAGGCCAGAAGAATAATACATTTTTGTAATCCCTTTTTTTCAAATAAGAGTAAATAATTCTAATTAGTGGTAATTAAAATTACATAATTTTTACGGCTTGTTTCATGATGAGATTTCTTATAATTCGAGGATAACTTTCATCTTGAATTAATGACAGTTGTTTGATTTTCGAAAATTCAACAAGAACTGTATACTGTTTTCCCTTTGTATTTTAACTCGTAGGAACACTAAACCTTCTTAATCATTTATAGTTATATGACCATATAATCATTGTGATGTTGATGGGTTAGCAAACGTCTCATTAAAAAGCCTCTAGTTATCGAGTTAAATTAGTAAAAAAATAATGAAGTAGCAATCCACTAAACATAGTCACAAATCCATATAAATAAATGACATCAATCACTAGATCCCAATTTAATAAATAATGATCAGAATTCACTGAACTCTATCTTAAATAAAATTGAAAATACACATGGTAGAAGTTCCAAATAAAATAAATGGAAGTTTAATATTGAATTGTGTTCATTTATCCGAGCAGTGTTGTCATTTAATAACGCATATTTATTGATGCATACTCCGTTTAATAGCTATGAAATCTAGCAACAATCTAGATTTTATATTCACTTAATGATCAATTATTTATTCACTAACATTCTCCTACTTGAAACGGTAGATTTTATTTGCAATGAATTAAAAGAGAGGCGCATAGAAACTTTAATTCCCTCATGCGCAATAAAACAGTTAATTCTTAGATGCGCAATGAATGTCCAGTTCCGATTGGACAACGAATACTATAGACAATTAGATGGGGTAGCCATGAGGTCACCGTTTGACCCTCTACTGGCAGACATTTTCCTTGCAAAACTAGAAAATAGACCACTTAAAGACACATTTAGCCATTTAACTTCCATCAAATTTGCAATGTACCAACTTCTTGAATTTTGAATAATTACTTTAATAATTATTATTTCTCTTTATTCCAAGTTACTTACCTACGTCTGTTACTCCCTATGGAGCACAAGCCGCCAAACAGAGTTCTACAAACCACTCTGTCCTGTGTCTTCTTTCTAGTTCTATCCAATTGTTGCTCATTCTTCTCATGTCTGTCTCCGTTTCTCGACGTATTATGTTCCTTGATCTTCCTCTTCTCCTTGGGCCTTCAGGATTCCATGTGAGTGCTTGTCTTGTGACGCAGTTAGGTGCTTTCCTCAATGTGTGTGTACCCTATCCACTTCCAGCTCTTATTCCTCATTTCTTCCACCACTAGAATCTGGTTTGTTCTCTCCCATAGTAGGTTGTTGCTGATAGTGTCTGGACAACGGATCCGAAGTATTTTGCGTAGATAGCTGTTAATAAACACTTGTATCTTCTGGATGATTGCATTCGTAGTTCTGCAGGTTTCCGCCCCCATACAGTAGAACTGTCTTCACATTTGTATTGAAAATTCTGACGTTGGTGTTGGTTGACAGTTATTTTGAGTTCTAGATGTTCTTCAATTGTAGATATGCTGCTTTTGCTTTTCTGATCTGTGCCTTCACATCTGCACTAGATCCGTCGTGTTGATCAATGATGCTGCCGAGAAATGTAAATGTTTTACATCTTCAAAATCCTTTCTGTCAAGTGTGATTTGTTTAGTGTATGTTGTGCTGTATCGGAAAATCTTTCTTTCTCCTTCGTGTATGTTGCGACCTTCTTCTGCTGAGGTGGCTGCCACACTGGTCGTCTTCTCCTGCATTTATCGGTGCGTGTGCGATGGAAGAACCAGATCATCTGTGAAGTCTATATCCTAGCTGACTATTGTATCCCGTGCTTTCATCCAGATGTTCACGTCTTCATGATTCAGTCGATCACCAGAGGAAAGAGAAGAAGTGAGAATAAGCAACCTTACCTGACATTGATCTTTACTTCGAACGAGTCTTTCATTGTCATCCATGCAGGTTTTTGCAGTTTAATCCATCATAGGAATTACGCATGATATTGACTTTCTCTCAAATTGTGTTAATTTATGATCGATGTGTCATTACATAATTATTACGTAACGTACCCATTCTATGAGGGATGATGAAAAACTAATTGAGTTAAAATTTCTTCACTCAATTAATTCTTTCTTTAATTACTGATAATACCGAAAACAAAAAACCAAAAAGGAAACTCACTCTATTCATTAATAAATCCTAAACACTTACTTGATAAAATGCTGATGGTGGATATATATCTAATAATGTTATAAATGCATAAATACATAAACATATTGTAGTTGGTATTTCTGTAAATAAAAATATTCCCAATATAACAAGCATCATTTTTGATGTAGAATCAGTATCAGTTAAATGATTACGTAATGATTTTTTTTGAAAATTATTATTTTTTGTTAATTTTATTTCATTATTAAATAAATTTAATTGATTTTCATTAGATTGATCTGATTTTTCTAATTTATTAATTTCATTATATTTTTTATTGATTATATATGAATTTATATTATTTTTATAAAATGTTATTGATTTTTTATCATTATTATTATCATTAGTATTATTGATTTTTAATAATTTTTGTCTATTTTGTATAAAACGTCTTAATGCCATAATTAATAAACCAGTTAATATAGTTAACATAATACATGGTATTAAATTAACAATTAATACACGTATTATTAATAATGTAAAAAATATTGTTTGACTCATTGGTGTACATTTCATTAAATTAATTTTTTGAAATCTTATATAATTATAATTATTTATATTTTTAGTAGTATTAAATAAATAAGAAATAAATTGTGAATTAAATAAATAATTTGATATTGTTATTGATGAATTTATTGGTGTATATAATGATAATGATGGTGGTGAGGATGATGATGATGATGATGATGGTGAGGATGATGTAGTTGATAAAAAACAATATTCTATTGCATTAATAAAATGCATTACAATCATATGCGGTAATTGTAATAATAATCCAGCTAATACAGTTAAAATAATTAATAACTGAACTGATCTCCATTGACATAAACAAATACGATTTGCTTTTAATGGAAATTGTACATAAATAAATCTTTGTAATGCTAATAATACTGTTAACCATATTGATGATGTATGACATACTGTTGGAAGTATTGTTGTTAAATAAGTTACACTATATCCTTTAGATATTGTTAAATTTTCTGAAAATAAATTACTTGTTAAAAAGCATAAATATACAGGTAATGGTAATAATACTGTTAATAAATCACATATAGCTATACCTAATAATATAATATTTGTTGAATTACGCATTGTTGGATAATTTAATACAATTGATATTAAACAATTTGTAATAATTGTAAAGAATATAACAAATGGTTGTAAATAAGTTTGTAAAATATTACGTAAATAAAAATTGGATTTAAAACTTGTAACACGTGAACAATAAGACATATGTGATGTACCATGTAAATTAATATATTGTTCAAATAATGGTAAACTATTTAATTTAAAATAATTTAATTCTGTAATATTGAATGTTGAATAATCCATTGAATTCATTTGAGTATTTAAATATATAGCAGTATTTGCTGCATTGATTAAATCCTAAAAATGAATGATATTAAAAGAAAAAATAATTAAATATTATTGAATAGATAAACAAGAAGGTTAAATGAAATATGGTGTTACTTTGATAGATAATAGTTAGTTACTACAACTTCTTTTCGAGTCCTTTTAGGGGTTATTGCTGGTAAGATGATGGTTGGAAGTAGTCGACAGGATATCCTGGACCCGGGTTTCGTGCTACTTGGCACTAGTCAGTAAGGTGTACCTGTGATCTTGAGGAACTGGTGTTCTCTGAAGGATTCGATCTCGTGTCATCCAGCTTCACAGTCAGAGTTGTTACCACTGAGCTATCCGGGCACTAATAAGGACTAGAAAAGCATGAGATTGATCACCACCCAGTGATCAATCAATTATGGTTATTGCTGGTCCCATACTTGGATAAATAAGAAAGATAGGGAATGAGGTTTGCAAACCCAATCTTTTAAAAAAAAGAACCGTTTTAAAAAAATCATCAATGATGTCATGTGCAAAACTACCCATATTACGCTAATAATGGAATCTCAAGTTTAATGGATGACTAGTTTGTAAATAGTATGTTTTTGGAAAAATCCTATTTAAACATTTATCTGATATAATAATTCATCTAAATTTACAGAAACATGTGAATTTATGTTTTTAAATTGGCTTTATCGATTTTCTCAAACCACTAGTTAACTAATAAACTACAACCATATAATTAAGAAGACCTCAAATGGTTAAATTAGAAGTAACCATTCACTAATAAACTATAGTTGCTACCACCAGCTTTGAATGATATATTCCTTAATTGTAAATAGAATTTGTGCTGATTGCTGAAGATTAGTGAGATTAATAACATATATCTCTGTCTAGGATAAGCTCAATTTGGGAACGAACTGTAAACTTTGATGATTTTCAGATATCACTAAATTATATAACAGTTACTTTTCTATTAGTGAGATGATTTGTGATCTACTATCAAGCCGTCAGCTACAATGATGATCTGTATAGTCAGTAAAGTAAGGAGTAGGATAGTAAGTAATTGATTACATTAGAAAATTTGATTGATTTATTTCAAATCTCTTGTATGCAAAATATGCTCATGTATATCGTAAGCTAAGTCATGAGAGAGTATGTATTTTCACAAGAAGTAAAGTTCAAAACAACGTCGAAATATCGATTGAATGATCGATTGCTCTCAACTTCTCCTTAGCTAAGATACGTTTGTGATAAAAACTGCTTCTAACTTTCTATTGTGTGGTCCCTTCTTGAATTTCACTTCCATTTTTAATTATCATAGTACTTAAAAATACTTAAACAAATGGCTAGTAGTTTTCTTCGAATTCTAAATAATATAAATTTTTCACCCTAGACGGTATTTTTCACTACCAAATTGTAATGAAGTTCATGAGAAATAGATGTTATTTTATTTATGTTATCTAATTTATCCTACCTGATTTAATAGATAAATATCACCTGTACTGTTGATTGAACAAACTGGAACCGACATACCGGTCAGATGAAAATATTTATCGGCTTGGAGATTAAAATTCTAACTTACACCTAAACATCTAAAATTTAAAAAAATATGAATTACGTAATAAAAAAATGAAGGTAATAATTGTAAAATCTTCAACGATTGAAATAAAAAATTATCCCAACCATTTGCTCTTCAGCCAAAAAAGAGTTTCTTCAATGTAACAACTTAAATTACTGAATAGAGCTACAAAATGAGTATGTACTAAATAATTAACAAATTATGCTAGAATGTTGAATATGAATTTGTAAAGTGAATAAATGAAATCAAATAAAGTATATGTATGTATGTGTATTCAGTTCTTATATAAAAATCAATATTCATTTATGACCTTAGAATATGGACGAGAATAATTTAATCTTTTTGTCTGGTTGCTGCAAATCTTACTTCTCAGAATATGTGAAGATCGCTAAAAATGTTCACATATACAATGGTTGCATGTTTTTGTTGTTATGTCAATCAAATTGGTTTTCAAAGACATAATAGATGGCTGGACAACCAAATGTACGTCATTATTGTTTACAATATGAGTTAAAAAGGATGTAAGAATGATAGGTTAATATTTATTTACGCATTATTCATTGATTTTCACTATGTAGCAAAGCGTACTTCATTTCATCCAGTTAAATTGTTGAAGTTTATCAACAGATATAGATCTCAGTTCGTTAGTCTTTCATTTATAATATTCGATACCATGTTGGAGTATTTTGGTTCTTATTATTAGGAAAGATGGTCCATGAGGTGCTTTCATGAGAAAGCGTAAATAGGGGTCTATAGACCGTTTTAGACGTTTGTCCAGCTCACTGGTCTAGGAGTTAAGTATTCGAGCGTGAAATCAAAGGTCTTGTGTTCGATTTTTCAAATGCGAGATCGTGAATGTACATTTCTGAGGAACCCCATACTGGGGCAAAATGATCATTAATTGCTTGTATATTTTCAAAAGTGGCTTATTTAAGGTTATAAATAATAGCCCTTTAGAATTCATTATTTTTGGTAGGACAGGAATATCTGACTCCTACATAGTTTATGACGTAAATATAGAAATAGCGATGTATGAATGGGTATATTAGTGATCTGTATTATGTTATTTATTATGTACGTCAACAGTTGTAAAAATAGTCAAACTACAAAATCCGAATAAAAGTAAAAAAAACTTTGATTGTCACTTACTTTAAGGCTTACGTTTAAAACTGATCATAGAATTATTTTTTTTAATATTTTATAATATTAATATTAATAGGAAAATTCAGGCATGAAATGTAAACTAGAACTGTTCATTTCAGAACGTTTTGTTTATACAGCAATTCTATCATGGCTACATTGATTTCAGTTTCAAGTGTGGTGGACAAAATTTGATCTTTCTTTATTATTAACATTGATCATGATGATCGCGATCAAAATATCTTGTCAAATCTAACTGTACTGGTATTGAAATAGCTATATTTCTCAGTTCATGACATAAACTAAACATATCAGAGATTAGTATCAGAAGGGATTTTTGTGAATATAATAGTAATTTTAATAGTTGAAATCACGAGTCAATTAAAACTGGACCGCCATGGAAAACCTGAAAGCACTGGACGGCCGTTTCGTTCTAGTATGAGATGGAATCGTGGATGTGCATCGCTGAGGAGTCCTACAGTAGGATGAAACGACCGTCCAGTGCTTCCAGGTTTTCCATGGTGATCTAGCTTCAATTGACTCATGATCTCAACTATTAAAATATCAGAGATTAAATGCTTTGAATATCTCATATATTTTTAAAGAATAGATGTATTTTGCATACTGCCGATAATGATGACGAGAATTATTGATATGTTACACCAGTCAGTAGCGACAGTACAGTAATATCTTTGCATTCAGTCATTATTTCTCATTATAAAAATATTTCCACAGTACAAAGTTTATTCAGAATTAATATGACTTTCAATAGTATTCAGATAACAAGGTCGAAGCAGCCTAAATAAAATGAATGTAAACAGAGTGAAATCTTATTATAACTTAATGTTAATTGTCATAAATATTTTGGCGTTGAATTATTTATTGCAGTTATTCTAAAAAAAATGAATATGGTGTTTTTATGGGTTGTTTTTAGCATGATGTATTAGAGATTTTATTAATACTTTTTCTATCAAGAGTTTTAAAAAAATCACAGTCGTCATCCTAGTCGTTTAGTGAACTTATATTAACTGAATATACCTGTATTATCGGGTTCGGTAAAATTCGTTCGTAACATTAAAAAGTACCAGTTTTTCTCCAGATCCTAAACAAGTGATTCTGATGAACGCTGTTTAGCCTTAATTTTTGGTATATTTAGTCTGTTTAAAGTTAACCTTATAGAAATTTCATCCCTAAGATATTTCTAGAGAATTATTTGGTTGATCGATTGTATGAGAAATGGACCAACATCAGTTAGTTTCCTGTTAATAACCAGCTTGCACAGAATGCTAGCAGTATGGGTTGCTTATGAAGTATCTATTCTTGACTCGGCTAGAGATTGAACTCAGTAACTTCAGTTCTCATGATTGGGGGTCTTAACCTTGAAATACTGGGTTAACGTTCAGTAATCACTCTTGACCGTTTTTATATGAGCGCATACGTGCGTGTACATTTCTTATCCTATCACTCATCACATGTCTGTAGCCTATTTTTGTGTGACTGTAAATGTTGATTAACGCTTGACTAAATGGAGTTGGCTTACCCGCCATCTCCTCTGAGCGTCGTTTTGCTTCACTCTATTCCATTCACTTCATATACAAAATATATGTATTCAATAGTCCGTTCTCGTTATATGACTTATTTAATTCCGTTATTCACTGAACGCGGATTAAGTCGATAAAGAAATAGGAGGATAGGAGACATATACAATTCAATAACAATCATTCATGCGATCTACTTGGAGTCAGAACTCGGGCCACTAAAGTGAAGAGCCTGTCAACAAACATGGTCCGATCTAATTGACGACAAAATAAAGGGCCCCACAAACTTACTATTTAGTTTAGTATATGAAGTTTCCTTATACTGCTTTTGAGATTTAGTAATTAAAGATGGCATTTGACACAAAATATGCTATGATGAAAAACATTTTAGGAGTCAGTAACACCAAATGAACAAGATCAGTTTTTTCACCTCTTCCTTAATAACGTACTGGATTATTGATCTAAAATAACAAATTCAAGAAATCTAATGGTTAATGCTTATGATCAATTCAGAATATTGAAATTCTTTGTTTAAGATAATAAGATGAATAATTTAAATATCACTCTTTGTCCCAAAAGTATGACTATATTTAAAATAGATTATGACAAAAAATAAAACTACCATCATTCTCGTCTTATCGTTTCATGACGTCCCTGACGTCACATGTGACTTTTTCTGTTATATCCCGATGTGAATAACGAATGGTAACTTTTTGGACCCATTTATGGACCAATACTATACGTATATTTTTATCGTATAATTGGTAAATGACTAAACTATTCATATTCGTGGTCCTCTTATCATAAGCTTTATTTTAACCTATGAACCATTATTATACGATTTACTATTCTTGAGTTATACCCAGTTTATCAATTATTACCTCTCACATTCATAGACACTTTTGGCTAAATCTTGTACAAATGTTGTTTCATAGTTCACGGTACGATGTGGTCTGTCTGGTTGATATATAAACCCAGAATGTTTGAAATACATGATTCATATCGCAGAGGCTGTGATTGATGTTCTGGACTTAACAGGTTGGACTAGGCGGGAAGCAGGACCGATAAGGACTCTAGACTGCTCGTTCTCTAGTTGGCGGTATCATCACGTTATACATTAATAAGGATACAGGGCACAAGTTATAACATCTTAGAAAACTGTTAAATGCAGAAACAATTATCACAAAAGGTCGAACACGTTATTATTAGAACTAGGAATCATTCAAAGTTACCTTTCATATATAACATTCATTGAGACAAAAATTGGAAAATCCCTACTATAAACATATGAAATTACATGAAATATCCTCTACGTGACTTTCTATTTCTAGAAAGTCAGTAATTTAAATCAAAAGAGATATGTAAATTTATCTTAGACTGTTAGGTTATTTTATCTTTTACAAGGTATGGATTTTTTAAATTCGTATTTTGAAATAGCGTCAGACTTAAACAGACATCTATATTCCCTTTCCACAAACCTAGAATAGTATAAATAAAGTGATATTGTCACAGAAATGTACATAACTTATTAAACATATTTTAAACATAACATTTGTTGAAGAGAAAAACAATAGATCTTAATGTACTTGAAAGTGGCAATGATTTTAACAAACATCAATTCGACGCCTGTACAGAAATGATTATTTTAACTTTTATGCACATTTGGCTGAAATACCTATACTAGGTTAAGAACAGTTTTAGTAAGTAGAAAATTAACAGTATTAGTTTCATTGACATTTTATAATTCATTTCCTGCCATTTTTTGTGTTATATTAAGTCAGATGCTAGGAAACAGTCTGTCATGTTGGTGCCACAAGTGATACTCTATGTGGTTCAAATGGAATGTGATGACTATCAGTAACGTAATGGATATTGTTAACTGAATTATGCTTATTGTTTAATATATTCAATTTGCCAATGTCTTATTTACTCAAAATGGTTAATAAGTTATGTGGAAGTACATAATGCTGCAACGAACAGCTTGCTCTGTGTCGAATCATATTGATTTTTCTTCACATTCATAGTTACTTTTCTACGATAGATGTCATATGAAGTTTATTCAGTGGTACTACAACGGACGTGAACACGAGTGAGGACGACCAATAGTATTTTAACGCAAATTTACAGAGTATCCTGGTAAAATATAAAAATCGAACACTGAATATTTCATGTGCAAAAATCCCATAATTTGTCCTTCACATTCTGTATGATTCTTCAAGTTCACAATTCCTTTCTATTTTCTTTAACTCGATCTTCTTAGTATTCTGCTGTCGAGCTTTTTACTTCCGAATAGTATTAAATACTACATATGTCGACAGACATAAGTAGCATACACCACAATATTACTAAATTCAATGGATTTCCGGTGTTGGCTAGTCATATAGTGATAACGCGTGTTTCATGTCTTGTTCGAAGACTCAAAATGACTACAATCCTGTAAATCCTTTTATAATCTAGTTTTCCTACGCAACTATAAATACAATACTTAATCTTGTGACTATTATTTGATGCTTTTTTAGGAACATTTATTACGGAAATTTATTTCTGGCTTACGAAAAAAAGATGAATAAAGATATCTTGTATCAGATATGATATTATTCATTGTTAAATTTCCTTTTCTCTATAATAGTATAAGTAGTAGTTGCTTTTTAGTAAACCAATCGGGATTTTCAATTTAATTGATTTAAAATATAATCTATGTTACTATTCAGGGGAGTTATTAAAGTTTGTTTAACTTCATAATTGACATCATGGACTGATTTCGGTTAGATAACCATTGAAAACATGTTTGATTCTTCTCAGTTTTAATTGAATGTTTAGTTAAGATTAGTCTGTGATGTAAATTGTAACGATCTATTTATTTTAAAAATATTAACACCAGTTTTATGAAATTACCGGGAGTGTAATTATTCAACGATGAAGTAATTTTCCTTGAACTGAGTTATTCTATGCCTCGAAATACATTATATACAAATGTTTCAATTTTCTAATCAACCAAACATTTGAACATAGATTTTTTTACTTGATCTTACTACCAATAATATACCTTCAACGATTTGATAAAATGATGGAAATTAATTTAAGCTTTTAATTTATGTCGTTAGAAACAGTTTCTTCTTGCAATTTACTGATTACATAATCATTCAATTACAGTATTTAGTTTTGGAAGACAAACATACAGGATTTTTTCATTTATTACTTCCACGAGGAGCTTTGATTAAAACTGGTGTTCATATAACATGTGTATGCATGATAAAATTTGGTAGAATGTTCTTCTTCAAAGTTCAATTTACTTGGAAAAAGTACTAAATGTGTCAAATCTAATTTTCTAACACAGTTTTATTGAAATTTAATCTTTTTGTCTACATTCAAATCAACATTTCCAAATTACAATCTAAGTTTATTACTACTTTACTCTCATACGAAAACTACTCATTCTACAAAGCTGTTTACGTGTATTTAAGTGAAAGAATACTAACTTAATTTAGAGAAATTCTAATATGTGTATTTCCATGTGTTGCAGTATGGAATTTAACTTTAATTTAAACAATCCATTAAGACATTGAATAAAATCAAGAAAATCCTCAAAAAAATTTCTCTTTTCGACAAAATCATTTAATTAAACTGTACTTTTGTATTTGTAGTTGTTAGGTCTATAGAAAGACAGAAAATATTGCATCATAAAATGATTCGAGATTTCGAATATCAAAAGGAATTGAGTTACAATCAGGAGATGAACGAAGAATAGAAGGAGGGAAATAATTTACGAGTCGAATTTATGAAAGATAATTGTTCGCTTGACAAGTGTAAAGAACAATGAAAGACGTAAAGATCATAGTAACGATTGAGCAATAATCATGAAAAAAGAAAACAATAACTGATTACGGTTTAAAATTTTTAAAAAAAACTAATAAAAGCAATACAAGAACAATACATAATACGTGGGGGAATTAGGGTCAAGGATGCTAGAGAGGTTGAACGTATTTTTATATCCTGACGAAAATTATAAATGGTACCTTTTGAGAACGATACATACATTTCTACTGTATAATTGTTAAGTAGCTAAACTATGCATATTCATGTCCCTCTTAATATATGCTTTATTTTGACCCACATACTGGATTGGTATTCTGGACTCAGCAGGCAAGGCTAGACAGGATAAGGACAGATAAGGGCTTTAGACTGCTCGTATGGGTTTATGCGTTATTGCTCTGGTCGATAAGTCACTGTTCTTTAAACGGCAGTATCATTATGTTATGTATTAATAGGGCACAATACCGCATGTTATAACACTGTATCGATGTAATCTTTGAATCTGAAGCTGCATATTAGTACTTTAAGTTGTTAAGTTAACCTTAATCACTTATTACTATCATCCTTTCTCAGGTTTATTATCATGAGCTTTACGATTTTCACACCTGTCAAGTTAACAACTATCTTTCATAAATTCGACTCGTAAATTATCTCCATCCTTCTATTCTTCGTTCATCTCCTGATTGTTACGCAATTCCATTTAATATTCAAAATCTCGAATCATTTTATGATGCAATATTTTCTGTCTTTCTATAGACCTAACAACTACAAATACGAATGTACAGTTTAATTAAATGATTTTGTCGAAAAGAGAAATTTTTTCTCAGAATTCTCTTCATTTTTACTTAAAGTAGTGTTTTCAAAGATTATTAAACCTGAAGTTTGCCTTTATTATGTTGCAATGAAAATTAATAGAAAAAAATAACTGATCATAACTAATAATAAATCAATTGAACAATCGAAAATGCGAAGAAATCGGTTTTTTAAAAAACTTTTGACTGAATAGATGGTAAATAAAAGAGCATACTGTTGATTTGCAGAACATAAACGTACGTCAATTATCAGTGAAATGATTTAACAATCAAAGAAACCTTTTGGGTAGGCTAATATTTGTGTTTATCGGCTACCATTACATTCATAATACTTCTGAATAAAATACTGTAATGGTCTACAATTGTGAACATCAGTAAAAACACAACCCGACTTTGGATCACATAAATTTAGAAAAAGTTTATGAAATGTATTTCGTAATATTTTTAGTGATCAAAATGCAACTCACAATCAGTCATAACGTAAAACATCCTATAGTTATTTTGAAACTTATTGTATTTCGAGAAAAAGTAGACATCCTAACTCAACTTGAATCTATCGGCTAGTAATGAAACTAGATACGTAATAATAACATCAGTTATCAGGTAGGTGAATCAATCAATGGAATTATATGTGCAAATTTTAGTAGAAATACTAGAGGATCAAAGAAGAAAGTTGTGTTCTCAACGTTTTTATTCACTAAAGCTGTATAGTTATATTTGTGACTTTCTATGCCCAATAGTCTCAAATGAAATAATATATATATATATATATATATATATATATATATATATCAAAGACCAACAATCGTAGTGTTTCTTGATATCAGGGCTGCCTTCGATTCGTTGGACAGAACTGTTCTCTGGGATTGTCTATTGAAGAAGGGTGTGCCTGAGAAGTTTATTAACATCCTAAAAGCCCTATACACAAACACCTCAGGCAGAGTGAGGGCATACAACCACCTTTCTCCACAATTCCATTCGAGCAGTGGGGTTAGGCAGGGTTGCCCAATCTCACTATTCCTCTTCAACTTTGCCATCGATGACATTCTGGAGACAGCTCTGATGGATGTAAGTAATGGTGGTGTGAATCTGTTGCCTGGAGAAAGACTTCTAAACCTTGAGTATGCGGATGATATTGTCTTACTGTGCGAGAATGCCCAAGCTATGCAATCCTCACTTAATCAGTTGGCAATCAATGTCCGTAGGTACGGTAAGTGCTTTGCACCCTCGAAGTGCAAAGTACTTCTACAAGATTGGCAGGATTCTAATCCTGTACTCACTGTGGATGGTGAGCAGATAGAAGTAGTCGAGAAGTTCGTGTATCTAGGTAGCTGCATAAGTTCTGGTGGTGGCGTGAGTGATGAGATTGATGCGCGTATAGCGAAAGCCAGAGCGGCTTATGCCAATCTGGGCCATCTTTGGCGCTTTCGTGATGTTAGTCTGTCTGTAAAAGGTCGGATCTACAACGCGACGGTGAGAGCAGTTTTGCTCTATGCTTGTGAAACCTGGACTCTCCGAGATGAGGATGTTGGACGACTCTCTGTGTTCGATCATCGTTGTCTCCGAAGGATTGCTGACATCCAGTGGCAACACCATGTTAGTAATGCAGAGGTTCGGCATCGTGTGTTCGAGCACAGAGACGATAATGAAATTGGTGTCACCATCTTGAAACACCGACTTCGGTGACTTGGACATGTTCTACGAATGTCGTCCCAGAGAATTCCACGTCGTGCATTATTTGCCGACTCTGGGACTGGTTGGAAAAAGCGGAGAGGTGGTCAGTATATTACATGGTCTCGTGATATGAAAGAAAGCTGCAAAGGGCTAGCTTCTGTTGGTCCTTCACGACTCCCTGGCTGGGGTCCGAGAGACGGTGTAACACAGTGGCTTGAGACGTTATTAGATATGGCTCAGAATGAAAGCCAGTGGCGATCCTGCTGTAACCTTCTTTTACTTTCTTCATAAAAAGTGGTTGTATCTTCCTTAACTGAAAGATTTTTTTTGATTGTACCACATTATTGTTCTCTCTCTTTTTTTTCTCCTTTCTCTTCAAATTCTAATTGTTTTGTGTGGCGCATATATATTTGGTGCCCCCTTTTACCAATATTTATGTGTTCAAATAAATAAAAATAAATAACGGTAGTTGATCACCCAATCAATTCATACTACATGGAATCTACTCTATTGGTTTCTACGTCAATCAATTTATTGTACTCTATACATCACACAACTCACATCTTGAAATCTTTATTCGCCTCACATGTGGTCTGTTTTATCATTTGGCCTAACAAAACATTTTTAAAATATTTTCTATCCGATTACTTATATTGGCTTATCAAATGGATCTAGTCACACAGCAGGATGTTTAGGAAAATATATGAAATTATTTAGTAGTTCTCTGATGTTAGATTCAAACCTTACCAACGTATTCAAACATTAATGAAAATCCGTTAATTGTAAATAATATATAGACAAGAGATATTAACTTCAACTGTTTACTCAACAATTATAGGGAAGGATAAAGAAGAATCAATTTTTTGGTGGGGTTTTGTTCTCTGAGCTGAATGGTTTGGTCGTGGAGCTTTCATCGTTCTTCTGAACGACATCATCAGCACAAACTTCAGATAGAAGTGAAGTGTTCGAAATTCTCCATATGCGTTTCACAGCTTGTTCTGTACACATCGATGTTGATTGGTTCTTATTGACCATAAATTTGTCATGGTTAATGTAAATTAAACTGGTCAAATTAAACTCTTAAATTTTCTATGAGACAATTCCAAAAATCATTTTTGCTTTTAAATATTGATCATGACACTATGTGGCAAAGGGGAATTTTATAGTGAACTTCAAGGAGTTAGTTGAACATTATAGGTATTTAGTCAGATATGTTTTGAACGTATAGAATTTTCTCAAATAATCAAAATAGTGAGTAGGTCGTTTTGTTTTTATTTTTATCTTTTTTGCAAAGAATTCGGTCTAGTAAACTGCTTCAATCATACACTAACCTGTTTTATTTGAACGTCAGAAATGAAATCTCTATAGGAATTCACTAGTACCGAAATCTCTATTTAACTCTTTTGAAGTTAGAAAAGACCGATGCATATATTCTATTTTTTTAACTTTATATTTAATTATGACACACCTAAAAAAAACCATACATAATCACATCAAAGGCGTCAGTATTTATTGTTATTTGTAAACCATTGAACGTTAGTTGACATGAAAATATTTTGGGGTAAAATTAGAAATATTAAACAATGAATAGAAGAAATTGAGGTAAACGCTTGAGTTAAAAAAATGGTATAAAATCAATAATGAACAATTATTCAAGGCGTAAATCATGCTTAGCTGTTCATTTAATAAATGTCCAAAATTTAGTAATCAAGCATTGTGATATATATATATATATATATATATATATTTCTAGATGCTTCCCAAAACAATAAATCTTTTTATTGAATTACTATATAGCAACCACCTGAAAATTATTGATTCATCATCAACAATTGTAAAGTCAAGGTTCCCATAAAGCAAAATGAAATAACTCATTATTTAATTGTTGAAAGAAAAGTTTGTTTATTTCCATGTTTCTTTAGAACGCATTACAAAAGCCAGAACCTAAAGAATGATATTTCTTTCATATTATGAATGGATGTTATAGTTAGAAGTAGTGACATGGAAATAGTTCAAAGAACCCTTGTTTATTATTAATATAATCTAGATTATAATTCTTTACCTACAGTAAGGAGATTTAGTTTACATTTTTGCTGAAAAATTATAAAATTATGTTGACAAAACATTGTCAAGCTTTCGTTTAGAGGTTTATATTGTTTTAAGTTTGTTCAAAACACAAACATTGTATTTCTCTTCGTAAGGTTCATATTTGTTAGTAACCATTAACGTCTATGTTACAAATCACGAAAAACCTTTCATAATAATCATATTTAAAATCGTATCTCCAGTAACAATTAACTTACATCAGGAAATTTAGTTATAATGTAAAGTGATAGCTGAACTAGTAAGAAAAATTAGCTGCTATCTCCTTATGTTCAATTATTTCAAATAATATTGATAGATCTTGATGGATGGACGGTTATTATATGACCTATTCCTTATCAATGATCAGTTATCAGATGTAGAGATAACTACTTCATTTCATAAGATTGATCTTAACCTATTTGGCTTTTTATAAAAATTGAGTAGAGAATGTACTGAGGTTTATTAGACCCGTATCCATACTGAAGTTCAAACACTACTTTGTCTATTCGAAAACAATTTATATGTTAACTGATTATCTAATCATATTATCAACAGTGATTTTCATAAAAGAAAATCTTTCTTTTTCTCTTATCTTTCAGTAAGCCTAGTTGACATTTATTTCTCATGTTCCAATGCATTACCAAGTCAATGTGTTACCAGATTGTATGAAATGCTTGATATAAATTTGTCATGTAGTTCTAATAACCTTTGTCTTCTTATTACATCATCTAAATTTCATAATAAACTGGTCGAATGAAAGGCTTTCACAATGAAGAACGATTTTCCAAAATGTTTGTTTTTTCGAATAGCAGTTTTATTCATTGAAGTTTCCAAACAAAATTTATCACTAAAAAAACTATTTCATGGTAAAGAAGATTGGTAGCTCAAGTAGATTATTTTGATGAAATTCTGTTCTCTGAGCTAAGAACAGAACTCCATCAAAAACTAATTCATAATATTAGATATTTTCTTTTAACTAAAATACTGTGATATGTATATAGTAGTATTAAACGCTCACTATGTTCATCATCTTGTAACTGAGAGTGTGAATAATAATCTACGAGAACCAGATTACATATGTATCCCTTCATAAAATGAAACTAGGTTACTGAATATTGTAGATGTGATAATATATAGATTATGAAATCTCCAGTTAAATTTCTTATTAAAAGCTAAAACATGATTTTTTTATTCAGACCCATTTGTTTTATTTTTGTAAAAAAGTGGAGGTCAACAATCGTTGATTGAATTTTATTTTTTTAATTATTTATTTAAATAAGTAGCAAATTCAGAACTGATAAATTAAATTGTTATATTCAATTTTAGGTTTATAAAATTTTATCAGCCTACAAGGAGATCAATCATATTTATGTTTGTTCTTTAAATTGATGTACTTATGATAACAAAGATTGACTTAAAATACAGTTCAGAATAGCAACAAGCGTATAATTCAAATCTTTATGATAAATATGTTACAAATGGAATACCTTATTTAAAAAAAAATTGAATACAGTAACTTGTAGTAAGCTCATTTATCTGTTATATTATTTGTCTGATCATTGTTATTTAGACACCTAACCCACTATGCAAATTTCTGAGTGATTCTGATTGAGCAAATGTTTACACATCAATGTTTAATCTATTCTCTCATTGGTTGTAATACACAGACAATCAATAATTTGTCCATACTTCATTAACACTCATAAATGGATATGAATTTTTAACATACACTCACATACACACTCTTGGTTTCCTTGTGTGCTTGCTTCTTGTACGGTTGCAGATTTTACCAATCTTTAACAATAAACTATCTCTATAACTGGTGTTCAGGCTTTTGAATAATTCCGAGTAAATCCATAATTCTACTTGGGGATTTAGCCTGCATTAAATACTCAGTTAATGGGATACTATTTATTGGAGTCAGATATAGGGGAAATTAATTTCTACAAACTCACTGTATAAATTTTGGCTCTTAAAGTGAAAAATATTGAGCTCAAGTCGTAATGTACATATGAACACTAGCATGTAGCCACATCCAGGTGATAAGTTTTAAAAAGAATAAAATGAATTGCTTGATTTTTGTTGTTAACTATAACACATCTATTATAAATATCTAGAATAATTATTGGACATATGCTACGGAGAGGAATTTTAACCTTATATATTTTATTATTTGAATATGAACAAATATTTATGGTCATTTTGTTCTTTTTTTTTCATTTTTATTGTTTATAAACTTTGATGTTTCCAGTTCTAATGTTTTGTTATCTAATTCATGTTCTAATTTGTTATTTACATAACATTAACAATGGTGGTGAATTAATGAACCTGTTTATTTTTAGTTTCTTCTAGTTGTTTAGTCACTATACAATCTTTTTATTATTATTATTATTATAACATGACTGAATGGATAAACTTTGTTTGTTTTTCTTGTTCAGAAAGCAGTCATTCTTTTTCTCGCCTATAAAAATGTTTTGTAAAGAAAACTTACTTCCTTGACCACATTTTTAAAAGCTTATACATACATAGATAGATAAATAGGTAGATAGATAATGTAAGATGTTTCATGCTAAATGTTTTGTTTACATGACATCAAATAAAACTTATATTAGTTAGTCTTGAGATATATTGTAAAGATGTTTTATTTTGTAAAATAACATTTGGTAATGGATAAAAAGCTATTCATAAAGGGCTATTCATCCATTGCTTATCTTTTATAATAAACCATCAAGATTGGAGAATAAAACTCCATCAAATTATCCACCTGAGCTAGAAATCTTCTCCATCATCTCAAATGTAAGCATTCTTCTTTTGTATATGAACTCCTGAAACATTCTTCCCTTAATTATTATTTTATGAATATATATATAATGTTTACCATTTATTAGTGAGCTTTTAGTAAATCTAATTAACCGGAATTATAATAACAGTACAAAATAATATAATTTAACTTCTATTAAAGTCAAATTATATTAATTTTCCTTTTTTAATATAAACAAGTTTGTTTTTTGTTCTTGTTATTGTTGTTACATGGAAAGTATAACAGGAAGTAATTCTTTTCTTTTTTTTCTTTTGTTTTCAATGTGAAAAACTCAATTGAAAAGTTTCCAGGTGATAACAGATAAAGAATTTTAGTAACGTTTCTAAGCAAAATATAATTCATTATTTGGAAAGAAAAAATGTTAGTTTGACTGTAACATTGACATTCTAAACCCAAATTAATATGGAATAAACTGATAGAAACATTATTTATATTATTTGTTATATTACTAAAATAAAGAAAATTATATGATTATGATAATTGTATTGCCGCTCTTGAAGAAGTCACATTGAAAGTATCTAAAAATATGCTTCAAATGACTTGTTATATATATATGTAAACCAGTTGAATAGCTAATTCTCTAGTTCACGAAAGTAAAATCCGTGAGATTATAATTTATGGACGACCTTTGAAAGACGCTAGACTGACCTTGAGAGTGTTTACTTAATAACCAGGACCAAATGAAGGTTATGAACCTGTGTGAGGAATTAGAATTATAATTTAAAGTTGATAGTTAACGTTAGGAATTAAAATTTTGGTTTTTCATCATAAACTGACATCAGATATAATGCCATAAATCTATTTAGCCAAATAGATAAGTTAATTTCGCGCCAAAACCCGAAGCCTATTAACTTATACCTGATTGGTCCGTCCATAAATTATAATCTCACCGTAAAATCTTGAAAAATTTAAATACAATAATCATACTACTAAGCAAGAACATTTAGGCCTTAACATAAATTATAGTCTCATCAACGTTTAAATCATTCACATAAAAATATTACATGATCACCAAGGTGTAAATGTACGAAAGAAAAGCTACATTCAGAGCAAAACATCTGAAATTTAAGACGAATTCTTTGTTTGTAAATGACCTGTTTTTAAATTTAATTAACAGGTACATTGTAATCAAAATACTTGGATACATGGGTCATTTCAATGTTAAAGACACACTACAATTATAGTATTAAATCTTGTGGTCCAATTTAAAGCTATCTAGAAATTTAACAACAGTACTGGTGAAGTGTTTATATTTTCTTTAAATTATGTAGAAATTAATTAGTCAGAAGTAATTACTTATGTTTGCTAATTCTAAATGGATTTATAGGTAAAGTGAGTATATGTCTACTAGTTTTATAAAATCTATCAGCTAAAAGTATGTCGAACTTTGATATTTGATTTTCATTCTTATCGTGTTATATATATATATATATATATATATATACATTACATTAGGTTATAAAATCAACCATCTGAGTAACTACATACATTAAAATCTTCACTGGATAATTATTTAGTAAGTAGTATGGTATGTTGTATAGTCCGTGTTGTTAATCATATTCTAACGTTAGAATAAGTTGTCTATACTATCAAGCAACGTAGTTCAATTTGGATAAATTTATACAGTGGCAGGCAATTAATAGATAGCTGTAGCTATTAAATTACTACAAAGAAGTAGCAGTTAGCCAGGTTTATATTTAATACTTTATAAAGATCTTAGTCTTAATCGAATTCTGTTGATCATATTCGCAGTGTAGGTTGAAGCGGGTCATCGAAAAATAACGAATGCTATTAAAACTTGTTCAGAAACCAGAACATTTTGTGAACAGGTAGTATACCACCAATAGTTACATAAAACTAACTAAATAAATATCAGCAACACTATTCACCTATAAAAAGGTTTATCAGTGTTAATTAAGAAATAGTATGACTGGTCATTTATAAAGAACGAGATCCTACATAAAGGTTTATGACAAATTGATTCCCAATATAATAACAATGCTTGCACGATACTTTTCCGGATATGAACATTCGTTATGATAAGACGAAAATATCTACTTATAGTCAAACGTGAATATATAAGTATGTATAAAAATAAATTTTCTCTATGGTCCTATTTACCATCGTTACATCATATTCTTATTATTGACGTCATCCACAAAATACGAATTATTGAAAACAACTGAGGTATTTATTATTCTCAGAGAAAGATATTAATGGTTATGTACGTGAATTTCCAACCTAAATACATTTATCATCATCACAATAATCAGTAAAGTAAATTCATATTCAATTAATAATGATGGTTAAGTATATAATAAATAAAAATTTAAAAGAAATAAAATAAAATAATTGTGAGACAATACTTAAATAGTTAATTGAAGTTTTTAAGAAAACAAAAAAATTAAAAAATTACATCATCATTAAATTTAATACGACATAAATCAATAAGGAGTTATTTTGTTTACCCTTCAAACCAAAGAATACATTCTTAAAAGTAAATTTTGTAATTAATTAGTTGATTACGTGATAAATAACCATTAAGTAAAATACTCAAAACATATACTAATCACGAGGTAAGAATTCATTATTATAGAAATGAAAGATCTACTTTTGATCATTGAAAGTAAATTGTTTTTAAGTGTTAATATTTTAATAGTTGAGATCATGAGTCAATTGAAGCTAGATCACCATGAAAAACCTGAAAGTATTGCACGGCTGTTTTGTTCTATTTTGGGACTCTTCAGCAGTGTGCATCCACGACCTATCGGTCTCGCGGGTGAATGTTTAACATTTAGACCACTGAGTGTGAGATCGTGTATGCCTATTGCTGAAGAGTCTCAAACCAGGATGAGACGGCCGTTCAGTGTTTCCAGATCTTTTATGGTGGTCTAGCTTTAGTTGACTCATGATCTCAATTATTAAAATTACTATTACATTCACAAAACCCCTTCTGATGTTATTACTTTAATTGTTAATTTTTTTTAGTTCGAATAAAATGGCATTGTAGTAGATACAGAATATATAAATTCTAGGGTAATTATTAATTTAAAAATTTCAAAGCTTACATATATTCATTTCTCAAATTTATTTTCATTTATAATTCATTACATCTTTAACTAATATGTTGATGATGATATTAATAATAATATTACGTAAGCTTATAGTCGTCTATGATATTTAACTTAAAGTGCATAAAAACTCTCTTTAGATTATCAATAATAGGTTATGGAGATTGTTGAGTTTCTGTGAGATCATGAATCGATCAATAGTAGTCGGACATTGATCGGTTCATAATCACAATGAATATTTTTAGATATTTTTAAACTATAGGTTTTCAACTACATGTTTTATCAATGAATATAATATCCTGTAAAATTCAGCAAAATAATATAATGAATAGTCATTTGAGGATCAGAATTTATTTTCAGCCATAGTTACAATTTATTCAAACTTATTTTCCAGTAACTAATTCATTTATAAACACAATGAAAAGCAAATGAAATTTAGTTGCTAAATTATTATATTTATAGAATACTATTCTTATTAAAATAACCTCATTTATAAGAGATACGAATGTCATAAAGCAGTTATAGAACTGTATTTGTTGATAAATATATGATTACTATCATACCTAGGTGTTTGTAACGTTCGCATAATTTAAAAACAGTTAATATTGTAGATCAGTTTTATCTAAATAATCATTAAAGTGAAGACTTCATCAAATAGCTGAATTCAACAGTTCAATACTATTATGGAATAAAATTCTTAATAATTGAACACTTTAATACAGTTACAATAATGTTGATAACATTGAGTGAAATGAAATGAATTTATTCATATCTTCAAATGCTCTTCATATTGAACATTTATATTAGTTTGCAGTACAGTTTAAAATACGCATTATGTATTCTACGCATATATAATATTTATCAGAGTAGAACGAAAAACTCACGGAATCACCATTTTTTTAATAACTCGGTCAAAGCAATCACTATATATATCAGAAAATTTGCTGTTAAGGGATTCTATGAAAATAAGATGACATACAGTAAATGACATACACTTTGATGTCTACTACTAACATGAAGTTCATTTCAGAAATACGATCATATAAAAGTGTAATAAATAAAATCAAAACAAATCATAGATGATTTAAAATAAAAATTCTGCGTAAAGTACACACAATATAAATTGCATTAAATTCAGGTTAGTTAAATATTATAGAAAACAATTGTTCAGCTTGTATATCATAGATATCACATTTAACATTTATTCTCTGAAGACGTGGCCTACACTCAGTTACGAAACATCAGAAAATTTAATTCCTCTACTCACTGGGATACTACAAATTTATAGAAAGTTATTTATTATAGATAATACTTTCTTCGCGTAAATATATTTCGATTATGGACAAGCTTCGTCGATTTTTCATTACTGACGCTAAAATCAGGCATTAAATTAATCTAATATACACTTGGTGTTGTTTTACTTGTAGCTTCCCATTATAATTCAGGACTGCGATTGATCAGTTTAATGTTAGCATATGAGCATCCTGTGCAGACTACCTCGATATTGAATTAACTCACAAGGTTTTTAAACGAAGATGGATAGCTTTGATGGAGTTTTGTTCTCTGAGCTGGACGGTTCGATCCAAACCATCCAAATCATCCCCTGAGCTACAAATCTTCTCCACCATCTCGAAGAAGGATAGTGGCTGGCAGCAAAGTTCACTTGCATCCGATTGCACAAGCAGATGGATATCAGGACTCAAAACCAAATGAAGGACACGTTGGCATTTGAAGCGAACGTTACTGCGTTCGAGTCCCTGAGTGAACATCAGCTCTGAAATAAGGGTACATCTAGCTGGCGAGTTTTAAATAGGACGAAACGCGAGTCCTGGATTCCACTGTTAGTCACTATACATCCTTGCTTAATCTAATTTAATCCGAATAAATATTGATCACAGTTTACGTATAATGAAAAGTGAGTTTCAGGAAGATTGAGATTTCATATTTAATCATTAAGTAAAAAAGAAAAATTAAATTCATATTATATAACTAAATGTTTTTCTTTACAACAGATAACTGAACCATTTTCAACATGTTTAGTTTAATTTGTTTTTTTTGTTTGTTTTATCCCAAATGCATAAAAAAACTAGAAAATTAGTCAGATTTATGTTTGCTTTTAATTTGTAAATGTAGATTTCATTGATTTTATTTTATTTATTTTTGGTTTCATCAATTCATACCCACCTGATATTCATTTAAACAAAACTAATGATAAATTGTTAAAATAAATAATGCAACTTAGACGCCATTAATTTACCATTTATTATTATTTTCATAAAAATGTAATATAACCCGCTCTATACGATAAACATAAAATTTAAAAAATTATTTTTTTCTTAATTTTTGATTATTTGTAATAATAAGGAAACAACAACGATTTCACCTAGTTACAAATTTATTATTATTTTTTCTTCTGTTACCCAGTGATATATTAAGTCCTGATTTAATTTGGTTTGTCTTTTTTTAATAGGAATACAATACCATTTTTAACAATATTTTTTTCATTTATTAATGATAAATAGCTTAACTGATATATCTAGATTATCTAAAGAGCAATTAAACCATAGAATTAAAATTAATTAATCTGTAAAATAAATAATTATTTTTATTTTTAACAAAAATTAATATATTTGTAATATCTCAATAAATAGGAAAAATTAGATTTTGTGATGTTTCGTAACTCAGTATAAGCCACTTCATCAAAGAATAAATAACTAAATCAAAATTAATCCATATTTAAATAGACTATTAAAATTGATAGGTTTATTTATTCTTTGAAGAAGTGATTTACATTGAGTCACAAAACGTTAAAAAACTAATTTTTCTATTCATTGAAATATTACAGATATATTATTTTATTTATAAAAATCTATTCAATGCTCAGTTTGTTCGAAATTATAAAGTCGAACCTTGGTATTGATTTCTAAAATACTGATTTTATTTGATATGTTATTATCAAAAGTTAAAAAATGGAAACAAATAACCGTTTTAAATTCACTTGATGTTGTTTGCTTGTATCTTCTCATTGTTGTTTAGGATTATAATTGATCCATCTCTTATTGGCATATGTGCATCCTGTGCGGATTGCGTCAATATAGCCTTAACTCACAAGCTATATAAGCAAAAATGGATAGTAGCTAGCAGTGGAATCCACGACGAACGTTTTGTTTTATTTTTCTTTAGTACAGTCATAAAAAATAAAAGGCCAGATATCCGTCTATCAATTAAAGGACGAGTATACTACGCGGCAGTTTGTTCTGTTCTACTTTACGACTGCAAAACGTGGCCATTAAGAGTAGAAGATACTCGCAGGCTACTAGTATTTCACTACAGATATCTTGGAAATATTTCTCGTATATGCTGGGATCACCGAGTAAGTAATAGTGGGGTTAAACGCAGGGTATTAGAGAATGATAGTAACTCAGTTAATCAGATTGTGAATCTTCATCACCTGAGAATTTTGGGTCACGTGTTACGTATACCTGAACTCCGATTACCACGACGCTCAATGCTGACTAGTGTTGGAAACGGTTGAAAGAATATCAGGGGTGGCCTAACCATAACATGGAACCAGTCCTTGAAATCTTTAACTTCTAATCTGAGCCATATTGGTAGATGCAGACTATCAAAAATGTAATCTTTACACACTAATATACATATGAACAAGTTGTTTTAAACATTATATTTCACAAACTACTGAAAAGATAAACAATTAACTTAGTATTTGTTTAAATGAATTTCATGTTTGTTTGTTTTTTTATACAAGCATCAATTGTTTATATCAGAAATACATTCACTAAATTGATTATTTTCATTTCATTTTCTAAACTAAACAAAAGTCAGGAATTCAATTTAGTAATGAGTTAAAAAGTAAAAAGAAAATAAAATAAGTCAGTGATCTATATTGTTTAAGAGCACTTAATTTAATGTGTTTAATTCATTAATATTAACTTTCAATTTACGTCCCCTTGGATGATTAAAAAAAGAGAAGAAAATATTCATTTTTTGATTTAATTTATTGAGCAATCTATTCTAGTTACTTTCATAATAAATGAGTACTTTTCATAGATGAAGTGAGGGAGGGGTTAAGAAGAATTGAAATAAGAAAATAAAAGACACCATGAATAAATAAGAAAAGAATTAAATTACAATTATAACACCTCTTGTTAAAACTTCTAAATTGAAATAAATTCTTCCTAAACAGTTTTAACACCTATGAATTTAACTATTTCATTATCCTTATTAGAAGACAGTTAGAAAGCGTTTAATGGAAATGTATAACGACAAGTGTAAGTAGGTAGTAATTAAATATAAATGTTAAAATCATTTAAATTAAATATTAACATTTCTACACCAGTAACCTATTTAGATTAATCCTACAGATACATTAACAAAATGCCTATTATTACAAGTAGAACGTGATTTATTAAAGATAGTTTATAAATCCAAAGGATTGTTTCAGCTTCTTAAAAGCAACCACAATTTAAACATCATTTCAGTTTTTTTCGAGTTGTTCATAAAATACCTTCTCTATCAGTATAATGATCATATTCTGCTTAATATAGGCATTTTATTTTAGAATAATATACCGTTGTAATCGATGTTATGTAAATTTAATAAAATAAAATCGTCGAAGCTATATTTCAAGATAAACATGTTTCTACATGGTTTAGTGGGAAAAATAAGTTCAGAACTAAATAGATGTCATAGATATTCATTTATACCAAAATACCATTTACATAGATTGTAAACGATGTTAATTACTCTGAAATATATCCCGTAGCATACATAATGATCACTATGAAATTATGATGAAAAACATTTTCAAGTTAACGTATAGTTGATATCAAATTTAACTAAAATGACTCCGTGAAAACGAGAATACACGACTCAATGTGTTGAGTTGTTAAAAAAAACTGAGTATTTTTCATATTTAGATAAAATTCAGTTTGTTAACACATATTTCTATTGAAAACCTAGAAGCACTGGACGGCTTCTAGGTTTACAATTGTGGTCTAACATCAATCGGTTCATGATCTCAATCAAAACTTAACAATCTCCACGACCTCTATACTGACTTATTTCTATGTTAAACTAACAAAAAAAAAACAACTTCATTTACAATGTTGATGAAAACTTAAATATACAATATGAAATACTTCGTATTAAAATATATAATCATACTTACGAGATGATATAGAAGATTTATTGCTCAAATGGATGATCTTGATGAAGTTTAATTTAAAATATAAATTTGTAAACATTTATTCAATTGAATCCAGTAATTAAAAGTACGCAATCATTACGTAATACAATTCAAAATGTACTTTAGTACACATTCAATTTATTCCCAATATGGTTCAATCAAATCAATTTAAATAAGAACTTACTTAATATGGATATAAGGCTCAATATACTTTACTTTTAAGGTACATAATCATACATATTTATATTTATTTCTATAAATAAATAAATATATATATATATATATATATATATAATTAAAGCTTTTACGAAATAAATAAAATTACTTTATTATAATACAACAAGAAAAAACTTTCTCATATAACATTTCATAAATAACCAATGAAATTCAACTTTCCTAAATTATGTATTTTTACTGGTTGTTGAAAGTAATGTAGGATAAAATAGTCAAATTAATATAATTAACTAATATAATTATAATAAACTAAATTATTTATTATACAAAACTGTATTCATTATTTAATATCTGTATAATTAGAGTATAAATTTCTAGGATAACGTTAAATGATATTAAATTATGTTTTGAGCAAAATGCAAATCATTACTGTATGTGAATTAAGATTTTTTTATGATGATCAGATATAATTCAATTGTTCTTTTTTTTAAAAAAAAAAAGATGTTACATTTAATAAACATTATGGTGTATGCTACTTATATCGGCATAAGTAGTATATAACATCAATTAGAAATGGAATATTTTTAATAGTAGAAGTTTGGAAAGATTGAATCTAAGAGAATCGGAACAGAGAGTAATTGTTATGACAATGAAGGAACAATTAAGTTGAAGACAATTTATAGATATTTTTTAAATGAAATATTGAATCTATGATTTTTATATTTGATAAAAGAACTTTGTAATTTTGTATTAAAATGTATTGGTTGTCCACATTTGTTTGTGTTTGTTCATTACAACCAAATTATATTATGTTTATGTATATATGTGTATAAGAACCTTGGTAAAAGTAATTTGACTTATCCATAAAGTACCAAAATTTTTTTATAAAATTATCCATTTAAATAATTTAGATTATAAGTTAATATTATGATATAGGTTGAAAGCGTTAAACTCGATCGAGTATTCTGATTACTCAGTATATTAATTAGCACTTGAGATATAAATGCTATTGATTTAAAAAGATGCAAATTCAGATCGAAGACACCTTAATTTCACTAAATATCATAGTGTGATTACTTAAGTTAATGATAAATTATCTATATTGGAGATGTAAAATATACTTCATTTACTGTTGAAGTGTTTTTAATAGGGCAAAATATATTAGGTCATATTACATATTGAAATCAGTTTAAGATATGCTACTATGACAACTGACGACATCTTTTATGATAATTTGATTTCTTCGGCGAAATGTATACTTGTAGTGTCTGTTGTTATGTTAAGCCCATAATACCTTAATCTAGCTTCTGGACAGACCGATTTATTCATTCTTCTTGAGTAACGTTTTGACCTTGTTAATTATTCACTTATCAACACTGATTGTTTTTGTATGAGCGTATGTGTGTGTACATCTTATCCTACACATCACATGTCTGTAGCTTATTTTTGTGTGACTATAAGTATTGATTAACGCTTGATTAAATCGAGTTGGCTTACACGCCTTCTCTACGGTGCGTCATTTCGTTCCACTCTATTCTATTCTCCGATCTTTTGTCTGGATCAGCAGTTGTATGAAATATGCGTGTTCATTCTCGTATTTGACTTATTTAATTCTGTTATTCACTAACAGGATCTGAGTCGATAATTTTATACGACAATAGTCAGGATATATATTTCAACAATCAATCATACGATCCAACTAGAGTTGGATCACGGGCCACTAAATACTCTCCATTTTATAAGCTGCAATGAAGTACTGTTAGAAGTAATTCAATCTATGGTCATAACTGTGTTATACTTTAGAAGTCTGATGTTCATACTATCAGTTTCGACTGAGTGTTTGTTTGATAGTAACTAATTCTCAACTAGCTAATTGAATAGATTCTAGTTACCTATTGTTTTCACCATGGTAATTTAAGAAAATTAAAATAAAATTTCCAAAAGATGCTTATGAATCCATAGAGATGAAATCTCTTTAGTGATAAAATGAAGTTTTTAATTAAACGAATTTTAGATCTTGGACATATTCTACAATAATGGATCATCGGAAATCTAAATTTAATATCTAATTTGCTTTACTAAATCACTACTGTGTTTCATTTCTTTTCGAGTTTAATTGACTTTCTGATTGCAACAGAATTTACTAGAAAAGTCTTTGATTTCCAAGGTTAGTCAGATACACTAGTAGACATTCAATTGGAAGATTTAGATGGTTTATTTCAACTAACAACTAAATTATTTCTTAGTTCTATAATGCTGTTATCATAAAATGGGCTGTATAAAAAGTTAATAAATGAAGTGTTTGGTGCGCAAATGCGTATTTATTCGAATTTATGGGTGGTACCATATATATGTTTTTGTGTACACGACTGATTTAATGTCAAATTCTATGCAGTGGAGAGTTTACTATGCTTACTACCATTGATCTATTTTGCATTTAGAAGTTCCAGGAACTTGAAGGCGAAACCTCCTAGTTAAAGATTTTGTCAATGTCTTATTCAAAGTTATAATGAATTTTTATCAGCTCTCATTAATTTTTAAATAATTATGAATACAAAATAAAACTTAAAAGAAATTATTTATTTATAATAACATCTGATTCGTTGCAAACAATCTTCATCTTGACCATGGATATTACTAATTCTAAGTAATTCATGACTAATTCAATAGCTTTTTAGACGAGACCATATTTTGTGGACCACCTTGAAGTAATACAAAGATGACCGTGAGAAACTTCAACCACTTGCGATGGTCAAAATAGGGTTAAAAATTAATATGAAAAATTCAGATTAGGATTCAAAGTTAAAAATTGGGGTTTTCATTCCAAACTAACAATATGCATAATTCTATGATACTATTTGGTCATGTAGATCAATTAATTTTGTATTAAAGCCAAAGGGTTGCTGTGATTGACTCGTCCATAAATTACCGTCACGATTGCTCATACTGAATCGGTGAATATAGATGTAAAATTAGATAACTTAAGTAGAAATCCCCTCTTAATAGTATGTTCCTAAAAATCTATTCTGTTTGTAGAGGGATTGCCATTCAAAAAAGTATATTTAGTTCGAAATCTCAACGACTGAATACTCTGAATAGGATTTTTCCTAAGCACTGACCAGAAACTAAAAACAATTGAAAATCAATAAATAGTGAACAATTTATTCCTTTTGATACGAGGGAGACATGTGTATGAGCGACACTTTAACGAATCATATTCAAACATCATTCGTTTTAAAAAGTGAGAACAGTTATTTAATAAGTTATATTAATAGGGGTTATTCATTCATCTGGACTTACTGAAGTTAAGAAATAAACATTTTGACATCGTTGACTAGTTTAATATGATTATTGTCTAAAACTTAAAGAGTATACATTTCATTCATACAGAAATATTTGTTTATACAATGTGTCTGAAGAAAAATGGATCGTCCAATGATATTTTCTGCTTATAATTATCTTATTAAGTAAAAATTATCGAACAATATTACTCCTACTATTACTTATGATGTTATCTGCATACTCGTAACAAACCAGAAGAAAGTTACTGTTTATTCATCTTTAATAATGATTTTACACTTGAGATCACTATAGCAAACAAGCTTTTTGCTATGATTTAGTAACATTTGAATTCCGGTTTTTTTTAATAATTATTAATTACTTCCACTGTGGTAGCGTGCTCTATACTTTAACTGATAATTAAATTTGAAATATTCCCCTATTGTGATTTAGAACAACATATATAAGCGAATAATATTGCTTTAGATTAGATCCTCATCAGCTATTACTCTAATATGCAGTAATATTTATATGCATATACGAAATTATTAAACCAATCAAGGTAGTTTATAAGTCAATAATAACAATGGAAACGATTACATAATAAGTGAAAAGTACAAATTGATAGTGTGATAACAGGTACACTAGTTTTGATCAGAATAATAAAGGCTCAAATCAGTGTTACATAATAGGAAATAGGTCAATGATTAGAAAAATATAGACAGTGAGATAGTACTTATAAAATTTTAAGATGACGTAAGAAGAAGTGTTCAGATAATTGAACCATGAAACGTATATTTGAAATAAAATAAAATAAAATGGTATTAGAGAGTGAAGAAAAATAATAAACGAAGAGAAAGTTTGAAAAAATAATAAATAAATTCATTTATTAAGGCCAAGGGAGAGATAAGGGTGTTACAAATTTCTTCTGAACACAAAGACTTGGCTTGTTGGCTCGAACTCCTATAGCTTCTGCTATGTGTAAGAGACGAGATTGAACACCATAAAGAAAACTAGTGGGAATACGATAAATAACTTTAAATGAATTGTTTCTGTCCACTACATGACCCCTATCGATCAAGTGTGATAGAACCGATCTGCGTATTGTCTTGAAGTTACCTTTCCCACAATTCTAAATGATGAAACTTACCAAAGAAATTAGAAGGATATTATATCTAGTAATTCTTAGAATAATCAAACCATAAAAGGTTAATAAACGTTAACTAGACACGTTTATTAAAAGACAAGAAATTCAAGGGAGTTTATTTTAAGTATGTGATTTCTGTAATAGTTCAAATACATTTCTATTCATAGTAAAATATTTCATAGTAAATAATAAACTAATGAACTGGATCAAATTAGTTCAGATAGGAAAACAAGAAAAAAGTGTTAATTATATAAACCAATAAGATTTGCAGTCAATATAAAACATTTTTGTTATTAAAAAAATGGATAATGTCATAATTTCAATAAATCCCTAATCAAAGCTATTCTTCTTGAATACATTTAAAAACAAACAAATCATGCAACTGACGAATCATTATAACCTATAATTTTTATAAAATCACGCAATAGATCATCCAATCACTGATTTCTTGATCAATTCAAGTATATAATTACATTTGTTAATCTCCTGTTAGTGTATTTCATTCCACAAGTGATATTATAGGAACTTTAAATGTTTAGTCATTTTTATTAGGGCATTCCATAGGTAAAACCACCTACTTGCTGTCACTTAATATTAATACCGTCCCTAGCAACTTTAACTAATTTGAATAATATCTAACATCAACAGTATATTACTGTGCCATATGACACCCGCATTTTGGTAGATCTGATTGACATATTTTGGTAATTGTTGCTTTGTTATTCCGTTCTCTCTGTTTTCGTTTTCATTTCTTTAGTTGTAGATAATTATCATTAATTTGATCTGGCACAGGAAATGACCTTAATTACACCGTTCATAAATCAACAGGCTGTTCAGTTAAGAAATATTAAATGTTCCAAACTGATGCATTGAATCACTGCAATACATGTACTACCTAAACAATTACTGAACTAGTATGCTTAAAACTTTCTTCTAACACATGTTTGTTCTGTACATCTAATGTTACTATTTATATCAAATTGATCATGCCTGTAAACTGGCATGAATTCTGTAATTATTATTTTGAGAATATATAAACTATTGTTATTTGTCTGTTTATGTGAATGTTTTAATTATGTATATTCTTTAATAAAATTCATATTTAATTTCTAATATTACGCTATCTATAAACTGAATCAGCAATGGTACTGTTCCAAAAGTTAATCAAAATCTACAAATCAAGTGGAATCAGATGTCGCCTTTTTAACCTGTTTATCTTTTTTTTTATCTCAGTTATGATTACTTAAAGAAAAAAATACGAATAATCGATAGGGATCTTTAAAAATTGTATAGCCAAAAAAATAGAATACTATTTTGATTCCAAATAGATTTTGTTATTCGTATGTTAAAGGAAGGTAATTATAGTAAAGAAAGGAGATTTGAAATTATTCGAATTTAATAAAAGAAATACGTCTCCAAACGTCTAATTGTTATCGAATGTCAATGTGAACAATTTATCTTTTTTTTTTGTGTGTAACTAGTTCAAATTAAACAGATGAAATACTGGGATCTTTTCTATTTTTTTTAAAATTTGGATCAGAAGAATCTCTCTGTAGGAATCGATTCATCTAACCAGTCATGAAGGTGAACAACTACAGGACAATATAAATACAAGATGGTCATATACTTGATAGAGCAATACATTGGAACTTTTATAAATATATATAATTAGATAGTTTTGAAATATTTTGTAAAAGTCTGTATTCATAAATTAGGCTTGAATAACAATCGGTCAACATAATTTCAGTCTTTAAAGTTAAGTTCGATTGATCAACTAAAATTACCGATGAAAATATTGTTAAACTTATATAATAAACATGATAAATATATCTGGACTATAACTAATATCATACTACATGATTTATAGTACTGATTAAATACTTTTTAATCTTTTTAAACATTTAGTTAATTTAACTGCGCAAGTATGTTTTGTTATCGCAAGGACAATACTAAAAGTTAGGTTTAAGTGTCTTGATAATGTAGTGAACGAGAAGAAAAGTGAACAAGAACAAAGAATGGTTGGTGTGAAAATGAAGGAAAAGTCTAGTCTAAGACAATTGATTAATATTTTACAAATGAAAAATTTACTGTATAATTCTCAGATTTTACTAAGAGATTCTGTAATTAGATGGTGGTTGGAGGTAGTCGAAAGGTTATCCTGGACCCGGGTTTCGTGCTACTTGCCACTCGTCAGCAAGGTATACCTGTAATCTTGAGGGAACTGATGCTTCCTGAAAGAATTCGATTCCGTGTCACTCAGCTTCACAGTCAGAGACGTTACCACTGAGCTATCCGGGACGCAACCGACCTCCTGTAGGACTGAGATGTAATCACAATTGATTGATCACTGGGTGGTGACCAATGTCATGCGTGTCAAGTCCTTATTATTAGTGCAGATCGAATGCTATCGACCATGTTCCAATGTGGCTCGAAGAAGGATCGAATCCTCCGGGAATTACAGGTACACCTTGCTGACGAGTGTCAAGTAGCGCGAAACCCGGGTCCAGAGTTTCCTGTTGACTACTTCCAACCACCATCTAAGATAAGACATTCAACATCTAGGTTCAAGTTCGATTGAAATTCTACCAATAATACATAGTTTTAATGAGGATATTATTTTATTTCAACACTTTTAGAAAGCATTAGGCCGGAAAAGTACTTATGAAATAGATTTCAGTTTCACGTATTCATTGACAAAATCTAATTATATTAGGCATTTTTGTTTTTTTTTATTTTTTATATTTTTTTCAAGCCTCATGTCTAATTCAATAAAATAATACTGTATAAAGTAATAACTAATTGCCTTAAGCATATCCGTTTGTGTTGTATATATATATATATATATATATATATATATATATATATATATATATATATATATATATATATCGGTAAAATGAATAAACAAAAACAATACAAATAATTTTGATTAGATTTTAATTTAATTACATTACTATTAGAATAAAGACATATTAATACTTATTTATTTATTATTAAAAAAAAAGAATTATCTTAGAAATGTATATATTACTTAATTAAATTTTACTTATATCTAAATGTACATTCACTTCAGTGATAAATAATAAAGTGAGTTTGGTAATACTTTTGAAAGTTCAACTTTAAAGTTTAATGAATATTAGATTATTACTGAATATGTGTATATTATTTCATAGTGCATTACTATTCTAGTCGCTTAAATAAAACTTATTATATTACGATAATCACCGTCTAAAAACACAAAGAAAGTTTCTATGTTCAATGGAATTAAGAAAATTTTTATCCAGATGAATATTACATAATGATGACGACTATTTTCGAAATTTTCCAAGTATGATTATCGTTTAAAACAGTGATACCATAGTTACAATGTCTAAATCCATTTGGTTATGAGTCCGCACACTATACTCCAATTGTTTAAAACATCTTAGTGAAGACTAATAAAATGAAACTAATACGTAGTTTGAATGATTAATTACAAAGGAATTATCGATTATCAACATAAGATCAAAGAAATTATCCGACATTACAACTATGTATAAAAATTAATTGTTATCAACAATTTTCTAATCAATAACAACTATTTTATAACCAATGATTAAAATGAAATTTTTGCTCGTTTCGTTCTTTGAGTCTAATCACTTGTCTAAACTATCATCTTATCATTAATGAAAAACGGATAAAAAATCTATAATTATTGTGTCCATTATCTTTAACATAGGTTCTTCATACGCCTTTATTCAACAAAACAGTTACTGAGAAAGAATTTAGATTTCTAGGACATGTATATCCACATAAAAAATAAGGATTTCAATGTCAAACTAATATTTATGTTTAGAACGAAATATTTGAAAAAACTTTTCAACTGGAAGACAGTGCACATCGTGAACTGATTCTCACGTGATTACTATTTTTAATTCTTTTTGTATTGTTTGTTTAGCTCTTTTTATTGATGTTTAGGACTGTAATTGATCAATCACTTAGTGGTTATATGTACATTTTACACGGATTGCCTGAAATCACGAGCATTATATGCAAAGTTAAATGGTGGCTGGCAGTGTAATCCAGGACGCGCAATTCGTCCTATTTAGGACTCGTGAGTTGGATGTACCTACATCTCAGATATGATGTTTACTCCAGGGCTCGAACCCAGTACCTTTCGCTTCAAACCTTATCACATTGTACAGGCTAATGGCTATCTGGACGAACGGTAATAGGTTTGAGTCCTGAATTGGACATCAACTCTGGGATGCTGGTACATTCATCTGACGAGTCAACTGCTAGCCACTAACCGTATTTGCTTTATTTTGATTACAATATATTTTTCCGAATCGTACTTTTTTTTATCCGATTTTATATTACTTTGGTTTATTGTATTATTTTTGCACTCTCTGAGTTTAACACCATTTATTTTTCATTATGAGGAACTTGTGTTTGTTTATTTCATTAGCAACCTGTTTAATTCGTTTACTTTCTTTAATCTTTTAAGGGATATTTTATAATCTTTCTTTAAACATACCAATTATTCGTAACAGTTAATCCTGTTGTTTGAATTGTATTTTAATTCTTGTTATTTTTACTACGCTATATCAACACGTGCTTCAACTGAATTCCTACCGACTTTATCTATACAAGTATGTTCAATATAAGTAGTTGTGGAAAATCGAAATAAATTTATCTTGCGCTTAGCTAATTGCATCGTTATTATTTCTCTTTTAAAGATGTTAAAACAGGGATTAATTACTTGATCATTTTTATCTGCTTTATGGTGTCATCGATAATACTAACAGTGAGTATATGAATATTCACTTCCTTTTATTTAAGATTTATCACTGATTATCAATATATAGAATGTGAAATTACTTGTAAATATTATTTATCATTTTGTGTAAACGCATTTATGGTTATTGGGATTAATGATTTAAAGTTCTAAATGTTGAGTAATGGTTTCGATAGATAGTTTCTAAACAGAACATAAAGCACATCACATATTCAATTACTAGTAGCAATAAGCATGAAATAAATTAATTGGTTTATGATTGTGATCATGAATTGATCAATGTTAGATTACTATTGAAAACCTGGAATCACTAGACAGTCGTTTCCTCCTAATATGAGACTCTAAAACAGTGTGAATCCACGACCCTGCACTTTGAAATCGAACTCAGGATCTTCAGTCTCGTGCGCGGACGCTTAACCTCTAAACCATTTAGCCAGCATATAATGGTGTTAATGTCTAACTTCAATCAATCCGTGATCGATTTATGATCTAAATGAAAAAATAAACAATCTCCACAACTCCATACTGTTAATTAGTTTTTAAAGAGGTTAAAATAAATTTTCAATAATCCTACAATGAACTTCAATGAATAAAATCTCTTATGAATGATAAACTAACAAACAGATAATACAATAGGAATGTTTAGTCAAATGATTAACCTATTTTGACAAAAACAAATTACATGCAAGAATGTGTAAATCCTTTAAAGTTCAAAAGAATTATCTAATGTTGTGAAGGTTATATTGATCGTCATTTTAATTAACTCCTATTAAATCCTTTGAGAATAGTGATATTTTATATCAATTAATTGTAATTAGTAATATTTAATGATTAGTCAGTTCCATATAAAAGTGGCTTTGTAAATTATCTCACTTTGTATTAAATAAGTGTGAAGTATTTGTATTGAGTTGTTAACTCATTGATTAGTTAAAAGTAAAGGTTAAGCCATAATTCTATATCTAACAGAATAGATATATATTTTTATTGAAATTTCAAATAACAATTAATTTAGATCAAGAACAGATTTAGGTTAGAAAACTAATGAAAACTTGAAAACAATAGATGGCTGTTCCATTTTAGAATGAGATCTAGATAGGTTCACGATTTCTATGTAACTGAATAACCATCATAAACGTCATATTGATGACAGTTAATATTGGGAAGAGTTAAGTGTTTGTTATAGGAAACGATGTACATAAACAGGATTGTACAGTTCAAGGTAATGAAAATAAAGTAGGATTATATTTTGAGGAAAATTCAGATTTAGACTGATACGTCCTGGGTGCGAATCTCGCAGGGGCGGGATCATGTACGCGCACTGCTGAGGTGTCCAATACTAGGACGAAATTGCCGTCCAGTGCTTCCAGGATTTCCATGGTGGTCCAACTTCAATTGACTCATGATTTTAATCATTGAAATTACTAAAATTTCCACAAAACCCCTTCTGATTTCAAAGAAGCTTTAACAACTTATAGTTAAAGTTTCAAATAACAATTGCTTGTTCGAACGCTAAAAAAGACTGTTACTTCTTTCATTATCGTTATTATTAGGAACCTTTTAATTTTACCCTTTTAATTACACGTCATTTTAATTATATGGACTCCTATCTCGATTACAAAGTAGTCTAGAAATAAAGCACTTATCATGAAATTTTGAATATTCTGGGTTCGATCTCTGGAGACGTTAACGTTCTGTACTTCTAAAAAGTGCTAAATTACGATTATTTACTAAAACCATAGAATCTTTACAGCAAAATTTAAATTATCTGTTATCAAGAATATACTAGACGTTCTTGCCATTCAAGTCCAAGAAATAATTCTGTGATAAAAAACAATATCTCACATCAACCAGTTAATACAGTATTTCCAATTTATTGGTTGTCTTGTGATAAACACAAGTAACTTAGTTACTCCTAACACTATGACCACTGCTCAAGTCACATTAACGAAATCAGTTCCTTCGTTATCTACACCGAAATAATCCATAAACGATTTGTCTGTGAAACCTTTTTTCTTAATTATTCAATTTTTACTCAATTGTTCCCGACCGTAGCTGCTACCTTGACGTGGTGGTCGTGCTTGCCTATCATGATGACCCAACCGAGCTATATTGGCTAGAACATATGTTCCTGCAGGTTCTACCATCCCAGGCAGATCGATTGGAGAACGGTGAGACTAAAAGCAGCAACTCGAGGTCTGAGGGCGAAGTCGTACTGCTGGCTGTACAGAGGTGTGATAGCAGTAAGGTGTTTACCTCGGACAACCACCATCTACAGCGATGCTTCCCTCTCATAAGGAAGGAAGGGTTAGAATAGGTTGACCCTAAAAATGTCACACCACACCTTACCCCACGGATTTCCGTCTCCGGTGGTAAGGTCCTTTGAAGAACGGAGCTAACACACTAAAAACCTCCCACAGGAAGGCCGTGCGCGACCGGCCTCAAGCAGTTGTCCCTTGGGCTCTGCGGTCACACTCCCAGGTCTTTAAGACCAACACTAACCCGATTTCCTTTTCAGGTTCCTCAAGAAATACCCTTCCACGGTGTGGGCAGCCAGGAAGTGATATCAGCCCTCATACCCGTAACAGTACACTAGACCAAGTTGGTCACATTCAAATCTTTTCTACACCTCCTAATAACTCTCTTATCTCGACGACTAACCCTATTCACATCCCTTTATCACCTCGCCCAGCTAGTGCAAACGATTCGAGTACGCGGAACGTTATTCCTGGTCTCCTGAAACCACGCTCCAAACTACATATGGGAGTTTTCAACGTCCGAACACTGTGCCAAATAGGACAACAGGCTTGCTTAGCTAGGACTTTAGAATCTCGCGCCATGGATGTGTGCTGCGTCTCCGAAATGCACATGCATACATCATTCACTTGACCTCACCATGTCAAAATAAAGAACCAACTCGATTCATGCTCCGTGTATGTGGAAGCCCTGATGCTGCTACTCGTGACCCCACCGGCGTAGGTTACGCATGCCCGACCACCGACCGCCCCGACGTGCGATGTTTTATAGTGTACGAGTAGGTTGGAAGAAAGCTAGAGGCGGTCAGACCAAAACATGGCATAAATCCATGAAGTCACTGATGAGTGGACTGAGCCATGTTGGTAGGTGTAGACTACCTGGTGGGGGTCCGCGAGACGATAGCAACCAATGGTTAGAGATCATGAATGACATGGCTCGAAATCGTTTACGATGGCGCAGATGCATCCACTCTTTGTGTTCTCCCAAACTCTAATTTTCTGAATTCTTCATGTCCTTGATTTTCTTTCCAATTCTATTCCACTGGATTATACTCCTTGAATAACATCATCAAACCTTAATGTTCCCTATCACTACTTATACTTTCATTACCTCTACCACTACGGGATTTGCATCGATAACTGAATCTCTGTGCTAATGTGGTATGGCAACTCGAACTGATGTACGTACGTACGAAGTTCCACGTTGTTACTGACTGACTGACTCAATTGTAAGGATTTCTTTTTCATAATACAATAAACAGTTTGAACCTATAAGCAGCACATAGATTTAGGTAAAAGGTTTACGTAATAGAACTATTTAACTATTATGCCTTCAAACTATAAGATCAGACTCCGTTCATTGTAGCACTTAGGGGTGAGACATTTAAAGACCTTTTCTATAATATTGTCAGATATTTAATAATCCATAAAATATGCATTTATTCATCAACCATGTTTTTTTTAACTGTGTAAAACTACACATCCTGAAGTTAGTAATAAATAGCCAAATAAATCAATATTCAATTTTCCAAATCGTTTGCATGGGGTGAGAGCGAAAATAATGGAATAAAAACCCAGAAATTACGTAATATGTAGAATAATATGAATTAGGTCAGATATAGTAGATTTAGGGGTGGATATTGAATAAATTCCTTAAAAAGGTTATCAAGTATAATAATAATAACAATGATAAAGACAATAACAATAATGGTAAAGATAATAATAATAATATGTTTGGGACATAAAATGAACATTAATCAAATTATGTCACTATATTATAAAATTGATTATTAACTAGTTAGCTCCAAAGTTGGCCAGGGTAAAAGGACTGGCTGAACATACTTCTTTTGAATGCAAAGCTCTGGCTTTTTGATCCGAATAGCAACTGCTTTAGCCGTCTTCTTCGTTCATACAATTGTGTTTTAATATAATAGGAATTTTTCAGCGACTCCATAAATCATTTGCCATTATTTGTGTAAATGATTATAAATTTTGTGTTGTATTATTATTTGACGTAACATCTTGTAATTACTGTTGCTTTTAAAATCATTACGTAGTATATACAAATTATTATATAATCATAGTGAATATATAATTTAAAAGAGATATTTCTATACTATATTCATGTTCTACTAAATGCCCCTATCCTAAGTATCCGATTAATTAAATATTTTGATTAAAATCAATTTATAGCATTCAATAGGTGAGTAGCCAGTTTCTTTTCAAACGTTTTATTGATCCTAAGATACTGAATTTATATTTGATTTTAGGCCATATACAATCTCCTTTAACTACAACCTATTTGACCTAAATCGAACAAAGTTTGGCTTTATTTATATAAGTCCAATTAATATTCAAATATTGACTTTAAGAAAGAAAAAAATTCAAAATTATGTTATCTAAACTGATCAAGATGATGCTTCAGTTAAGGCCTTTACAGAACATGATAATCATATGATTAGTTACATCAACACATAAGATAAAATATGTGATATAACCTTAAATTATGAAATAAATATTTTCTTTACATTTAAATAATCACACATTTATCTAAAATTAAAGTTGATTCATGTTATTAACCGGTTTCTTTTGATAAACTATGGTGTATCACATAGTGTTTAACAGATGCTTTTAGGTGATTTTAAGACTGTGAACAACCTCGACACTTCAAAAACCAAAAATTTAAAATGTTTATATTTAATTACAAATACAGTAATAGTTACATCTACTTTTTGGTTCAACTTAAGGTTTAATTTGCTGATACCGAGATTAATTGCTATTGTTGTGAACGAACATACAGATGGGAAAGACCATTTTAGCGTTTAATCTAAAATCACAGTGTAAAATATTATACCCACACATTAAATACATTATTTGTATATCATTCTTTAGTTGTCCTTTACATCATGATCATTTCAATTCTGTTTTTATTACAATTGCTTTCTGCGTCTCTTTCTGTTCTTTTCAATTGAGTCTTCTCAATTTCCTTCTGGCAGGTATTTCAATTCCGACGGTACTGCATACTACTTATATCTGTCAGCATAAGTAGTATACACCACAATATTGGTAAGAAGTTTATTATTTTCCGACTCAAGGTTTAATTATAAGTCCCTGATATCCATCATAAAGAAATAATAATTCATTGAGTACTACTTTAGGAACATTGCTCGTTTATCCTGGGACTACCGAGTAAGTAACTCAGTTGTTAGGAAACGGGGTACTAGGTGAGGATGGCAAATCAATTGATGAAGTAGTGAAACTTAATCAGTTGAGATAACTGGGACATGTGTTACGCATGTGATTTCATCCTGATTATTCATCAAAATGGGTGTACGATTAATATATAAATGAGTGTATTTTCAACTGGGATCGTCGTTGTGTTTTGGGGTTAATAAATATTTTTTTGCATCATTCTTTGTGTTCTTACTTTCACGTCGTGGGAATTGCAGTGGTTCCTCACTTTACAAGTATAGGTGGTATGCAATCCCGACATAACAATCAGCAACGATCCGATTTAACGAAGTAAAGTTCAATCAGAAAACTTATCACGTACATCAAATATCTAGCTAGAGAAAACCTGCGAAATAAACGTACATCTGTGCAGATCTGGAATACACCAGAATAAGACTGTTAAATTATATTATTTGTCTTTGATATAATATTTAATCAAACGAAATAACAACTTAAAAATTTAGTGTAGTTCAGTTTATGTTCACCAGTAAATCCCCATGATTCAGTCGAACTCAAAGCTTTTTAATTATTCATAAAATGATAATTATATAACACGCTCAGTTATAAGTGTCTCGTAGTATAATTAGGTAGAAATAATAGTGGAATTAGCACCAAGGTGATCATTTAAAGTAGAAACCATTTAGTTAAAAGGGTGTATGTTTTTCCTTTCAAATTAGAATTAATGACAGTTATAAATCTAACTCGATATATACAACAATGGTCGATGTTAAAGCTTTTAACTGTCTTTTTATTTCTGTGATGTGAAATTAGGTTTGGAGCATTTATCGTGTTCTTTAACTCAAGCAAATGAAAAATATGTGTTGACATTTAGAATAGTTTTCCTAATACTATATATTTTGTTGTATATTTAATCTATATTTAGTACATACCTACTCTGATTAAACGACATTCAGAAGTATTTCCAATAGATGTAACTATTTGTAGATAAACAATTATCTCATACCTTCTAGATATACCTTCACTCAGATTAATATATATACGAGCTTTAAAATTTTCTTGAATGTGTTTCATTACTTGACATTAAAACTCAGTGTTAGAAATTTCTTTAGTGGTTTACAGAGCAGGCTGACACAAATTTGTTTTTTGTCGTCATGAAAATAAATTCATTCCAATCTGAAAAAACAATTGACAAAAAGTGTTATTATAAAGCTGAAAGTAATGAAATTAAGCATCCATTTACAGAATGTAACGTCTATGCAGTTGCACAGGTGAAATTTGTGCTGAAGTTGTTCAGAAAAGCAATGAAAGCGTCAAGAATAAACTATTTGGCTCAACGCTGAACTCGGACACAGGACCTCTATTTTCGTCCACGAAAACTTAACCTATAGACTACTGAACTGACGTCTGACAATGTTAATATCTAACCCTAAACAATTCACGACATTGCGCGACCATCTTCTATTGTCTTCAATGGAAAACTGTCTCACATTCGACATGGAGTTACATGCTAGTAGGAAACAGTCATCCAGTATTTCCAATTTTTCAATGGTGGTTTGATTCAGGTAGACCCATAATTACAATGAAATTCGACAATTTCCACAACCCCATACTGATAACATAAATTTATCTGTATTCGAGACCTGTATAATCATTTGTGTAAGATTTATTTACTCTACCCCTTAAGGTCAGTAATTGTGAATTTCATCTTAAGACAACATGATTGACTTCACAACTGTTTAGGAACTGTAGTATTACGAAAAGAAATACTTTCCATCGTTACCTTAGTAGTAGTGTTAAATCTCAATACATTTAGATATGAAAATAGGCCTTTAATTAGTTTTTTCGTCGTTCTGAATCGACCTAAATCAAACCACCATTGAAAAATTGGAAATACTGGATGACTGTTTCCTACTAGTATGTAACTCCATGTCGAGTGTGAGGCAGTTTTCCACTGAAAACAATAGAAGATGGTCGCGCAATGTCGTGAATTATTTAGAGTTAGACATTAACATTTTTGGACGTCATTTCAATAGTCCAAAGGTTAAGTTTTCGTGGACGAAAATAGAGGTCCTGTGTCCGAGTTCAGGGTTGAGCATCGTACATGTGCATTGTTGAGGTGTCCCATCCTAGGAAAGATGGCCACCTAGTGCTTCCAGGTTTTCAATGTGGTTCATGATTTCAATCAACAGCATGTTATTTCCGTTGTGAAATATACTCGTATCTAATAATTTGATAAAACTTTATGCTAACAACTTTATCTAACAACATAAAGCTTGACATTTACCAAATTAAAATTCTAACTCATTTTTTTTTTTTTGGAAGTTATATTATCTAAAGGCCATATGAATCTCAAGCAATGATAATTTAAAACTTATATGTGAATTTCTAATTGATTTAAATTTGATTTTTCCGCCAATTTTTTATTATTCTTATTTATTTTAAATCAAGAAAAATTGTATGAAAAGATTTTCAACCATATAATTTTTTATGAAAGTAAAGTAGTTAAAACTAGTTTTCATTTATTTACTTATTCCGTAAAGTAAATATGTCTGTAAAATGTACTTTTATAGGTAAAACAAGTAAATATAATTTGCATCAGTAAAAGACCTGATAAAAGAAAAGAAAACTATTGTGTTATGGTATAATAATTTCATAAATATTGGAAAATATTCAAAATAGATATGAAGATTAAATAATGAATATATTACATATGTATGCTTGTTATACTTTGTGGAGGAGTAAAAGACACTCAGTAGGATTCTCCATTGAATATATAGTTATTTGATTAGTTGAGATCATGAGTCATTTGAAGCTAGACCACCATACGAAACCTGGAAGCACTGAACGGCCGTTTCGTCCTATTATGAGACTCCTCAGCAGTGCAAATCCACGACCCCACCCCTCAAGATCCGAACACAGCAGCTATTAGTATAACGCGAGAGTGCATAATCTAGCCAGGCGTTGTCGTGGATGCGCACTGTTGAGGAGTCCCACAATAAGACAAAACGGCCGTCCGGTGCTTCCAGGTTTTCAATAGTGGTCTAGCTTCAAATGGCTCATGATCTCAGCATCAGAGCACAAATCAATCACAGAAATCAACAAACGGATCACCCTACCATATATAAATGGCGTATCAGAAACCGCAACAAGACTGCTAAAAACCTTCGGGATAGGTGTGGCACACAAACCGACAAAATCACTACAGTCAATCCTATGCAAACCAAAGGATGAAATAACAAAAGAAGATAAATCAAACATCATCTACAAAATAAATTGTGTCAACTGCGACAAACACTACATCGGACAAAGCGGACGCCCCCTTCACCTGCGCCTACATGAACATCAATTAGCAGTCAAACGGCATGATATCTCCTCACTTATATCAATACACATGGACAACTGCGGACACACATTCGATTGGAAAAATGTGGAAATCTTGGACAGAGGAAATTCTAAATACACAAGAGAATTTTTAGAAGCGTGGCACTCAGGGCAATCAGCAATCAACAAACATGTTCAAATCGATCCGATTTATCAACCAATCAAGAAACTTATGCACAAATATAGGAACAAGAATCAAACCGTTAGGAAACACCACCAAAACAAAGAACTAAACAATGACAAATTTAAGGTCAATAAGAACCAATCAACATCGAGGTGCACAGAACAAGCTGTGAAACGGATATGGAGAAATTCGAACACTTCACTTCTATCTGAAGTTTGTGCTGATGATATCGTTCAGAAGAACGATGAAAGCTCGAAGACCAAACCATCCAGCTCAGAGAACAAAACTCCATCCAAATCATGCACCTGAGCTACAAATCTTCTCCACCATCTCAACAGGCCTTATTTTGACTATTTTTTTTAATTAGAAAAAACCATCTGACGTAGAAGCAAACAAAAAAACATCCAATGAATAAATGCAATTAATGTTTACGTGAATCAATCTAATACAACTAAATTATTTCCTTTTGTATTGATTAACAGTGCTTATTTTAATGATTTTGTTTCTTTATCCATTGAGTCAAATCAACATCTATAATGAAATAAGTTTCATTGTGAATGTGTTTTATTTTTGCTTGTCAGGTTACAGTAAATCTGTAATGTTTAAAATGTACATTTTTAATCTTTTCACCTTTTCTTTGTAAAGACTGATGGATACTTCTTAACGCATGTAAACGTTTTTGATTAATGTCACTATTATTATTGGCTTTATTCAATATTATATTTTTGGTACAATATAGAGTTCTCAACAGCTTGCTTGAATATCTGGGTTACCTGTTCCTACATCCACATATTTCAACAAGCTGCCTGTTTTCGTTTGTTTCAACGCACTATTATATCTATTAATCGCATAACCTATTCAGGTGGGTTTATGAAAAGTTAAAGATATTTCTCTGTACAAGCTACAAAAAAGTAAAATCAGAGATATCGTGATTGCTGACGTTATTTATTCAAAAGGATGAGCATTATGTAAATGTCAATTCCTGACGTGCTACCAACTAACTGGTAATCACTTCATATTTATCGTCAGGATCGATCAAGAAAAAGGAAATACTTTTTGTTGAGAATTCTATATTGTACCAAGAACATAATACTAAATAAAACCGTGAATAATAATAATAATTTGACTAGTAAAATGAATCCGATAGAACAATAATTCAGCATATCATAATGTTTTTTCCATAAATATTCCATCCTTTCCTATATTTGAGTTGTGTTATTGTGTACACATGGATAAATGTATGTTTCTATCTGGTAAGAATACATCTTTGTTATGTGTTCAACGAACATGAATTAAGAAGCTTAAAAAGCCATGAGTTGTCTGTTTAACTCCTTTAATTTTCTTTCAGTCACCGTAATTTTTCAGGAACGTCAGGGAAACGTTTATGTAATTTCTCCGTCATCAATAATTTCCTAATCAATCAAACTTACTTATAAACGGAAAGTCATTTTTTGTGGTTACCAAGCAATATAATACTGAACCATACATAATAAACTAATTATTATTTTAGTGACTCAGCTATCCGATAAGTGGATATATATTTCTTTTCACTGTAATTTAAACGTCAGTTTTCACTATTTCTCAGTTACTTCCAGGAGACACCTTGAGTAGCTCAATTAAAACGATTTAGAAAAATATTCACACACGTTTCACAACTTTTGGGTTTTTCTTGTTTCATTGAAATTTAAACAAAAGGAATGGACTGTTTGAAACCTGTCAATATTTCTTACAATAAAACACTTTGATAACAAAGAAGTGTAATTTTATAATGAAGTATATCAAGTTTGATAATCATTTTTACCAAATACAAATATGAAAGTGCAAGTTAATCCAATATGTATGTATTTAAAGTTAATAAATTTTGTAGTTAACCTTATATGTAAAGCTGTATTAATCAGATAAAGAAAGGGTTATTAAATACTCAAACATATATATAAATACAACATTAAGTTATTGAAATTTGTTCTTATAGAATGGGATGAAGTCATTAAAAAGAATACTAAATAATGGCTGGGTTAGGAATTACTGCTTATTTAACATAATAAATAATGACGTTGTAATAAAAAATTATAAAATATTTCTCATTTTAAACTTAGTAGCTTAGCAACTGAATGTTTTATAGGGATGATGAGCTAAAATGTTAACATATATTGTAAAGCAATGGAGTTATAAACATACATGCACTAATTAACAGATGGTTTTCACTTGTATGTTGTATGAATTATGTCTTTATCAGATATATTTAATCACTATCAATGTATGTTGCTAAGTCTGTTATATTGATGGAAGGTACATACATAGATTACAATCAAATCCATTCTGTAAAGAAGATCTTAAATTGTTAATGAACAGAAGTTACGTAATGAGTATATTAATTTTCGATCAATCATTTTGTAACTGAAAAGTAGCTAGTACTTACATTATTCTGAATGTTTATGTACATACCGTTATGGAATTAGATATATTGGGTCAGTTAGTGATTCTTCTAACTGAAATAAACCTCATTTTAGCTAGATAATTTCTTCAACAGATCAAGTGATTTTAGTATTTTCATAAATAAGTTTAGTCATTGTTATAGATCCAGACTGTCATGAAAAATTTATTGTATGGATTCGTTAAACGATGAGAATCAACTTTATTTGAAAGTTTAAAGGTATTTCAGTTAATCACTTTGATTACCTTCGTTTTATTTAAAACATGACTAATATCAGCTAAGTGTGAGCGAATGTAGCTCATGTAAGCTTTATAGATAGTTTTTTACTACTGTGATTAGTTAGCTATGTTGCACTTTATTAGCTAGATCTTTTTTGAATTGTGGCTTGAAGAAGACGAATTTCAAACAAATATTTCATGTTTCTACCCTTAAGCTCATAGCATACATATGCTTCTTCAAAAAAACCTGTAAACAGCCCATTTTAATCAACTTTTTGTATATAAACTCAATTTATTCATTATTGTTGTCATCTGACCATATGTTTTTATACCTGACTGTAAAGCATTCAATTAAATTTCTCTTATAATAAACATGCACTGTGTATATTATTAGGTCACATACAAATGTCATTCTAACTAGCCTAAGTAACTTGGTAATTATTATGAGTCGAAAACAAGTGATTAAAAGATTACAATTTTCCTCTAGTTCAAAAAACCTAGTTCAAACTAGTATGAAGCTGAAGGTTGCTAATTTATTCACATTAAAAGCCGAAAATCATTATCATTAGAATTCTAAATGACGTATGTAAAATGTGTAACTTCGCCTGGAATCCCTACGGGGGCTGCTGCAGGTCCCAAGCCCGGATAAAAGAGGAGGGTTGGGCATGGGGTTGGCGACCCCATCCCGTAGAAAACTAACTCGCTAAAAAAAAACGCTAACCAGAAAAAATTATTCAAACCATCTAAACTCTGCTCTGGGAGTCAGAAGGTCTTCATTTAGAAGAGTTATGACGCCTCATGATGAAAGCCGAGTTTCTTCGGAAGTCACGAGGCCGATGCCCCTTCTGACAACCAGAGCAACCATATATTTAGGTACATGGAATGCTCGTACAATGTGGGAGACTGAGAGAGTCTTCCAAATCGCTGCAGAAATGGGGAGATACAACCTAGAGGTGCTTGGGATAAGTGAAACACACTGGACGCAAGTTGGACAACAACGACTAGCTTCAGAGAAGCTGCTGTTAAACTCCGGACATGATGAAGAAAATGCACCACATACACAAGGAGTTGCATTGATGCTGTCCAAACAAGCACAAAATGCACTTATAAGATGGTAATCTCATGGACCAAGGATCATCAAAGCCTCCTTCAAAACAAAGAAAGAGGGCATTACAATGAACGCCATCCAATGCTATGTGCCTAACGACGACTACAATGAAGACGCTAAAGATCAATTCTACGATAGGCTGCAGTCAATCGTCGAGAAGTGCCCAACAAAGGACCTGACTATTCTGATGGGAGATTTAAATGCCAAGGTTGGAATTGACAACACCGGATATGAAGAGATCATGGGACGATATGAACTGACTGGGAGAAAGGAACGAAAATGGTGAGAGATTTGCAAATCTATGTGCCTTCAATAAACTAGTCATAGGCGGCACTATATTCCCACATAGACGCATACACAAAACCACATGGACTTCACCGGATCACACCACACAGAACCAAATCGACCATATCTGCATCAACAAAAATTTCAGGAGGACGATGGAGGACGTGAGAACAAAGAGAGGAGCTGATATAGCATCAGATCATCACTTGCTGGTTGCCAAGATGAAATCGAAACTCAAGAGGCACTGGACAATGGGGCGGACAATATCACAAAAGTTTAACACGGCTTTTCTTCGGGATACTGACATACTCAACAAATTCAAGATAGTCCTCAGCAATCAGTTCCAGGCCTTCCTGATCTACTCAATGGAGAGGGAACTAATATGGAGAACAACTGGAAAGAGAAAAAAGAGGCAATCACTTCAACATGTCATGAGGTTCTGGACCAAAGAAGCATCATCACAAGGATTGAACTATGGTTGATACACTGGATAAGATTCAAGAAAGGAGGAACAAGAAGGCAGCAATCAATACCAGCCGAACAAGAGCAGAAAAAGCCAAGGCACACGCCGAATACACAGAAGTAAACAAGCAAGTGAAGAGGAGCATCAGAATCGACAAACGTGAATATGTGGAAGATTTAGCAATGACGGAGGAAAAGGCTGCAAGAGAAAGAAACATGAGACAACTGTATGAAACGACAAAGAAACTCTCTGGAAATCACCGTAAAACAGAACAACCAGTGAAAAGCAAGGAAGGCAAGATAATCATCAACATCGAAGAACAACGAAACAGGTGGATAAAACACTTCAAAGAACTCTTGAATCGACCAGCCCCACTGAACCCACCCAACATCGAAGCAGCACTCACGGACCTTCCAATCGATGTTGGCCCATCAACAATTGAAGAAATCAGCATGGCTAGCAGACAAATCAAGTGTGGCAAAGCAGCAGGACTAGACAGCATTCCAGCAGAGGCACTGAAAGCAGGCGTAGCGGCAACTGCAAGGATACTCCAAACTCTCTTCAGAAAGATCTGGGATGAGGAACAGGTACCAAAAGACTGGAAAGAAGGACTTCTAGTCAAAATACCAAAGAAAGGCGATCTCAGCAACTGCGACAACTACAGGGGAATCACTCTTCTCTCAATACCAGGAAAAGTCTTCAACAGGGTATTGTTAAACAGGATGAAGGACTCCGTAGACGCCCAACTTCGCGAACAACAGGCAGGATTCCGTAAGGATAGATCGTGCACAGACCAAATCGCAACTCTACGGATCATTGCGGAACAATCAATTGAATGGAATTCATCACTCTATATCAACTTCATCGACTACGAAAAAGCATTTGACAGAGTGGACAGAACAACCCTATGGAAGCTTCTTCGACACTACGGCGTGCCTCAGAAGATAGTCAATATCATACGGAATTCCTACGATGGATTAAACTGCAAAATCGTTCATGGAGGACAGTTGACAAAGTCGTTCGAAGTAAAGACTGGTGTTAGGCAAGGTTGCTTACTCTCACCCTTTCTCTTTCTCCTGGTGATCGACGGGATCATGAAGATGTCAACATCTGAAGGGAAGCACGGGATACAATGGACATCTAGGATGCAATTGGATGATCTAGACTTCGCAGATGATCTTGCTCTTCTATCGCAAACGCAACAACAAATGCAGGAGAAAACAACCAGTTTAGCAGCAGCAATAGGTCTCAATATACACAAAGGGTAAAGCAAGATTCTCCTGTACAACATAGCATGCAACAATCCAATCAAAATTGACGGAGAAGCTTTGGAAGATGTACAAACCTTTACATATTTGGGCAGTATCATCAATGAACACGGTGGATCTGATGCAGATGTGAAGGCAAGGATCGGCAAAGCAAGAGCAGCACACTTACAACTGAAGAATATCTGGAAGTCAAAACAATTGGCAACCAACACCAAAGTCAGAATTTTCAATACAAATGTCAAGACAGTTCTACTGTATGGGGCAGAAACCTGGAAACTACGAAATCCATCATCCAGAAGATACAAGTGTTTATTAACAGTTGTCTACGCAAAATACTTCGGATCCGTTGATCAGACACTATTAACATCAACCTGTTGTGGGAAAGAACCAATCAGATTCTAGCGGAGGAAGAACTCAGAAAGAAACGGTGGAAGTGGATAAGACACATATTGAGGAAAGCACCGAACTGCGTCACAAGGTAAGCCCTCACATGGAATCCTTAAGGCCAAAGGTAAAGTGGAAGACCAAAGAACATATTACACCGGGAAATGGAGATAAACATGAGAAAAATGAACAAGAATTGGATGGGACTAGAAAAGAAGGCCCAAGACAGATTGGGTTGGAGAATGCTGGTCGGTGGTCTATGCTCCATTGGGCGTAACAGGAGTAACTGAGTAAGTAATATAAAATGTGTCATCGGAGTGTACGGCACAAATTGTTTAAGTGAGTCTGCAATTTACAACAGACCTTTTGGTACACGAACACTTAGATTTGATTAAAAATAATAAAGGTTTACAAAATAGAATGAGTAAACAGTCAACCTAACGATGTCGCTTGTATATTTCCCAGGTAGACAGTTAATAAAAACCAAATGGAACATCACTTCATTGTTTTTGTGAGGACCATATCTATACGACATTATAAAAACCTATGTGTGCCTGAAAATAAACAGCATACATAGTTACGGTATATATCCTAAGGCATTTATTAACTTATTCAATACAAAACATTCTTCATTATTCCATAGTAAACAATAAATTTATTCTATAAACGTCTCCAAAGTAAATAGTGAAGATATTTGATCACTTGAGTAGAAAATTATCCGTTGCGTAAAATAAACATTAAAATTATTCCATACAAATATGAACACCCACTATATGGTTGATACAGTGTTTAGAAAACATAACATCTGTAACATTTACCATGACGTTCATCAGTGAATATGTATTCCTCTTCGTTTAACAAAACAAAACAAAACACAAATTTTATTTGAATGAATTGTAATGATATTTTTTTTTGGAAAACTATTTAGACAGGAAATGATCAGAAATGATAGTCAAGTTGAAATTTCCCTGGGAAATTAGTTGTCCATAAAATATGTGTGTCTTACAACATTTATATAGACGTGTATCCTTTTCATACACAGAAATCTTTGTGTTTATTTATTTTTTTTTAATACCTATTACAATCTGTTTTCTTTTGAGGTATCATATCAATAAGTTCATCGCGTGAGAAATCATCTGTCATTCAAAACGAATCATTAATGTACCTATTTTTCCAATAAAATTTATAACATAACCCAAGGTTTATGTTAGTAACAAATTATAAATCTGTTTACAGAATGACTCAAATTAGCATACTATTTATAACTGACAAAATTTTAGATCTAATTTATTTTATGGTATTCAATATATCAAAACATTTCTGAGCTAAAATGTTTTTCTTCTTTTTTTTGTTTGTTTTAGCGTACATATCTGATGTGTTATTTACTAATAAACAATAAAACTATGCATCACTACAAAGATGAACAAATCTCTGGAAGAATACTGAAAACAACTTTGAAATATCTTTTTGTCATTAAGCTCAATGTCTTTCAATTACAATTAATCTCAGATCTATTTTCTGAAAACTATTTATATTAAGCTTATGTCTTGATGACATTTTACACTACTTGTAAACCAACACTACTACAACTATCATCAAGAAGATACATGCATTTACAAATAGTTGTCCACGCAAGATATACAACATCCACTAGCCGGATACCATCAATAACAGCTTACTGTGGGAGAGAAAAAACCAGCTTCCAGCTGAACAGGAAATTAGGAAAACAAAATGGAAATGGATAGGACATACATTACGCAAATCATCAAACTGCATCACAAAGCAAGCCGTAACTTGGAATCCTGAAGGTAAGCGGAAAAGTGGATGGCCAAAGAACACATGACGTCGAGAAATAAAATCAGATATGGAACGTATGAATAACAACTGGGAAGAGCTGGAAGGAATTGCTCAGGACAGGGTTGGATGGAGAATGTTGGTGAGCGGCCTATGCTCCTTCACGAGGAGTAACAAGCGTAAGTAAGTAAGCGTAAACCGACATATTTCAGTATGTTTCTGGCGAGAAATAAAAATAATAACTTGAGAACAATAATAGCTCATAGGAAAAATTGTTAAGAAAACTCAAATAGACGCTGAAGATTTATAGCTCAGGTTGATAATTACGATGGAGTTTTGTTCTATGAGCTGAATGACTTAGTTGTGGAGCTTTCATCGTCCTTCTGAACGACATGAATAGCACAAACTTCAGCTAGAAGTGTACAGGACAAGCTGTGAACCACATTTGGAGAAATTCGAACACTTCACTTCTACCTGAAATTTGTGCTGATGATGTCGTTCAGAAGAACGATGAAAGCTCCACGACTAAACCATTCAGCTCAGAGAACAAAACTCGATCAAAATACTCAAATATATTGAGACCAGTTTTATTTTTTCTACACAAAATATCCATAAATCACTTAAGAAAATGTTATTATTCTATCTTCATAGAATTGAGGGGGAAAAATGATCAGTTTCTGTTTGGTTTTCCCTATTGTTAGAAAAAAAAATTAAAAAATGGGAATGGATAAATTTCATTAGAAGAATAACACAATAAAATATTCTAACCATTAACAATCAAAGGAAATAAATAGTTAAATGAATCGTGTACATTAAGTTTTTCTTTTTTTGAAAAAAAAAGAAACAGTACTCGGCAACCATAAATTACGTGTGTTTGTTTTATTTTGCCTTGAAAAATAAAAAAAATAAAAAAATAATAATCTATCTAAATGTCATTGAATAAATTGCATCTAAATGTTGATTTATGTTTATGGTGTTTACTGTTTATTGTTAATTGGTGTTCCTAGTGTTTATTGGGACTACAAACTGAGTTTCTTTCATAAAATTAAAGTATTCATTATCAATTTCAATGGTTGAGATCATGATTCAATTGAAGCTAGACCATCATGGAAAACCTGGAAGCACTGGACGGCCGTTTCGTTCTATTATGGGACTCCTCAATATCAGACGACTTCTAAAATATTAGTATTTGTATGTTTTTTTAATAGGTGCTGATAAGATTTGAAAATTATTATTGTACATTATAAAATTAATAATGTAAAAGACGATAATTGTTGTTGATAAAAATAACATTGAGTTATATTTTATGATAGGAAATAAATTTCTCATTTCGGTATTTTCATAGGTAAAACTAATATCGAATTATGTAAATGATTTGTATTTTGGATATATTCCAGTAGCAATTGATGTTTGGGATGCATTTTTCCACCTCTAAATAGAAGTTGTTGCTTCAGAACTGGCCTGCATCAACATTTGAACTAAGGATAGGGATTAAAGTAGTCGTACGCGTCGACAACTTCACCTATCTTGGAAGTCTGATCAGCTCTAATGGGTTGGTGTCTGACAAAATCTCTGCACTGATTCAGAAAGATCATTTGTTTTTTGCCAACTTACATCACCACCTATGGTGAAGGCGAGATATCCGTCTATCAATTAAGGGGCGAGTGTACTGTGCAGCAGTTCGTTCTGTTCTACTTTACGACTACGAAACGTGGCCATTAAGAGTAGAAGATATTCGTAAGCTACTAGTATTTGATTACAGATATCTTGGAAATATTGCTCGTATATGCTATGATCCCCGGGTAAGTAAAAGTGAGGTTAGACGCAGGGTATTAAAAAATGATGGTAAATCAGTTGATGAGGTTGTGAATCTTCATCGACTGAGATGGTTGGGTCATGTGTTACGTATGCCTGAACACAGTTTACCACGACTCACAATGCTGACTAGTGTTGGAGACAGCTGGAAGAAAGTCAGAGGCTATCAAAGCGAAACGTGGCATCAGTGCTTGGAATCACTGACTTCTAAAATGTGCAATGTTGCTAAGTGCAGACTACTTGGTTGAGGTCTGCGTGACTATGATAACCAATGGTTGCAGACTCTGGATAACATGGCTCGGAATTGAACACAATGGCGTAGGTGTATATACTCTTTGCCTTCCCTTAAACCATGAAACTAAAATTTCTTTATGTCTTTGTTTCTACCAACTAATTATTTCTTTCTGTACTATATCCTTATATGCAATCTTTCTTTTATATATTACCATCATTGAATTAACTACTCCTATCAATTTGGTATTCACGTTGTTGTGCTAATGAGGTATGGCAACTTGGACCGATGCATATTTGTGCCTAGTCCTACGTTGTAGCTAACCGACTGATATCAGAATGTTGTGAAGTTTGAGTAAAATTAACGCTTTTCTCTGTTGAATTAAAGTTCAGGTTAACAAAAGATAAGTTTACTTCGTAGATGGGTCCTAGTATTCACCCAGCGAAATTCACAATAACTTCTGTCAAATAAGTTTTACTCGAAGTGCTTCTTTTCATAAGTCTCTGATCAGTAGTTACACCTGGTACTATACGGACACTTTTAAACTTGATAAATGCACTAACAGATTGTTTGGAGTTTTCCAGTTCTTCAGTAGGTAAATATGAATTCAAATTGAATAAGATAGAACAGGCGGGTCTCCTTACTTTTAATAAGACGGATCCATCGACACGAGCTATCTAGCAGATTTTAATACCATAAGCTCAAGTTATTTATGCTATGTCTTGTCAGATACGTTGTAAATAATCACATTGCTTCAGATCATTCTCACTAGCTATAAAACCAATAACAGATTCAGTCTCCGTAATGTGCTCAAGATTGGAGCAGACTATATCTGTGTACAAAAGTAGTAATAATGTCTTATTTTACCGTTTGACATTATTTGTCATTTATGAAAAACCTTCTGGGAAATCCAGTTTGGAGCGCATTCCATTTACTTGTTTATTTACACTGTCCAATTCGTATTTCAGGTTACATGTGTTACCGATGTTTGGTGTGAATGGCTTCTATCCATTAAATATTGTGTCAGTCAGTGAAGTGAAGTCACTCATGACATTATCTGTTGCACAGGGAGTCAATGAGCTCGATGTAAATTTCATTACAGTTGCTATTAATAGGGATTCTTGACATTCGACAGGCTAGCTCTTTCGATAGATGTTCTGTTTTGTTCTTGATAGTATCAATATATACTATGGTACGTGTTAAATTATACGCCATAGTCATCCAAATTTCCTCCACAACACTTGTAAAAGCAGTGCAATAGTTAGACAGACCACGACTGTTAATAAACTCAAAACAGTAAGTTCACGCTTATACATTGTCTAATTCTATAATTCATATGAAAAATCAAAGAGGTATATTACACAGACCTGTTTTAACAATACTTACATACTTACGCCTGTTAGCCCTCATGGAGGAGCATAAGCCGCTCACCAGCATTCTCCATCCAATTCTGTCCTAGACAATCCTTTCCAGTTGTTTTCAGTTGCTATTTGTATTTTTCATGTCTTCTTCCGATTCTCGACGCAATGTGTTCTTCGCTATTTCTCTTTTCCATTTCCCATCAGGATTCCAAGTTAGTGCTTGCTTTGTGATGCAGTTTGGTTATTTCCGTAATGCATATTCTATCCGCTTCCAACATCTTTTCCTGATTTCCTCTTTAGCAGGGAGTTGGTTTGTTTTCTCCCACAACAGGTTTTTGCTGATGGTATCCGGTCAACGGACATTGAGTGTCTTCCGTACAGACAACTGTTTATAAATACTTGTACCTTTTTGATGATGGTTGCGGTAGTTCTCTAAGTTCCAGCTCCGTAATGTGAAACTGCCCTGTTTTAATGATACATTACGAATATAGTAATATAGTTGGTGATATCTGTTAGCATTACGTTATTCAAACAAGTTTTGGCATGAAAATCTATGAACTGAGCCACAACTACTAATCTCGTTGCAAAGTAGTTTTATACTATATTTATTGATAAAATCCAGGATATCTATGTATTCTCCATAATGTAAAAGTCTCAGATTGTCTTATAGTCATATCCAAATAGTTTTCAATTCATATACATTTTAAAGTTAGTAAGAGTCATTTCTGAAATATTGACTTTATTTAACTTTATCCATTATCTAAAGATTACTTATTTTCAACCAGGTGATCAATGGTTATTATGTAATGAAACAATAAATCAGGATTCATTAATTTAATTATACTAATGAATTCAAAAATCAAAATACAATGGCTTTAATAGTTGAATAATATATTTAGCCTTTGAATAATGTATCTAACTAAACAATTGCTACAACTTAAACCTGATTAACAGATTTCATTAATTTGTTGTTTACTCAATGTATAACTTCTTTATAAACATTTAGATAATCATTTTAAATAAACAATTAATCAAAATATATAAAAGTTTACCAAGTTTCCAAGAATCTTGTTGATTGTAACAATCTTATCTTCATAAATCAATTTTAAAAAAGAAAAAAAAACAATTTGTTTATCATTTATGAACTCATTTAGTGTTTTTTATTTCACCTTATTGTTTGTATCAAAATAATAGGAATTAAGAACAGAATTATAAACCATCTTATGATATTTTACTTTCGATTATTTCTTAACCAACAGGAATAACTATATTCTGTTAATGAAATAGCAAGATAATTGTATACTTGTTTATGATTAATCATCCCTATTTGTTGCGACTACTTATGCTACTGTATAGAAAAATATCATCTTTATTAAATATATTTCATTTGATGTAATATTAAAAGAATTTATACTAGATAGCTGGAGATGATCTATAGGAAACCATGTGAATAGATACTCTGTTAGTTGATATGTATCGGTAAGAGACATCTGCAATCTCTTAGGAATCGATAGTCTCTATAAGGCTTACACTAGCATTACTTAGTAATGTAGTTAGTCAGATTACTATTGAGTTGTTAAAGTCGTTAATGGCCACCTGTACTACTGAGATACATACTTGTATTAATCATACTAGGATTAGTAGTATCGTTATTTTTAACTTGACTGACATAATTAGGTTAGAACTAAATAATTGTTGGGACTAGTACCGTAAAAGAATGAATTTCATGTTTAATTATGCTTCATATTCCAAAGTTGTCTAGCTAAAGTTAGCCTGTAATGTAGATTATTTTCAACTGTTAACTTGAATCAATCATCTGGAAAGATAATATTAGTATTTGTTCCTTTACGATAAGGTACACTGATACTGATAAGCTTGTAATACTGACTCTGAAGTATCGTATGCAATTACATTCTCAGTTATACTGAAGTATATGCAATTTCCTTACTAGAAAGGGACAGTTCTACATAATTTGAAAAAAGTCATTTCAGGCGTTTCTTTCTCTGTTTTATTTTGACTCTAAACCATATTTTTTCTATTATTACAAGCGGAAATCAAACAACTGTTCATTTCATTTAACTATCCACATATATAAAAAGAGTTAATTTTAGTTAAATAATCCACTTAATATTAAATGGCTATTCATAATCACTTTTCTATAAATTAAGTGGTTAGAGGAAAGTATGATTTATATGTCATAATTAAAACATTTGAAGAGGGATACTTTTAATTGTTTAATTGGAGTAATTTTAATATGCTTATTTAGTTATATGATTAGTGGAAAAGTTTTACATTGTCATTGTTTATTGTATATATATATATATATATAAAATTACACTTTGATGGTTTAGATTTTTGTGGTGAGGTACATAATGTGTTCAGTTAATTTAAAATAATTATGGTGATTATTACAGTTTGACTACGTTTTTCAGTAGTATTTTGAATTCAAACTTCATTGTTCTTTGATTCCTTTCATTGCTATAATTACTCTCTGTTTACAATCCTGTTATCTTTAATTCCATCTTTTCAACCCTCTGCTGCTAGGCATTCCACTTCTGATTGGTGTTACATACTAGTTATGTCAGTGGACATAAATAGCATACACCATACTCGTCCTCCCTTGAAACGGTGGCTCTTACGACTGTTCTGCTCGCCATGACACTTTCTTCTTTGTCGCAGTCTAGGCCCCATTCTCGAGTCCGCCGGCCCGCTGACCTCCGTAGCGATGTCGACCTATCGGGCCGTCTAAATCTGATGTCCACTCAGCACCCGAGATGCCCAACGCCTGTCGACATAAGTAGAACCTCTTTTGCGTCATAGTGAACTTCAATTAATGATTAACAGCATATATATATATATATATATATATATATATATATAATTGCTTTTTTGGTTATAGATTTCTTCCCGAGCTCAAGTAAATATCATCCTCTGTGTTTTCTCACATACATATGTGACAAACGTCTATCACATTAATTTTTAGGTTAGTATTTAATTTTTTGAAGCAACATCCTTGAATAATGATAGTAAGCTTCATTGTTGAACGTATGTTCTGTATGTTCTTTCTGATGAATATTCATAAGTACCTAATATTATATTAAAGATTTAAATAACTAATTACTGACTATAACTATACTAGCCTAAAATATGAAACTTGTATTGTATACACTCTAAAAATAATTTGCGTTTACTTTTTCATTAAATTAAAGTGTTACTTTAACACTTTTTATTCATATCTCCCTGCAGAAAGTAACTTTGTTACAATGATACTATCTATACTTTTAATCAAACAATTCTCATTTCAAGCTTCCTGCTGTTTGTTGACTTTATTCAATTATTATTCTACTTTTGTTGTTTTTCTACGTGACCATGTTAAATTATAAATTAATCTTATAATATTCCTTTGCGTTTTATTCACTTACAGGACATATCATGCAAGCATATTATATGATCTTTAATGCCATTATATCATGATTAAAATTTTACAGATACACTATGATATTACTAGCGATATTACTTATTAAACTCTATATTTCAATATTCTCTATATGATTTTACTTCATTCATTCAAGTTCTGTGTATAATATTACAGTTTCCTAAATGATATTTACACACCTTGTAAAAAAATATCATACATATCTTTACTATCTAACAGAATTCTCAAGGTTTTCTTTAGATAGACTACCTAGTGACTGAAATATTGACAATGATTGAATATTTTGCATCATTTTCCTGAAAAAAAGAAAAGTAAAATAAAGAATATTTATATGATTTTCATTTAAGACATTGTTCTAACCAAACTGAATTCATTTCATTTTCTTACTTTTATTAATATGGAAAAATTCAATAATCATTTATATTTTGTATTGCCTTTTATAGTTAGAAATTTGTACATTGATTTCAATTCTGACTCGGCGACTTGCTTGAACATTTGAGCTATCTATTTCTACCCTCTAGATATTTCAATAAGTTATGTGTTTTTTTTTTGTTTTAACACATCATTATGCCTATTAATCACATAGCCTAGTTAGTTACACAAACATATAATCGGAAACATTGTGGTGGCTGAAAATATGCAGCAAAAAGAATGTGCATTATTCAGATGTCCATTACTGGACTGTTAAGTTTTAGCTGGTGACCATTCAATATTTGTCGTAAGGATCAACCAAGAAGTAAGAAACGGAAACTTGTTGAATACTTAGTATTGAGAATTCTATTTGTACCAAAAATATAATATTGAATAAGGCTAATAATAATAATCATTCATTTTTTCTAAAATATTGAGCATCAAGATAACACTATATACTAAGAGTAATAACAGCCTCCTCAACAGATCACAACACTTTGTAAAATGTCTCACGATATATTAATTTAATTATTTTCCTTTCGTGGTAATTGTTTAATGAGGTTTATTTTTTTATCGCCTTAACAACAAATCTCAGTATTGCCATTTGTGATAATGTTCGTTGATTTTTACAAAGTATTTTTTTAGTTATTCATTTAATTTAAGTTGTAATTACTAAATAACTTAGTTACTTACCTACGCCTGTTACTTCCAATGGAACATAGGCCGTCGACCAGCATTCTTTAAACCGCTCTCTCCTCGGCCTTCCTTTCTAGTTCTATAGAATTGTTGTCAATTCTTTTCATAACTGTCTCCATGCCTCAGCGTAATGTGTTCTTTGGTCTTCCTCTTCTCCTTTGGCCTTTAGGATTCCATGAGATGATTTACCTTGTGATGCAGTTCGGTGCTTTCTTCAATGTGTGTCCTATCCACTCCCATCGCTGCTTCCTGATTTCTTCCTCCTCTAAGAATAAGTCCAAATATAATTATTTATTGATCTAATCGATATACAGCATGCAATCAAATGAAAAAAATAAACCTTATTTTACTTGTATTATATTCTCTTAGCACATTTATTCCCAACTGTCAAGTTTTTCTGATAAGTTACATTACGAAATTATTAATCCTTTTTCAAACTTGAAATTAGTTTAAAACAATCCACAATCAATTCATGAATATAACTTTATTTATATACCTACTTTACCATGGTTATAAAATCAGAATAAAAATTTCCCCTTTTTTATCCTTACAGAAGATAACTAATTTCTTTTTATGACATAATATTTATATAGTCTCACGTGTATTTACAAATGTACTGCTAAAACTCTAATAATACTTAATGAAACATAAAGTAAACAAGTCTCGTTTTTCCGATAATTTGATTAGTATGCCATTAAGTCTAAAAAAAATAGTTGATCAATCAGAGGGACAGATGAAGTAGACATTTTGTTACAGTATCATGAAAATGAAGCAATCAATAAACGAAATTCGTTGAGTTAATGTTCTCATCACGAAACATGACAAGACATAAATATTCAATTACAAACAGTCTATTTTTAATGTCTCAGGGTTTTTTTCGAAAGAAATATTCCAGTTAGCAGAGTTTAATTATAGTAACAAGACAAAGATTGATCAGTTTAAATTGGAAACTTTTTGGTCGAGGTAGATAAAATAGTTTTATATATTGTCTGTTTATGTTGTATGTTGAAGGACTTGAATGATGAACGTGACACAGCTATTCAACTTGCGATCTGAAATATCTGTGAGACATTAGAAAGCACAAATATCAACTGGGACCATCATCATCTAACTGCACCACGAGGCAAGCCCCAAGTTACAACCCTGAAGGGAAACGGACACGAGGAAGAATAAAGAACACGCTGCATCGAGAATTGTAAGCAAACATGAAAAGGATCAACAAAAACTGTAAACGACTGGAAAAGTTGGCCCAGGTAAGAGGTGGTTGGAAAGTCTTTGCTGGTTGCCTATGGTTGTCCACGACGGGTAACAGGTTGCAGTAGGTAAGTAATAAATTTAAATACATCAACCTTGTCATCTTGTCAGTTGAAAGATGAATTTGTTTAAGAGTATATTTCCATACTTAAAGAAAATTATATATGACACTTATCAAAATATAAACATATTTTTATTAGGCAAACATGCCATCAGAATATAAAGCGTAGAACTTAAATTACTTTTCAAATTTGATATATTGACAGTGTAATAACTATCTAACCCTATCTAAATTACGTTATGAATAACTTCATGAGATATACTTTTCTTCTCTGTGGATAACAAGTGGATAATAAGTAACTATCAGAACTCAGTAGCTAAGTGAAAAACGTGATTGTTTTTGAAACAAACGTCAATGGGTTTGAGTCCCAGAGTGAACATCAACACTGAGATGCGGGTACATCCAGCTGACGAGTTCCAAATAGGACGAAAAGCGCTTCCTGGATTTCACTGCTAGCCACTGTCCATTAGTGATTATAACAAATATCACTGTACATAATCCCGTTGTATTTTGTTGCTCGTTACTAAACTGTATCCAATGATGCTAAAAAACATAGTAACAATAAAATAGAAATGGTAAGAACTATTCAGATCACCAAATCATTTGATTAAATATCATAAATAACTATAAAATGATCTTTTCTAATGAACAACTTACTATTTCCATTTTTTTACTAGATCACAAATCCAATCAATAAATTTTTAATGACCTATTAACCTTGAATTTTGAACAGAACAGCCATTTATAAAACTAGATAATTTAAAGGAAAATAAAATAAAAATTCAAAGTTTCATTTAATTTAATTTTTTTATTGATTAATCAGCAATCTTGAATAAATAATCCATCATTATAATTTATCTCAACGGTTTGATTCAGACCAATTTCTTTAAATGAAAGTTTGTGATTTCAATACTCGAGAACTAATATAACCAATAAAAATATAAAGAATTTAAATATTGAGCTAAAATGGCAATTTTTAAGTGATCAGTGTAAAATATGACCATGATTACACTGATTAAAATGTTGTTCTTTTTTGACTTGCTACATATCATAAAGATTTATGCTATCTCAATAGTTGAAATCATGAGTCAATTGATGCTAGACCACCATGGAAAACCTAGAAGCACTGGATGGCCGTTTCGTCCTAGTATGGGACTACTCAGAAGTGCTTATCCATGATCCCGCCTCCGCGAGACTCGAACCCAGGATCTATCAGTTTTGCGTGCGAGCGCTTAACTATTAGACCACTGGGTTGGCCGGCATCCAACGGTGTTAATGTCTAATTTCAACCAATCCACGAAATTGAGCGAAACTGATAGGTTCTGAGTTCGAATCGCACAGGGTCGGGATCGTGAATGTGCACCACTGTGGAGTCCCATACTAGGACGAAATGGCTGTCCACTACTTCCAGGTTTTCCATGGTGGTCTAGTTTCAATTTACTCATGATTTCAACTATTAAAATCACTAAAATTTCCACAAAACCCCTTCTGATATTTATGTTATCGTTAGAAATTCTCTCATTGAATAGATTAAATAAATCTTTCATTTATTCAATGAATATTTCAACCATATTTTGCGTGAGACTATAAATTATGAACGACCTTTGAGTGACGCTGAAGTGACCTTGAGTGTGGACATTTAGTGATTAGGATTAAATGAGGGTTATAAAGCAGTTAGAATTCTCATTTATAGTTGATGGTTAGAGTTAAAAATTAGATTTAGGGTTTTCATCATGAACTGACATCAGCTATAATGCCAAAACTGTATTTAGCCAAATATACGAATGAATTTCGTGTCAAAATTCGTGACTCGTTATTTTATATCTGATTGGTTCATCCATAAATTATAGTCTTGCCATATTTTGTTTATCTTGATCAATGTTTTACTTATACATGTAGGTATTAAATAAATGAGTTGTTTCCTCGATATGTAATATGAAATCACTTGAAAATTTAAAGACGATGTATATGTAATCCTATAGTTGCATGATTGAAAGCAGTTTTATAGCTTTATTTTTTAACCCCAGAAAAAGGTAAACATTGATGCCTAAATCATGTACAATTTCCAGGATATTATATCTTATCAAAATTACACTTACGTAGTTAACTACATTGTTTGGGCAATATGAAAACATTTACATAAACAACTGTATGTTTATGAAGTTAAGTTCTATTTATAAAGTGATATACACCCAGTTGTCATTTAGTTTATATTGGACATTACTGATTATATCTACTAATAAAAGACTGATAAAATATTGTTTCGTACTTACACTATTGTTCAATATATTTACTTATTTCTTAATGCTTAATTTTTACAGTTTAAATCACGACTCGATCTAAGCTAGATCACCACTGAGAACCTGAAAGCACTGGATGGCCGTTTTGTCCTAAATGAAACTCTTGGAGTTCTAGTCAGAAGCCGTGACCAATAAAGTTCAATCCATGTCGACCGTGAGTTAGTTATTCACTTCAGGCAATGGATGAAGGGCTGTGAAAGATCATGGATCGATTGAAGTTAGATACTAACACCGTTGGTTGCCGGCTTGATGGTCTAGAGGTAAGGCGTTCAAGCGCGACACTGAAGGTCTTGGGTTCGAGTTCGATGTGCAAGATCGTGAATGTACACTGTTGAATAATCCCATACTAGGAAAAAACGGTCATCCACTTCTTCCAGGTTTTCAATGATGGTCTAGATACAATCTCCATTAATCCTAATATTGATAATATTTAATTGTCATAGTCACATTAGAAATGTTTATATCTGTATAACTCTAGACTCATTAACATCATTTTATTCTTTATATATTTATCCATCATTTTCATATGTTATTCATTATGAAGTAAGCTTTAATTGCTTAATTCATTTCTCACTAATGTCATATGTACATGTAATGATTTATTGTTTACTAATTGTATTTTAGTAGAGATAATTACTTGAATAAGGAAATAAAACACTTAATAACGATAAACATAACGCAAGTAATGAATGGAATAAACATTTCTGTACATGTTTATAAACAAAATACTCAAGTTTAAACATACAGCATGAAAACAAAACGCTATACACTTAATCTAGTATTTCTATAGATGTGACTATGAAGAGATATGAGGTTCATAGTAAGTGAAATAACAAGCAAAAATATTCAGAATCAATCAGAATATTTGAGATTAAACTAATACATGAATTGTACAGATATTGAATAATCCAATTAAAACATCAGATTATGTTTATTCATGAATATGAACTAATATTCATTAGCACACTTCAACAATACAAAAGTCTTCGTGAAGAGCAATACCGAACTAAATGTACAATCCAAAGGTTTCAGTAACTGATTATGGTTGACAATATTTTCTTGTACTATTATGAATATTAACCGATAGTGTATGTAATTTTCACCGATCATAAATAACATTTAGAATGAATACAGACAATTATAACTCGGAAATTCTTTTAATTTTGTTGGTTCATGAAGTGTTATTAATAAAAATTGAATTATTAACAACCGTTCATGGCATCACCAAACATTTCGAACCAACTATTTAACAAAATCTTTATTTAATTGTTTGTTTTCTATCAATAGACTAGCCCCCCCCCCCAGAAGAGAATTGTTGAAAGTCAAGATGAAAACTTCAGAAAATAAGTTATTTGTTGTTAAAACTCTTTTATACCTTATGAATAATGAAATTTAAGATAAAGTCCTGGTTTGTAACTCTTATTATCAACAAGGACTTTAAAATAGAGTAATATTTGATATACATCATAAATTAGATGACAGAAATTGCTCGAATAATATCAACTGAAACATTTAAAGGTAATATATTGAAAAAATCATCATGAATGCACGAAAAAATGTTGAAACCTGTTATATCACATAACTGATAGTTACCATTCATATGTGAAGATTGGTTAAATTTACGCTCGATTTTCAACATAGAGATATCAAAGGTTCTAAAGTTCAAACCGCTGAATTTTAGCTCAGTGACTACATAAATATCAGAGGACTTGGTGCTCAGAAGTTTACATCACTTTGTCAATAAATCAATTTCATATCAACATATATACTACCTGTAAATATAATCATCAGGTTAGGTCAATACATACTGAAATGTCCAAAAAACATAGATTTACATTAAGTGAAATAACAAGTTTGATTTGGAATTGTCCCCATACATTTGTGTTAGTTTGAGCTCTAGGATCTCACTATGTCATCTAATTCTATATAATGTTCCAAATAAATTCACATTATTATTGCTCTATAGATCACACTAAAATATAAAATGCATGTAAGGTAAAATTATTTTAGAAATCATTAGGATGTCAAAGGAATCTAATGAATGATGTAACCTGGTTCAAATCAAAAAGTATAAATACATTTATTATATCTAATTACACCTTAACATTACCATTAGTAAATAAAAAAGTGCAATAAAGTGTGTCACTATTGGAGAATGTACCACACTAGACATTTTTTCTTTTCATTCAATAGTTAGATTTAAGTACCAAATATGTTGCAAGAGTTCATCTAGTAAGTGACTCATGATTTTAACCATTGAAATTACTATAATATCTACAAAACCCATCTGATATTAATCAACATGTGTTCACTAGTGAATGGCTTCAAGAGGTATATCCTGGAGTTCTTGTGAGAATTAGTGACCAGTGCAGTTCAACCAGGTCTGTTGTGAGATAGTAACTCCCTGAAGACAATGGTGGATGTGTCGCTCAATTTCGTGGATTAGTTGAATTTCGACATTACCACGTTGGATACCGGCTCAGTGGTCTAGTGGTTAAGTGCTCGCGCGCGAAGCCAGTAGGTCCTGGGTTCGAACCCCGCAGAAGGGTTCCACGATAGGACGAAACGGCCGTCCAGTCCTTGCAGGTTTTCTACGGTCTAGCTTCAATTGATTCATGATCTTAACCATTGAAACGAGACATTTGTTCATTAAATGACTATAGATTATAGAATGCTTACTTACTTACTTACTTACGGCTGTTACGCCCAATGGAGCATAGGCCGTCGACCAGCATTCTCCAACCCACTCTGTCCTGGGCCTTCTTTTCTAGTTCCATCCAATTCTTGTTCATTTTTCTCATGTCTAGCTCCATTTCTCGGCGTAATGTGTTCTTTGGTCTTCCTCTCCTCCTTCGACCTTGAGGATTCCATATGAGGGCTTGTCTTGTGACGCAGTTCCGTGCTTTCCTCAATATGTGTCCTATCCATTTCCAGCGTTTCTTTCTGAGTTCTTCCTCCACTGGGATCTGATTTGTTCTCTCCCACAGTAGGTTGATGCTAATAGTGTCCGGCCAACAGATCCGAGGTAAATAAGGCTCATACGGTAGAACTGTCTTCACATTTAAATTAAAAATCCTGACTTTGGTGTTGGTTGTCAATTGTTTTGAGTTCCAGATATTCTTCAGTTGTAAATATACTGCTCTTGCTTTGCCGATCCGTGCCTTCACATCTACATCACATCCACCGTGTACATCAATGATGCTGCCCAAATATGTAAAGGTTTTTATGTCTTCCAAATCCTCTCAGTCAATTGTGATTGGATTGGTGCATACTGTGTTATACCGGAGAATCTTGCTTTTCCCTTTGTGTATATTGAGACTAAATGCTGTTGAGACTGTTGCTACACTGAAAATCTTCTCCTGCATTTGTTGTTGCGTTTGCGATAGAAGAGCAAGATCATCTGAGAACTCTGGATCATCCAATTGCATCCTAGCTGTCCACTGTATCCCGTGCTTCCCTTCAGATGTTGACATCATCATGATCCAGTCGATCACCAGGAGAAAGAGAAAGGGTGAGAGTTAGCAACCTTGTCTGACACCGGTCTTTACTTCGAACGACTTTGTCAACTGTCCTCCATGAACGATTTTGCAGTTTAATCCATCGCAGGAATTCCGTATGATATTGACTATCTTCTGAGGCACGCCGTAGTGTCGAAGAAGCTTCCATAGGGTTGTTCTGTCCACTCTGTCAAATGCTTTTTCGTAGTCGATGAAGTTGATATAGAGTGATGAATTCCATTCAATTGATTGTTCCACAATGATCCGTAGAGTTGCGATTTGGTTTGTGCACAATCTATCCTTACGGAATCCTGCCTGTTGTTCGCGAAGTTGGGCGTCTACGGAGTCCTTCATCCTGTTTAACAATACCCTGTTGAGGACTTTTCCTGGTATTGAGAGAAGAGTGATTCCCCTGTAGTTATCACAGTTGCTGAGATCGCCTTTCTTTGGTATTTTGACTAGAAGTCCTTCTTTCCAGTCTTTTGGTACCTGTTCCTCATCCCAGATCTTTCTGAAGAGAATGTGGAGTATCCTTGCAGTTGCCGCTACGTCTGCTTTCAGTGCCTCTGCTGGAATGCTGTCTAGTCCTTCTGCTTTGCCACACTTGTTTTGTCTGGTGGTCATGCTGATTTCTTCAATTGTTGATGGGCCAACATCGATTGGAAGGTCCGTGAGTGCTGCTTCGATGTTGGGTGGGTTCAGTGGGGCTGGTCGATTCAAGAGTTCTTTGAAGTGTTTTACCCCCCTGTTTCGTTGTTCTTCAATGTTGGTGATTATCTTGCCTTCCTTGTTTTTCACTGGTCGTTCTGGTTTACGGTGATTTCCAGAGAGTTTCTTTGTTGTGTCATACAGTTATAGAATGCTACCATCTTGCAATTATTCGATATAAGGTTATTTAACTTATTTAGATAAAACAATATTCCTTGTTTCACAAGTGAAATTGAAATTATTACGATGATATTAAAGTCAAATATTTCACATACAAGCTAAATAACCAGTCTGCTAATATGTACTGATTAAGCCATATTATCAATGGATTTAGAAAGTAGAGGAACTATTAAGTTCATTAAACATACATTGCACTTCAAATATTGATTAATTATGTAAATAAAACACAGCTTTGCTTATTATGTCATTGACTGTCAAATTTATATGCATCTAAAAATATCTATACTGTTACAATAGATTCACAGTTATGTCATCAGAGATTTACTTAAATGTAAATATGTCTATTAAAATTCTAAACAAAAATTAAAATAGAGTATATGATAATTAAGTTTACAAAACTAAATGTCATCAACAATCATCTTAGCCATTTACATCTATCCTACCCAGTAAAAATTGTTTATTACAACCTGAAGAAACTTATTAGTAGATACATCTAAGTACATTAGTCATTTATAATTTATGATTAAAACATAGAAGTATGCTTTACTTAATAAAACCTTTATTTTTTAAGAACACTGAAGTAAACTCAACCTTACATTCTTTTATGATTTTATTATATAATTATGAACTCCGCCTGGAGCCCCTTTGGGACTACTGTCGGTCCCAAACCCAGATGAAAGAGGGGGGTTGGGTATGGGGTTAGAGACCCCATCCAGTAGGAAACTAACTCGCTAAAAAAACGCTAATCAGAAATTATTCAAACCATATGATTATGAAACATTATTTTAATTGATTTTGATGGAGTTTTGTTCTCTGAGCTGGATGGTTTGGTCCAAACCATCCAGCTACATAATCTTCTCTACTATATTCTAATTAATCTTTATTGTTTAGTTTCTCAAATCGTTTATAAAGAAAATATGAAACAATTCTAATTGTTTTATTCATATTGTGTTAGGAAAAACCAAAATACATTTATTCTTTTGTAATACAATCAGTTTATATCCTGTTACATAAAAGATAAATGATTAAAATATATTTCCATGAATGAAGAATGAATTTTAGAAAATTTATTATGCGTTATATGGACTAGTAAAATTTTGCGTGACTAAAGTAATCTTAATAAATTAAATAGATTTTATAGATTAACTCATAAATATATCGAGATCAGTTTCATTTTAAAAAGTAGTGTAATAAACGCTTAAATAACTTAGAAAAACCAAAGTAGAGATTAGTATTTTACCTGCATCCTAAAATTAATGTTCATTCTTAGGCTTGAATCCAGTATCATTCGCTTCAAATACCAACACGTTATCCATTTAGCTAATGAGTCCTAACAGCCACTTGCTTTTGGAATGGAGTGAAGTTTAAATTCATTTTGTATTGTTTGTTCGAATATTTTTATTGATGTTTAGGACTGCAACTGATCAATCTCTTATTGGCTATATGTGCATCTTATGTGGATTGTATCGATGTCGTTAGTGGCTATCAGGACTCAGTAGCTAAATGGATAACGTGATCGCGTTTGAAGCGATCGTCACTGGGTTTCAGCCCCGGAGTGGACAACAACACTGAGATGCAGGTACATCCAACTGACGAGTCCCAATGAGGACGAGAGGCGCTTCCTTGATTCCACTGTTAGCCACCATCCATCTTTGCATATAATGCTCATGACTTAATGCGATGTAGAAGCGATCTGTATAAGATGTAGATATAGCTAATAAGAGATTGATCAATTGCAGTCCTAAACATCAATGAGAAAACTTAAACAAACAATACAAAATGAATTTAGTGATTGGTATTTTGTTTTAAAGATTTATTAGACTTATTTACTCATTCATATCAGAATAATATCTGGTTTATTACAAAACTGATACTCTTGGTTGCAATCTTTGGAAACTTGAAGTAAAAGAACACAAGTGAAAAGTAACGGAATGAATATGAATTTATCCCTTGTAAACCTAATAGGCTAAGAAAGGAGGATATAAGATTACTCAAGGTAGTAAAAAAGTCCACGAAAGAAATAGAGATCAATGGAATTTTCTACTAACTTATAAGTTCAACATTTATGCAGACGACAAAAGTCATTTATAAATAACATTTGTGTGTTACATATATATAAGTATTGTAACAATGAAACAATAATAGAACGAAACCAAATATATATCTCAGATATTCATTATACTTCAATAACAATTGTTTAAAATTCTCAAGTATTTAAACACCTAAAAATAACTGAATCCAACCAATAATAGCAATCATGATACACATCTTAGAGTAGATATAACGACGATTGTTCATCATGTGTACCAAACTGTTAGTATATAACTACAGATATTTAGAATGAATTGTTATCACCCTTACATAAACAATAAAATGTAGCAATTCTTATGATTTGTATTTATCAAGTTTAATAGCTCAATTTATGAGCCGATCTAAGCTAGACCATCATTGGAAAGCTGGAAGCACTGAACGACCATACTATCCTAGTATGCTAATCCTCATCAGTTTGCATCGACGATCCCATGACCTTCGGTATCGTGCGCGAACGCCTAAATTCTAGATTACTGAACTGCCATCCAACGGTGTTCATGTCTAACTTCAATCGATCTATGATCTTGTACACAGCTGAGTCCCGTACGTCCATCCAGTGCTTCGAAATTTTCATTGGTGTTTTAGCTTACATTGACTCATGAATTCAACTATTAAAATTACTATAATCTCCACAAATTACTATTCTGATTTGTCAGTTTATTTAGTCACATAAAAATCTGCAAGGAAAGGAAATATGAAACAGCTTTACAATACAACGAAGAAACTAGCAGGGAACTATAGTAAACCAGAGAGACCGGTCAAGGACAAAGAAGGCAGGCCAACCACTGTAATTCAGCAACAGCAGAACAGATGGGTAGAGTACTTTGAGGAACTCCTAAATAGGCCGGCTCCAATGAATCCACTGGACATCGAAGCAGCACACACAGATCTTCCTGTAGATGTCAATCCACCAACGACCGAAGAAATCAGGATGACCATCAGACAAATCAAGAGCGGGAAAGCAGTAGGACCCGACAATATACCAGCTGAAGCCCTGGAGTCAGCCATTGACGTAACTACAAGCATGCTTCATCTTCTATTCAAGAAGATTTGGGAGGAGGAACAAGTGTCAATGGACTGGAAAGAAGGATACCTCATCAAGATTCCAAAGAAAGGAGATCTGAGCAAATGTGAAAATTACAGAGGCATTACACCACTGTCAATACCAGGAAAAGTCTTTAACAGAGTGTTACTGAGCAGGATGAAAGACGCAGTAGACGCTCAACTTCGAGATCAACAAGCTGGATTCCGTAAGGATCAGTAGTGCACAGACCAAATTGCGACACTAAGGATCATCGTCTAACAATCAATTGAGTGGAACTCGTCACTTTACATCAACTTCATTGATTATGAAAAGGCATTTGACAGTGTAGATAGGAGAACGTTATGGAAACTTCTTCGACACTACGGAGTTCCTGAGAAGATTGTCAATATTTTCCGGAGCTCATACGACGGACTACAGTGCAAAGTAGTGCATGGAGGACAGCTGACAGATGCATTCCAAGTAAGGACCGGAGTCAGACAAGGTTGTCTACTCTCTTCCTTCCTCTTTCTTCTGGTGGTCGACTGGATTATGAAGACCTCGACATCTGAGGGAAATCACGGCATACAATGGACAGCTCAGAACCAATTAGACGATTTGGACTTCCCAGATGACCTAGCCCTCCCATCCCATACACACGAACAAATGTAGAGAAAGACAGCCAACATAGCAGCAGTCTCTGCATCAGTAAGCCTCAACATACACAAGGGGTAAAATAAGGTCCTCAAGCACAACACGGAGAACAGCAATCCCATCACTCTTCATGGCGAAACTCTGGAAGATGTAGAATTCTCCATATACCTGGGAAGCATCATCAATGAACAAGGAGGTTCAGATGCAGACGTAAAGGCGAGAATTGACAAAGCGAGGACAGAATTCCTACAATTGAAGAACATATGGAACTCAAAACAACTCTCAACCAATATCAAAGTCACAATCTTTAATACCAACTTCAAGGCAGCTCTACTGTATGGAGCTGAAACTTGTAGAAATACTACATCCATCATCAAGATGGTATAAGTATTTATAAATAGATGTCTACGCAAAATACTCAACATCCACTAGCTGGATACCATCAGCAACAACCTACTGTGGGAGAGAACAAACCAGCTACCAGCTGAAGAGAAAATTAGGAAAAGACAATGGAAATGGATAAGACATACATTACGCAAATCATCAAACTGCATCATTAGGTATGCCCTAACTTGGAATCCTGAAGGTAAGTGGAAAAGTGGATGGCCAAAGAACACATTACGTCGAGATATAAGAATTATGAATAAGAACTGGAAAGAGCTGTAAAGGATTGCTTTGGACAGGGTTGGATGGAGAATGTTGGTGAGCGGCCTATGCTTCTTCACGAGGAGTAACAGGCGTAATTAAGTGAGCAAGTAAATCAGTCACATAATGTTTGACAATGAGATTGTCATTTGAAATAGTAAAAGCGGAAAAACAAGATGATCAGTATTTTCTAAAACAAAAGTTTCAAACATAGAGATTTCTGTCATAAACTCAATATTTTACATCATGCTGATTCGAAGTACACTATTTAAACAGTAATGGAAATATATAATGTATAGAAATAATTTTCATGTTTACAATTCGAAAAACAATCGAATTCGATCATTTAAAAATCTATAGATATCCAACTCTGCTACTTTCTAGGTAGTTAAATAATTACTTACGCCTGTTACCCCTCATGGAGGAGCATAAACCGCTCACCAGCATTCTCCATCGACTTTGTCCTAGACAATCCTTTTCAGTTCCTTCCAGTTGCTATCCATTCTTTTCATATCTGATTCCAATTCTCGACGCTCTATATTCTTCGGTACTCATCTTAGTTAAATAGTTAGTTATTACCTTCTTCAAGATTTTAAAAGGTACTGAGTTTTTGGTGTCCGATTGTACGACAAAATATTATTGATGGACAAAAGAGTGAAACTCAGTCCAATCAATCACACCATTTACGTCAAATGTTTTATCATTCAGAAATTACTGATCATGGCGATTATTTTTTTTGGTTCTTTTTCAAGATCTATTGTCAAAGACATTATATGCGGAAAAATCCGTTTCTCAATAAGTGAATGAGTTATCCTTGTTAAAATTCGAAACTTTGTAAAGGGCTAGTCTCTAGCAATAAGAGTCACTGAAAGTCATAATTATATAATCCATATAAAACATATATGTGATTTTTTCTCTGCCAAATTATGTTGTTTTGATGGTACCTGACCAACGGATCTGGAGTATTTTGTGTATATAACAGTTTGTATATACAAATAGGTACTAATAGACATTACAAAGTATTTAAGGTTACATTGGAACCTGAAAAAATGTTGACCATGGTTAGTATGAATCCCGAATTCAATAAAATTGATTTTTGACAACTTGTAAACGTTAAATAATTATCATTATCTTGGTATTTGATAAAGTAAATCTGATTAAATTTCCTTCAGCGTATAGTCGTACTTACTTACGACTGTTACTCCCGATTGAGCATAGGCCGCCGACCATCATTATCCAACCCATTCTGTCCTGGGCCTTCTTTTCCAGTTCTATCCAATTGTTATCACTTCTTTTCATAAATGCCTCCATTCCTCGGCCTAATGTGCTCTTTGGTATTCCTCTTTGCCTTCGGCCTACAGGATTCCAAGTGAGAGCTTACCTTGTGACGCAGTTCGGTGCTCTCCTCAATGTGTGTCCTATCCACTCCTATCGCTCCTTCCTCCACTGGGATCTGGTTTGTTCTTTCCCACAATAGGTTGATGCTGATAGTGTCTGACCAATGGATCCGAAGTATTTTGTGTAGACAACTATTATTAAACACTTGTATCTTCTGGATGATGCTAGTGGTAGTTCTCCAGGTTTCCGCCACATACAGTACAACTATTTTGACATTTGTATTGAAAATCCTGACTTTGGTATTGGTTGACAATTGTTTTGAGTTGCAGGTGTTCTTCAGTTGCAAACATGCTACTGTTACTTTGCCGATTCGTGCCTTTACATCTGCATCAGATCCACCATGATATAGTCTTACTGATCTTTACCAAATTCCAAATATTTATTTATAAATCATTTTCTTGTTATTGTTTCCTGTATTATTTTTTTCTTTACTTCACGAAATTTTCAATATATGTGATGAACACATATAAGGATTATTGAATAAACTCAAATTTGAATAATAATAATAATATCAACAATAGTAATGATATTAATAATAATAATAGTAAATCCTTGTTAATAAATATTTTATTCATTATTTGTATTTTTCTTTTTTTCAAATTTCTTTTTTCTTTCTTTTCTAGATTTCCCAAATGTATACAAAATAGGTAAGATGAAGATTATTTCTTTTCCCATCCAAAATTAAATATTTTTAATCAAACAGTTTTTAAAAAAATAATTTTTCTCCATAATTCATTATTATTTATCTACCTCATCTTTATTAACATACAGATAACATTTATTATCTGAAACCACAATAACAATAATAACAATAATAGAAATAATAATAATAGTATTAGTAATAATGGTAGTAATAATAATGATAATAATAATAGTAATGATAATAATGGTCATAGTAATAATAATAATAATAATAGTAATAATAATAGTAATGATATTATTTATTTTTTTTAAAAAGATAGAAAAATGAATAAAACAAATTATGTGTACATAATGTACATTAGTTTTCCTGTCTGGTAAACTAGGTTGTAGTAATATCTAATATATAATAAAATACTATTGATAAAAACATTATGACCATTATGCATTTTCGTTGATGTTTTTTTAGGTTAACGATTAATATATTTTCGATAAAGATGTCTGAGACACAATAATAATAATAATCTTTGAAAAATTCCCACATTGTGATTTAGAACAACATATGTAAGCGAATAATATTGTTTTCGATTAGATCCTCATCAGCTATTAGTCTAATATACAATAATATTTACGTGTATATAGGAAATCATTAAACCAATCAAGATAGTTTATGAGTCCATGATAACATTGGAATAGATTACATAAATAAGTGAAAAGAACAAATTGGTAGTGTAATGACAGGTGTACTGGTTGTGATAAGAATCAATGTTACATAAGAGAAAATAGGTTAATGATTAGAAAAATATAGACACTGAAATAACATTCATAAAAATTCTAAGATTACGGAATAAGAAATGTTCAGATAATTGAACCGTGAAACGTATGTTTGAGAAAAAAACAAAATGGCAGGAGGGGTGAAGAAAAATAAACGGAGAGAGAGTACGGAAAATAATAAATAAAATCAAGGGAGAAATAAGGGTGTTACAAATTTCTTCTGAACACAAAGACTTGGTTTGTTGGCTCGAACGCCTATAGCTTCTGCTATGTGTTAGAGACGAGATCGAACACCATAAGGAAAACGAGTAGGAATATGATAAATAACTTTAAATGGCTTATTTCTGTCTACTACATAACCGCTATCGATCAAGTATGATAGAACCGAGCGGCGAATTGACTTGACAGTACCTTTTCCTAACCATGAATTAAGGTGTTCACTAACGCTTTGGTTCAGTTGTCTGGTAGTGCGCCCAATATAGCTTTTTCCACAGGAGGATCTGAATTCGTAGGCACACATGGAAGTGGTATAACCAGGTAAATTATCCTTTAGTTGCAGAATCACCATAGATCGGATCTAGTACGATAGACAGAGGTTGGCTGCATTAAGCGTTCTCCTCACTGCTTTAGTCAGTCTATCACGTTGTACATCACCAGCTAAATCTCCATTGAATTGCAACTTCAGGAAGAGAGCTTTCTTACTAGCCGTTGATGTCGCTATTTTCTTGTTTGTTACACACAAGTGTTTCTTGTGAAAACCATGTGAATAACCCATTTCAATCAACATATTATGTATGAGCTCTAATTCCTTGTTAATTGTATCGACTGAACATATCTTAATAGCTCCAGTACACCTGTCATTACACTACCAATTTGTTCTTTTCACTTATTTATGTAATCTATTCCAATGTTATCATGGACTCATAAACTATCTTGATTGGTTTAATAATTTCCTATATACACGTAAATATTATTGTATATTAGACTAATAGCTGATGAGGATCTAATCGAAAACAATATTATTCGCTTACATATGTTGTTCTAAATCATAATAATGTTTGCTAAATGCTAATTAAACTGTACCATCAGCAATAACCTGTTATGGTAAAGAAAACATCAGCTTCCAGTTAAAGAGGAAATTAGAACAAGAAAATGGAGGTGGATAGAACTTAGGTTGTGAAAATCATCAAACCGTATCATGAGGCAAGCGCTAATTCGGAATCCTGAAGGGAAACGGAAAAGAAAATGAGCAAAGACATTTCATAAAGAATCATATGAAAAGAATGAGTATCAACTAGAAACAACTGGAAAGGATTGTCCAGGACAGATTTAAATGGAGAATGCTAGTGGGCGGCCTTTGCTCGTTTATGAAGGGTAACAGGCGTAAGTAAGGTTTATTAGTGTTGTGAAGTATAGTAAATAATTACATTATGATTCTAAATTATATGACACATACATCCATAGAAAATGATGGCTTAAATGGAATACATTTCAAAGTTGATATTGATTAAAAGCTAAATTCGTTTAATTTGAAACTAGTCATCTGGACTTATTTACACCCATGTTGGTGTTTGAACAAAAGTTCGGGACCAGTATCCTTTCCCTAGTAGGACGAGTAATTTAATACTAGGATGTAGATACATTCAGCTGATGATCCCGAAGTAAGAGCAATTGCGTGTCCTGAATTTTTCGGCTAGTAATTAGTCCTAAAATCATTTAATTATAAAAACATAGAGACCAATGAGAGATCATCATCTAATTCAATTGACGGGGGTTACATTTTTCGAAACTTTTACTGAAATTTTATAGACCGGTTAACTTAGCAAATTTAGTGATTTTGTGGGTATATCTTCCAAATGAACATATATTCTATAGAAAAGTGTAGTAACCTAATTTATTTAGATTCACGTGACCTTTAAATCCAATAACATGTTCAAAGAAGCTGGGTATTTACTTTTAGTTTTTAAATTCCTATCGAAAATCACGCATGATAAATGTCTTGGATAGATGTGTTAGTTGACTTTGTGAATTAGTACGTCTTGATGATTAGTATATAGCAGTCTTGTTAACATTAAACAAAATGACCAGGATGAAACGAAATGAGCTCTATAAAATATCACATATTGTCCTTTTACTTATATTAATCCATACGAAATAACTTCCCCCTCTTTACTTAAGTCATTTATGATAAATATTATTCAGTGAATGAACCTATGAGATCAACAATAGATCTAGAAGACTTTCCATTTCCTTTTTTATTTTTAAGAAGCTACTTTATATTATAAAAGAACTCATCTCATGATGTCTTAGTGATAGAATGAATGCCTGGCAATAAAATGGTCATTATCATTAGTATTCTATGATCAAAAAGTTGCCAGAGGATCTTTCAGAGTTTGCTTCAAACAGTAAATATTAGGTAAGATCAACCGGTTTGGATAGATTGATGCACTAAACCAGTTTTTATAATTGACTTATAAATTGAATCTAACACAAAAAACTAATGTAATATTTTGCAAATTATGTCTCTTGAAAGCAGCCGGTAATTTTTTGATATTGCACAGTGGGAAAACTAAAGGTTTTGAGTACACTCTAACGTATTTCAAGTAAGAATAAGACTTTAATTACGCTGCAAATATATTTGATCCTATTTATAAGTGATAGTCCAATAAAAATAAAAACGATATCTTATGAAGATGCATAAATTCCAAGGTGCTTTACACTGTAGACTGATTTTCGGAATAGACACAAGAAAATCAAATAGCTCCTTTTTGTGCTATTTTGTAATCATGTTTTCACACTTTGATATGATAATGTTGAGACAATCTCAACGTAAAATTAAGCTCTATTATCTATAATTTCTAGTTCATATTAATTATTGGTGACAGATATACGACCAATGTTCCAGAATTCGGTAGACTTTCAGTTACTTCAGATTAAAAACATTTTGCTAACAGAAGTACCTTCCACATTCAACTGTATTAAAAATAGAAGTTAAAAAACACCATTTTATCACTCTTACCTGATTGGTGAAACTGGGAATGGCTTAGCTACGCTAATTGATCACCTTGATAACCATCACTATATAAATCTCAAAGGTGTTTGAAGTCAGAAGGTAATAAGAATCGGCGACAACAGTTTATTAGCGGATAGCACAGGTCACAAAGTTGTAAGCACATCGAGCGGATTTGGAGCAGAAATGAGAATATATGTGTGTGAGCGAATACAGAGGCAAATTTCTAGTCAAGTCGGCTTAGCGAGGCAAGGCAAAGGCTAATAATACGATTCGAGCACATATATACATGGGAAAGAGAATGGATTCATAGAGCGATATTTAAGAGATTAACATTTAAGCTACAGAGAGATATGTGCGTAGGCTGTCATATGACCAAGTGTACACGTTTATACAGATATGATAGTGATCATAATAGTACAAAGAAATAGACGAATTGTTACTTTTCGAATAACATTATCTGTTAAGTTAATAAAAGGGCTTAACCAATATTAACCATAATCGAAAATGATTGTAGAAGTGTTGCTATAAGCTAAATATTCAAATACAGCTTATGGAATACCAATTTGTATCGACCGTAAGTGAACCATGCAAAAATTAATGGTCATGATGTGGCGAACAGAACACCAGTGGGAAACAATCGAATATATTTGACAGGAAATTACAGAACTTGTTAGTAAAATCTGACAACCATATATTAAAGGCTCAATTTGCAAAATGACGATGAATTGTCTCAAAATGACTCAGACTTCATTGTTCTTACATTTTCACATAAGTTGCATTCTGTTTTCGTTCTTTACTGTCCGATCCTCTTGTTTCTCTCCTGCCAGACATTCTGTTCCTGACCAATGTCATATAGTACTTATGTCAATATAAGTAGCACACATCACAATGATACCTTTCATCATTATGTACACTTTAAGTTGACTGAATAACCAAACAGTCAAAAACACGTGTTTTAGGCCGTTGGATAACGGGTCAGTGGTCTAGAAGTTAAGCGTTCGCGCGCGAGACTGATAGATCGTGGTCTTGAACACCATAGCGCGAGATCGTGGATACGTACTGCTGAGGAGTCCCACAATAGAATGAAATAGCCATACAGTGCCTCCGAGTTTTTCAACCATAAAATTACTAAAATCTTCACAAACCCCCCTTCTGATAATAAATTTAAAGAGTTTCATATGAAAGATATGAAAGATGTACAATTTATGTAGTTATTTAATAATCATCTTCCGCTACAATAATTATTTTAGATAATAATAAAGTGTTCAATTTTTTTTCAGAATTATTATACATCAAATGAATCATATACAGTTTTGATGCATCTAAATAATATGTTTAAGTATCTATTACATCATATGCCTATGCCTTTTGTGAATCTATGGGGGGTTGATTTTTTGTTTTGTTTGAATAAATTAGACTGTTTAGTAATTCTAACCTTAAGTATAATTTTGTAGAAGCTACATTAATATCAATATTATTTCTCAGTAAATCGGTAATAATGTCGAATAATTTTTGTGTAATTTATAATTTTATTCCTGTAATAGGGATGGGTATTCTGTGTAAAAAAAAAATTAAAAAAATACAATCTAGAAGATAATTTATTCAAAAATGGACAATCATTCTACTTTTCATTTAAATATAAAATACCTACAAGATAGATCAACATTCGTAGTCTTGTATGCTAGACTGTATAGATTGTATTATTTAGAAAAAAGAAGAATATTAAATGATAGATATTATCAGTTATTCGTTGCTTTGTCTTTTTTCCTAAATACCCTTCACTTGCACAATTTTCACAAGAAATTTCATTTGTTTCAACATATTTTTGCTAATTTTATGGTTGAATTCATAAGCCAATTGAAGCTAGACCATCATAGAAAACCTGGAGGCATTGGATAGTCATTTTATCCTGATATGGGAGTCTTCAGCAGTGCGCATCCACAATTCTGCCTCGCGAGATTCTAACTCAGTATTTAACAGTCTCGCACGCGAACGCTTATCCTCTATACCACTGAGCCGACTCATGAATTCAACTATACAATTACTAAAATCTCCACAAAATCATCTTCAGATTATATGTTTATTATTACTATTGTAGTGAACGAGAGCACAAATGAGAACAATTGGATGTATTTGAACAAAAAATTACAGAACATCTTTTTAAAATCTGAGAACCATACAGTAAATATTTCATTTGCAAAATGTCAATTAATCGTATCAGATTTCATTGTTCCTTTGTTTACACAGCAATCATTCTCTGTTCTCGTTCTCTTTTATTAGATCTTCTTAACTTTCCATCGCCAGCCATTTCATTTTCGATTGATGATACATACTACTTATATCTGTCAACATTAGTAGCACACATCATACTATCATCAAATTGTTTCATTTTAACAAATAGAAACTGTTATGAAATATTTTCAGTTTTTGAAAGAATGAATATCTAGATTTTACTAAAAATATGTTGTTTGTTCATGAAACTAAATTACAGTATAAGAATAAAAATAGAATAAATAGAGATATCTTAGAACTGCCTATGTACTTTAATGTTAATACTTTTATGAGTAAATTGAGGAAATCGGTCATTCTTATCTGTAACACTTAAAATTTATTATACAGTAGTAAAGAGATTATGTAATATTGTGTTTTAGTGAACGCCATGGTAAATTCTTCTTACTTCATACATTCATAATCTCCTAGATATAAACTTGTTTATTTTGAAATGAAAACGTTTTTAAAGATGTAATCTTATGGGTTATGTGTACATAAATACAAGGAAAGATCGCGATATGATCAAGTGAAAGGAATGTATGAAAATTGACACTAACAGAGCAAGAAACCTGATAACGCAGATAATAATTACGAAACTAATAATGAAATAAATATAATAATTATGATACCAAAAATACTTTGCGCGGTTTAAAAAAAATATGAGTAAAGGTAAGTGTTTAGATATTTTCAAATAATTCTAAGGATTATAAAACCAACAATTATTATAAACATAAATGAGAAAATAAAAATTGGCCATGTATCAGTAATGAAGCTGCCAATGGAATTCTATGGATCAAGTTTCAGTGTGATTTAACAAAGCTTGAACTATGCTGAGATGTTAAATAATTAAAAGTAGTTGATAGGAAACCCTGAACCTAGGTTTTGTGCTAGTTGGTACTTGTCAATAAGGTGTACCTGTAAGAATGAATTAATATTTATAAATGTAAAAAGCTTTCTGGATAATGTAAGGAGTATTTCATTACAGTTAACAAATATATGTTCGATGGAAATGAATGGAACATTTTAATTTCATTAAAATCAACTGGTAGTAAGTAATATTTCTTATTGAAATATCTTAAAGCAATTAGTCCGTTTAATAAATTTCGATAGAACAATTAGAAGACGAAGTTGATCCGTTTCTTGCTACTTGGCACACGTCAGCAAGGTGTGCTTGTAATCTTGAGGGATTAAGTGCTCCCTGACGGATTTGATCCCGTGTCACCCAGCTTTACAGTCAGAGACGTTATCACTGAGCTATCCAGGCCGCGACCGACCTCCTGTAGGACCAGTACACCTTGCTGACGAGTTCCAAGTAGCACGAAACCCGGGTCCAGGGTTTCCTATCGACTACCTCCAACCACCATCTAAAGTTATGTATGGGTAACAGTAACATTTACTTTTACCCCTCAATTATACTCTCTATCTTGTGAATAAGTAAGAGAAAAGTGCTCTATTTCCAGTTACAATAAAGTAGATATTAATTGTTGAGTGAATTAGCAATAATTCGAAGAAATTCTTAGAGAAGAAACCAGTTCACTTTTTGAATAAACAAATTAATGTAATCTTAATTGAATTTCTCAGTATGATTATCAAATAGCTTGTATTATTATTGTAACTTGTAATTTCATAGATAATTAACAGATTTCAGGCTCAATCTCATATATACTTTTATGCTTCTTAAATTATCACTGAAAACTACGAAAATCTATTACTGTGTTGTTAATAAAATTTACTTCGATTTATTGTTTTTAACCCATGATAGGAAATACCGATAATTATGGCTTAAACCTCAGTCACACCAAGAGAAAAATCAAAATATCATTTGTCTGGTGCGTGACTTTTAGAAAGTGAAGGAACTGATGAATTTCTGCTTCTATTTTTGTCTAACTGGTTAAATTTACAGATTATTCCAATGTCGACATTTTTCTTGCTAGGCGCTTCATGTACTCCAAGTATATTTTAATGTCTAGAAAGCAATTTACTGAGCTGCATGTGATTTGCAATTGATTGTTAAGTGTATCAGATCATCCTTAGTAAACACTGAATTCCACCGACTAAGTTGGAATAAGGCCACTACTCTAGATGACTCGACATCACGTGCATTTTGTTGAGATGAGGGTGGTAACGCCTCTGACTGTTAAGCTGAGTGACACGGGATCGAATCCATCGGGGAGTAACAGCTCCGGCAAGACTACAGGTACACCTTTCTGATGAATGCCAATGAGCATAAAGCCTAGGTTCAATGTTTCCCATCGACTGCCTCCAAACACCATCTGAGTTGTATGTGAACTTTATTCATGAATCAAACTACAGTTGAATTGCTTTTATTAATCTGTTCATATAATGGGTAGAGTTTAAACAATCGAAAAATAGGTTCGTATTTGAGCAGTTATTAAGAAATAAGAACCATCAATAACGCCAGAATCACGGTAAATATAACTACTGAACTTGCAGAAGTTATGCTGGGGAATCACACTGAAATATTCAAGCAGACTACATTTAAACCTGTTGAATTTCCAAAGAAAAGATATGAATATCTCAGTCATCGTTCAAATCCACCGAATATAAAGTTTATCACTCAGATCTAATAATCCACTTTGATCTATTAGTCAAATTTTGGTGATTTTGCTGGTTTTATATTTGGTTGATATGGGTATCAAAACCATTTTGACAACGTCAAACATAATGATACCAGAAATGTGTGAATATTCGGCATGTCAGAGAACGAATTCTCTAATGGTTTATTACAATCAAGAAATACTTAGGATCTCACACAATAAAGGTTTGTTACAAATTTTCTGCAAATAAAGAATGTTTAGTTCAGACCTCTTGTCGGTATTTGAGGCTAATCAGAGAAAGCCAAGAAATCCAAGTGGAACCAACAGGAATGTTAACACTTTGGGTTTCTATCAATAACTGACAATCAGTTTAAATATTTTATAATTCTGTCCGTTGTCTATATACCCATGTAGAGTCATGGGAGCCTGAAATTCATTAAATGATTCAATGCCATAGGCTTTCTTTCCTGAGATATAATATCACATCACATAATCGATTTCATAGCTTCCTCATTATTTTGCTTTCATCATCTATTAGTTTATAGCATGAATGAATTCCTGTGTGAATTTATTCATGAGCGAAGCAATCCTCTGACTTAATTATCCACGTTTGCACAATCTAGGTCATGATTCTTTTTTTATTTTTAAAATGTTCAGTTTTATTTACGTTTATTGATTGGCTATTAAGACTACATACAAACAAGTAATATAACCTGTCTGACTTTTAATATAAATTAATATTGTCATAGTAAATCGCTGTTTTAACATCTAAAATATATTGAAAAGTAATAATTCAGCTATTAAACAGAAACTTGAAAAATAGTGAAAAATTTTATTGTCATAATAAACTTCATTTATTTATGTAATTTTATCGAATCTTATGAATTCAGTCAAGTTTACATGATGAAAAATATTAATATCAGGTTGTGACTGAGAGCATGAACCGATCAATGTTAGACCACCATTGAAAACATGGGAGCACTGGACGGCCGTTTCATTCCAGTATGAGACTTCTATAATATTGTTCAGTTCATGATCTCAATTACAACTCAACAATCTCCATAACCCTATAATGATAAATATCAGATTATTTAAAATGTGTTTATCTCCATGTGTTCATTTGAAAAATATATGTTCACAATATGTAATATAGAATAAATATTTACTTTGTAAAACAAAATGGATAGCTGTATTGTAATTACATTGTCACATCATTTATTTGACAAGTAGACAATAATTATCTAATCTACATAATAAAGTGCAACAGAATACTACTAATGTCACAATTAAGTAATCAAAATGGAGATATATAAAGCGAAGAAACCCCAGAGGTAGTCTAAGATAAAGATTATTGGGTACACATCATAGTCTTTTATTTACTAAACTAGTGTAATCATTTAAATAATACGTTAGGCTACAGTAAACTGTAAATGAACAAACAAGATCAAATGATATTTTTAAAATTATGTGATAAGTTTCCTAACCGAACGCCTAAATTGGTTTCCTAGTCTTTTCTAATAACCGTAGGCTAATTCTACACGGCAACATAAACACGAGAGAAACAGCACGATATATAGAAAGAGCACTTCATTTCAAAGTGCATTCATGTACACGACACTGAGGATATTTATGGTATTTCAGATGGTCTTGGGCTTCTGGAAGTTCTCGAAACCACACTAAATATGGTAGCATGACAGGTTTTCACTCAACCAGAGATGTGACAAGTGACTCTTCACTGTTTAGATGTTTCTGAAAAGCTACTATTCAAAGGTGATTGGATAAAATGTTTCTCAGTGTTTGCAGGACCCTTTCGGACTTTTACGCTAAATACTTTGGATCTCCCCAACACTTTTCTTCTTTAAAAAAGTAAGGCTTATTCTTTGGGTCTACTCGCCATATCTCTATCCATTTCATCCATTAATATTTAATTTATTCAAATCCATCATATTTTGTTAAAATGTCAACAGTCAGCTATTTTCAATAAATATTTCTAAATATTTAGTACATCCTATCATTTGTGTTGATGAATTCTGAGCTTTAATGCTATACTTGGGTATGTAGTTTATGATTACTCCAAAGAACTCCCATGATACTGAAACGTTATTGATAAAGTTTTACTGCAAAGTTAAATAATGGGAATCGAACACTAATCATAAAGCAGTCAATCCATGTATATGAGTTTTTCAAGCTCCAAAGACTTAACTATGTTAAGAATCTCATAAGGTTTATAACCTACTTAAAATGTTCTTTTCGCTTAATGAGATTGCAAACATATAAAGCCTTCTCTAGTTAAAGGATGTTTTTTTAAATTGAAAACCAAATTGTGACAAGACTCGATGCATTAATCAATCACAATATTGATCAAGATATGAGAACTAAAAGTACAGTGAATTTGGTCGTATTAACGAGTGAAATTTTATTTTAGGCGTATTCATTAATTATTAAAATATATTGGAGTTGTGGACTTTGTATATCCATATGGGATACAATGTCAAGTTTATTAATCAACACTATTTTATTAAGTGTGATAGAAAATTAAGATTCAGTGAGAAATAATTATCACTTTTATCAATTCTCATGCAATATAAATTGCCAATGTGAATTTCATTTTTTATCTTATCAAGTCGACATTTACTTTGTGTCCTTTTGTCAATGAAAATAATCATATGGTAGAACGATAAGTTAACGATGAAATGGATAAATTATTTTTATAAGTATGGAGTTATGGAGATTGTTGAATTTTTAATTGAGTTCATGAATCGATCAATGTTAGAGCACTATTGAAAATCTGGAAGCATTGGATGGCCGTTTCGTCCTAGTATAGGACTACCCGGCAGTGCTCATCTACGACCCTGCACGAGAGATTCAAACCCAGAAACTATCGGTCTTGTGTGCGAACGCCTAAATTCTAGACCACTGAGCCCATATCCAACGGTGCTAATGTCTAACTCCAACCAATCCACGAAATTGCGTGATTATCTTCCATAGTCTGGGGTAGATAAATGTCGCTACCCGACACATATCGAACACCACTGGCCATGGATTCTCGCTAGTATTCCTAGAATTATCTCTTGAAGCTAGCCACTAGTGAGCACATGGTAATCGTCATCATTGGATTGTGAAGATTGTCGAGTTTTTGATTAAATACTTTGAAAACCTGTTGAATTTACCCACAATGAACTCAAAATCGCATGATAAGAAACTTCCTACTACATTAGTATTAAAATATATCATAACATTTAAATCTCACACCAGTTTTTACGACAGCATTATAACATGTGTGATGAGAACAAATTGAAGAACATATGGAACTCAAAACAACTCTCAACTAATATCAAAGTCACAATCTTCAATACCAACTTCAAGGCAGCTCTACTGTATGGAGCTGAAACTTGTAGAACTACTACATCCATCATCAAGAAGGTATAAGTATTTATAAATAGATGTCTACGCAAAATACTCAACATCCACTAGCTGGATACCATCAATAACAGCCTACTGTGGGAGAGAACAAACCAGCTTCCAGCTGAAGAGAAAATTAGGAAAAGACAATGGAAATGGATAAGACATACATTACGCAAATCATCAAACTGCATCATTAGGTATGGCCTAACTTGGAATCCTGAAGGTAAGTGGAAAAGTGGATGGCCAAAGAACACATTACGTCGAGATATAAGAAGGATGAATAAGAACTGGAAAGAGCTGTAAAGGATTGCTTTGGACAGGGTTGGATGGAGAATGTTGTTGAGCGGCTTATGCTTCTTCACGAGGAGTAACAGGCGTAAGTAAGCAAGTAAGTGATGAGAACATTGAAAAACCTATTAACTAAATACTATAAAAAAGGTACCTAAAACTAAAAAAATTGGTTTCTTTGAACTAAAAAACTATTTAAAGTCAATAAATTTGAATTGACGTGTTTAGTAAACTTGTGACCATTATTTTCTTAAAGAAATCTGAAAGTATGAAAAAGGAACTACAACTTCTTATTCTCTTTTACAGATATAATAGCCAAGTTTAATTTATCTCAATCCTATATTAAGATTAATTTTACTAGAAAAATATTTATGTTTCAACTGTGACCAATTTGTTCTTCTACGTTATTTTCGAATCAAATTTGCTACTGAGCTTTTCTTCTTAAAGACAATAGATCTTAAAATAATTATGCTAATATTGTAGGACAGGTTGTCATTGTATAACAGTACTGATTCTTTTCTGAAGTTCTTTATGTACATAGGATAGCAATCCAGTTCACTTGGTCACTAGGTTATCTAAATTAAACGGTATCGATCAAATGTGAATGAATGTATTGATATTTAATCCCAAAGATTTTATATTTTCAAATGTTTTTTTTCTTATATTCTAAAAAATTTACAAATGTTACATTATCTTTGCACTCAACACAATATAACAGTAAACTTCATAAATAAATATGTGATTACTTTTTACCTTATGGCTGAGTTAACACTCGGCTAATAATATCACGTTCATAGCACCTGGAGATTTGAACCATTTCACTACACATATACTTCAAAATCATTTTTTGTTAAAAAAAAACATAGTATATTACACACAAAGAACCATTATGAATTGTAAATGGAATATACCTATTGAGATATTAAATAAGAAAAATTAGTACAACAAAAAGTTCTCTTTTTAGGGAATTCATTTTCAAAGCTATACAATAGTAAATACATATTTACTTTTTCAAAATGATACGAATTACAATAATAGTGGTAATAAAATTCTGTTAAACATATTAACATTAACATAGAATAAACAAGAGTATAAAAATGTCATTTTTATTATGGAAACTAATCATAATTTTATTGTTGTGAGCTTGAATATTCATCATGACGATAGATAGGGAAGTGATAATTGAGAAGCGAAGGTTTAACGAGATAAAATGTTGTTTGTTTTATCTCATGGTTATCATGTTTAGCAGAATTTTATTATCATTATTACTGTAATTATTATCATATTGAAAAAGAAGTATATATTTGCAATTGTTGTACAGCTTTGAAAATGAATTCTCCACACACACAAAAAAAGAAATTTTAGATGAACCAATCTCTCTTAAATTATATATTGGATAGTTCTCATTTTACATGCACATTGACAATTCATGAGTAATTTCGACTTATAACTTGTACTTTTATTTGCTTCATATAAAAATAATTTAACACTTAATATCAACTATCAATAGCTCAAACCTACACATACACACACACAATCAAGCATCCATTTATCTTCACACTGAGGACTTTTCACGTGATTGGTATATAACTAACTTGCGTTATTCCACTTACTAAAGTCAACATCTGAGTATAAGTGAATAAGCATTTAGTATAGATTTGATTTGATTGTTAAACATTATATATCCTTTGATAATGTTGATTTTTGATTATTATCATGACGAAGTCCAGACAAGTTTACTGGACGAAATGTTGGATTTATTTAAATTTCAATCACTGAGATTATTTCAAACATAATTTTCACAGATATTCAATTTGTTATCTATTTTTGTCAATATCGGATTCAGTGAACCTATTGTGATGATTAGGAATAGTTGAATTATAGTACAAACTACGAATCTCAGAAATAAGCCAATTGGATCAAGAAGTACTAGATAAGCACGAATAAATATACTGTATTTGGAATTCAAAGTCAAGCATTCAACAAGTACCAAAGAATCATTAGTTCATTTAAACACCACACCTATGTTCAAATATATTACTCAATTTTTATTCTTATAGCCGGTTAAGTAACTTTCTTTGAATTATAGAAAATCTTAAATAACAGTTTGGAATTTTAATAATATATGTTGGAGAAGAATGAGAACTCAACGAAATTCAATTTATTTCTCAATAATCATCGAATGTATTTATGTTACTATGGCTGTATATTGATTCGAGTAGAGATGAACGAAATAAATATGAATGTAAATTTTCCTCCTGATTTTGTATATTTTACTTAGGTTAAACCCGTTTGGGCGATAGCAGTAGTTAAATCCTTATACAAAGTTTAAAAAATTTATTTCAGACATTCTTTTTTTTTCAGATAAATGATAAAGGATGCTAAAGAAAGAAAAAGAAACCAAACGTATCTACTCAGTTCAATGGAGCGTGATTCAATATTTATTATTATATAGGAAAGCAAGTTAAAGACGTGACGAAATGAGCTAATTTAATCGTATAAATATAAGGAAAATCAGGATTAAAAGCGAATAACTAACAAGGTCACATATATTTAAAATAATAGATTAGTTAGTCTGTCTCAAAACCGAAATAATCAACGTAGGCTCAAGATAGTACTAAATGATATTGTAGATCACCAACGTAGATGATCTATGTCGAAATGATTGGAGGCCTACTCGAGTTAGACGTGAGTGGTGTGACAAACTAGATAACGTCAAAGTCACACTTAGCGGTCAGCACCTTACGTTGATTACCCCACTGACGTATCAAGGTACTATAGATGCTTTGAAGACTGTACAACACAAAGGACGTTATTACAGAAATATATTAGTTAAACTACAAGCGAAAGTTAAACCACTGCCGCATGGGCCAGTCCATGGCGTACGATTAACTGATGCGCGTTGGTGGTCCTTGACCCTGACGAGGATCGATGATTTGTTCGATATTCAATGACCCAACTGCCGGATGATTTGCCTAAGGCTCAGTGGAATTTCACTGGCCCTATAATATATTATATTTTTACTGAAGAAATATTTTTATCTGATTATAGATTATTTTAACCTATAAAACTTTTATTCTATACTGACAAATGGAAATCCTATTAGAAATTGTATATTCACATTAAACACTTTAGAAATGATCCTATTTTAGTTAACATAACAATATTTAGAATATTATCTTTCATGAAACAAACATTTGGATTAGCGTTACGAAAACAAAAACAAAACAAAAAAAACATATCCGCCTGTCAAAACTATCACTACAATCAAACATTTATCTTTTTAAAATAATTCTTTACTATAAATTAAATACTACTTAAAGTATTAGATAACAAAACAATCTCATTTTGAACTGGATTGTTTAGTCATGCAAGCAAGTTTCTATTCAAGAACAACTATATTTTCACAACCAAATCATTTAACTCAGCCAAAAAAAGAAATAACTTCACCATTACAATATACAACCCATTTATACCACTGTGTATGTATACTTCATATAGAGAAAAAATCTGACCAATTTTTTGTCTTTGGATAGTGATAAATAATTTAAAAAAAAGGGGTTTTGTAGAGATTTTAGTAATTTCAATAGTTGAAATCATGAGTCAATTGAAGCTAGACCACCATGGAAAACCTGGAGGCACTGGACGGCCATTTCGTCCTAGTGTGGGACTCCTCAGCAGTGCACATCCACGATCTCCCCCCCAGGACTCATGGTTTCGACTAATGAAATTACTAAAATCTCCACAAAACCCCTTCTGATGATAATAATTATCTGCTCACTAGTGACTGACTTCAGGAGACACTGCCGGAGTTCTAGTGGGAAGACGTGACCATTTCAATCAGGTCTGTTGTGAGATATCAGCCCACTGAAGACAATGATGATGGTGGTGCAATTTCGTGGATTGGTTGAAGTTAGGCATTAATACCGTTAAATTCTGGCCAGCTCAATGGTCTAATGGTTAAGCACTCGCGCGCGAGACTGATAGGTCCTGGGTTCGAGTATCGCGGGGAGCGGGATTGTGGATGCGCAATGCTGAGGAGTCTCATACTAGAAAAAACGGCCGTCCATTGCTCCCAGGTTTTCGATGATGGTCAAGCTTCAATTGACTCATGATTTCAACTATTTAAATAATTTAAAATTAATAATAATAATAGTAATTATTCGGCGTGCCTCAGAAGATAGTCAATATCATACAGAATTCCTATGATGGATTAAACTGCAAAATCGTTCATGCAGGACAGTTGACAAAGTCGTTCGAAGTAAAGACTGGTGTTAGGCAAGGTTGCTTACTCTCACCCTTTCTCTTTCTCCTGGTGATCGACTGGATCATGAAGACATCAACATCTGAAGGGAAGCACGGGATACAGTGGATAGCTAGGATGCAATTGGATGATCTAGACTTCGCAGATGATCTGGCTCTTCTATCGCATACACAACAACAAATGCAGGAGAAGACAACCTGTGTAGCTGCAGCCTCAGCAGCAATAGGTCTCAATATACACAAAGGGAAAAGCAAGATTCTTCGATACAACACAACATGTACCAATCCAATCACAATTGACGGAGAAGCTTTGGAAGATGTAAAAACCTTTACATATTTGGGCAGTATCATCGATGAACACGGTGGATCTGATGCAGATGTGAAGGCACGGATTGGCAAAGCAAGAGCAGCATATCTACAACTGAAGAATATCTGGAACTCAAAACAATTAGCAACCAACACCAAAGTCAGAATTTTCAATACAAATGTCAAGACAGTTCTACTGTATGGCGCGGAAACCTGGAGAACTACGAAATCCATCGTCCAAAAGATACAGGTGTTTATTAACAGTTGTCTACGCAAAATACTTCAGATCCGCTGGCCGGACACTATAAGCGACAACCTACTGTGGGAGAAAACAAATCAGATCCCAGTGGAGGAAGAAATCAGGAAGAAGCGCTGGAAGTGGATAGGACACACATTGAGGAAAGCACCGAACTGCGTCACAAGACAAGCCCTCATATGGAATCCTCAAGGTCGAAGGAGGAGAGGAAGACCAAAGAATACATTACGCCTGGAAATGGAGATAGATATGAGAAAAATGACAAGAATTGGATGGAACTAGAAAAGAAGGCCCAGGACAGAGTGGGTTGGAGAATGCTGGTCGGCGGCGTATGCTCCATTGGGAGTAACAGGCGTAAGTAAGTAATAGTAATTATTAAAAAGAACTTTATTTATAGTGTCTTTTAATAATAAGTATAAAGGTATATATATATATATATATATATATATATATATATATATATATATATACAACATATATTTTAATTTACTATTTTACATTATTTCAGATATAACAAAATGGAAAATACATTTAACATTTTTTATTTCCAGTTCAATAATTGTACCGCCTTCATTCGGCTTATTTCGATAAATATTTACAAACAGTAACTAAGCGGTAATACATTTCTTTTAAATATTAAAAAAAAACTTAGGAAAAGGGAAAACCTTTTTTTTGTATTTTCATAGTTTTCAAAATATTTCAAGCGAAAACAAAACGAAAAATAAATAAATAACGATTTTTTTTTCTCTAAAATATTACCGAATTTTAAATAATCTCCTTAAATAGTCATTTCCTTTTTTTAATTCTCTTCATAATTTACTTATCTACAATAGTCTTATAAGTATGCATAAAGGCAAAAATTTGAAATCGACAAAATTCAATTCCCTGATGTAGGTGTGTTCATGTGTGTAACTGTTTTTTTCTTTCCAAAATTTTAAAATCTTCCAAAGTATATTATTTTATGAAATGTAAATGGTATTGACTAGATGAAATATACAATTTGTTGTTTTGAAGTGATTTATCTATATTCTGCTATATGATACTTATGTTTTATAAATTTCATTTAGATATCTTAAATATAAGATTTACTGTTCAAGTGGATGCATTTTGTGTATTAGTTTGTTTCTCTTTTCAAGATAAATAGTTTAATTGTTAAGATTTTGTTGCCGTTGATTACAGACAACTTTAAGTAGTCTATCTATTTCATAAAAACAACAAGGTAAATTTATTAAATAAATCAAATCAGGACACTCATATATATAAAAAAAACGCTGATTAAATTCGAATCAACATAATCACCAACCAGCTATTTAAAATCCTTTTTAGTATTGATATAAATATCTAGAATGAATATAAACGCTTGAATAGAGGTAGATTTATTTGACAGGTCCAAAATATGACAAAAAAGGAGACTTGAATTCCGCTGCTTACTGAAATCCATCCATTCTATGAATCTATTTCAAAAACAATTTCTCCTTACAGTTAACCTACCCTGGTAATACTGATTTATTATCCAGAGTGGTAATCACATTTGTTTTTGTGTACTTTGATATATTTTTTTCCTTTGTTATGGCTTACCCTTAACCTGTCTAGTTTACCTTTTAATTTCCATATATAAATGTTTTTAACAAGTATATGTGTGGTCAGATTGTTCGAAATGGATTGTACAAATATATCACATAATTCTGATAAACTTCGTCTTCTCATTGCATTATCGAGATTTATCAAAGGGACTAGTTGTTTTAAATTTACATTTCGTCTGTTATACATATTAGGGAAATGAAATTATACCATCATAAAAATTGAACAATATCCCAAACATTTACTGAGAGATTAAATTTTAACATAGAGATTTTAGTTATTCAAAAGACTAATTTTAAAGCTTTTTATTTTATCAGAAAGAGGTTTTGTGGATATTATAGTAATTTTAATAGTTGAGATTATGAGTCATTTGAGACTAGATCACCATGGAAAACCTGGAAGCACTGGACAGCCATTTCGTCCTATTGTGGGATTCCTCAGCAGTGCGTATACACGCTACTGCCTTACGAGATTCGAACCCAGGACCTATAAACAACTGAGCCAGCATCCAATCGTGTTAATGTTTAACTTCAACTAATCCACGAAATTGGGCGACACATCCACCATTGTCTTCTGTAAGTTACTATCTCACAACAGACCCTGTTTAACTCCACCGGTCACTGCTTCTCACTAGAACTTCAGGAAATACCTCTTGACGCCAGTCACTAGCGAGCATATGTTGATTAATGTCAAAACAATAGTTGTCTGTAAGTGCAATGTTGAACAGTTACAAACAAAATAGAATAGAAATTTCTTGAAATATTAGTGAATATCTAATTTTGTTTCCTGTACCGACTTTTTGACATACAGAAAAAAATTTTATACTTTAGTTTTTTCATACAAAAATCTCTTTTATTATTTTTAAAATGTTAACATTGATTGAAGAAAACATAGGTTAATATCAGAAGTGGTTTTGTGGATATTATAGCAATTTTAATAGTTACAATCATGAGTCCATCGAAGCTAGTTCACCATGGAAAACCTGAAAGCATTGGATGACCTTTTCGTCCTACTCTGGGACTCCTCAACAGTGGTCATCCACGATCCAGCCCAGCGAGATTGAAACGCAGTACCTATCGGTCTAGCGAGCAAACGCTTAACCTCTAGACTACATAACTAAAATATCTGGAAAATATTATCTTATCCCTTTGAATAAAGGGTATATTTACTATTTAACATAATTTTTACTCGATTTACAAATTACATTATAAGTAACTTAAAATCCTCTAAGCAACTTGACTAACTATTGAATATACTTTGAATGTAAATAATCTATATGAAAATTATTTTAGATAACAAGTTATTGCATTGATTTGTTTATTTATTTATTAGACAATTACCCATATACTCAAACATTGTGAGGTTTTATAATCTGATTCATATAAAGTTAATCACTAACTTGGCTAAAAATTTAATATCATAAACAGTTTAATTGTTTTATGATTCTTTTTCTCTTTTTTTTGAAAAATCACCTGATATTATAAAAAATACATTTTTGTTGTATCCAATTAATCATTTATTTAAGCTATGCATTTGTATTGCGCTAATATATATCACATAGTTCTGATAATCTCTGTCTTCTTATTACAATATCGAAATCTATGCATTTGTATTTGTAGCTGTATGGAAAATATATGTGTATAGAAGGATAGAAACGATTTCATCATAAATTGATTCGAGACTATCATTATCAAATAAGATTACGAAATAATCAAGGGGTAAGATAAAAAATTACTTGCTCATGTGGGGCAGGTTCCATTGGCTGTACAGAACGATCACTATCTAAAAACATCTCAGAATACTACCTGGCATAGCTTTTAAAAGGAGAATACAAAACAATTACTAGTTCAATACAAGAACATTTAATCAACTATGGATATTTCGCTTCAAAGGAGTCATCTTTGAAAAAAAATCATTTATTTTTTCTTTAAAAATGTTATCAAAACCATTTTGAATAAATAAAATAAAGATGTTTCAAATATAAAAACATGACGATAAATAATATATATATATACTACTACCACCATATACATGTATACTACTTATATTATTGGTTTCATTATCATGAATGACCATTTATCATAAGTTAAACTAATCATGAAATTAACAACTGTGTAAATAGTTCTATTATACAAGCATAACCTTGTTTTATTTAATAAATGTATATCTCTGTAATTAAATTTAAAAAAAAACTATTTCTCTTTTCTACCAATAAATGATTTATTTCTATAATTTCATACCGAAAAATTCACTTTTTTTCATTTATATCAACAATTTTAGAAAATAATGAATGAATTTCTCTTTTCCAATTACAAATATTGGATAGTTATAGAAATAAATGAATTATACAAATTCGGCATTCCAAAAAATGTCGACTGTGTTGTACAGTGAATCTGTATCGTGAACAGCGATTGGATTCCTGGAGGTGCGCTTTGTCCCAAGTTAGATTAGTTAGTTGACCTTACTTGTATTCCAGTGTTGTTATTTATACCGAGACTCGAACACATTATCTATCGCTTGGAAAGTCAACTCTATTGAGTCGTGATAGTTACCAACATGTTAAATGCGTTTGAATTATATAAATATTTCAATTTGTAAGAATCTTCAATAACTTTGATCGGCCTCTGTTGTGAACTAAGCATCTTGAACAATAAATACTGGCTTCGCGTCTGAGTTAACATTAGTACTGGTATACTGGTAAATATAACTGATGAATTCCATATAAATTGAAAGACTTTTTATTAACTAAAAATTCACTAGAACTTGAAATTTATGTCACGGTAACGTCTAACTGATTCTATACGCATACGGATACTGACAAATCCAATAACAACTGTCAATGATGGGAAAACAGACGAACAACAAGTTCAACAAAACAATTCCTTCCTATGATTTTAAAGAAAACATATTGAGAGAAGCTTATAAAGTCATCAGTAAGCGAATTGTGTTGAATTTCAGAATGAAACCAAGGTAGTTTATATATCATTTTGAGTACTCCAAACGTGTATAAATATTAGAACTGCTTAAGATTCATGTATTCTTGTCATATTAGTGAGATGAATAGATATTCTTCGAGAGAGTTTATACACCTCTAAATTTTAATAAATAAAACCTGTGGAGTATAACAAAAGTTTATTCAGTAATAACTTATGAACGGTCAAGGATTTCAAAATATTACTAATGTTATGAAATGTTCAAAAGTTGTGAATGATGTTAAAACCCCACCAGCCATCATATACACTCATTAGACTTATTCTTGTAAAGATTAAAAGTTCCTCTTAATATAAACTCTTGAAGTTCCAAAAAGGTCACGTTGAAGTGTAGATAGATTAAAAGCCAAATATATAAGTCACTATTTTCCAGAAAGATGTTATTCTTAAATATCTTTAACACACCCTAGTTTCAGGTTCTTTTATTAGTTACAGGATAAAAATCGTTTCCTTATAACAAATGTATTTAATTTCGAATATTTATTTGAAAATATCTAGGAATGATTATAAGCTACTTATTAAGCAATTCATCAATCATTTTATCCTAATAAATTTGTTTTGTGCAATGAAGTCTATTTTGTTTGTATGTAGTCAATTATTTTCTCATGCTCCCTGAACTCAAACAGAGCTAAGTAACGTGTTTATGCGATAATTTCAATTAGAGTCAAAATACAAAAGATGTTTTATAGACTCTTGATATATTTTCAAGAAAAATAAATTGAACTTTCATAACATCTCGAGCAGGACATTATCCTAGTAAAAATTACTCTGATGATACCTAGTTTTAAACACCAGTTCATGTATAGTCAGTTCAAACGATTATTAGTAATAGGTTAGTTTGAATTGTCAGTTGAATAAAACAAAAACCCAACTGATCCATATTTCAACGATAAAAATCATAGTTTCAAGGTTCAAATAACCAGAATGTTAATCAATTTAACATGAAAAATGTTTATCTTAATCGTTATGATCAATCAAGTGCAACAGATCACCAATAAAAACAAATGTATAGTTAAGGTATAATGTAAAACTAACAGTTAATGAATAAAACGTTTTACCTAATCAACATTCTGATATCTAATAAATAATCACAGTATTTTTTTAGTCTTTTTTTTTCTTAGAAATCATGACATTTGAAGAAAAGACTCTCAAGAATAATTAAACACTTCAACTGTAAAATTCATGATAATTCTATGTTAAAGACAAGTTTAATTAAAAAGCAAGCAAACAAGCAAACAAACAAACAAATAGAACGGAATCATTTTCATGTCAGAAAAATCATTCAACTTGTTACTATACAACGTTTTAAATTAGGTTGTTTTTTTTTTACTAATCCTAAATGAAGTTTATCATGCATTAAATTCCCTTAGGTAAGATAGTTTATTGATTTGGTTACAAGTAACCAAATTGTTAGATGAGGAAATACATTAGTTACACTATTCTCAAGGTAGATTATTTTGTTTGTTTGTTATTTGTCACATAATAATAATTACTAATATGCTATTTAGTGAAGTGTTTCAAATCAAATCAAAATAGTAACTAAGATTTAGTACATGTCTTCAGTCACATTAAATACAACTAATAATGAATATCAGCCTACATATTACTCTTAAAAATCTAGATTCTAAACTTAAACACAGTTTACATCAAATTACTAATACTTTGTTTCTGTAAACTACATGAAATCTTCTTCAAGTTATTTAGGATAGTTATTTAACTGATAAACTCAGTGAAGTGGTATAACAAAACAAAGCGGAAACCCACTATCGACACATAAATTCGTCACCCTTCCTCATCTCTTTGTTTGAATGAAATGACTTGATCAAGTTACAAATGTAAAACTAAGGGAAGATAAATTATAGAATATACACTTCAATAAATAAAAATGAGTAATTCAAAATATGTTTTCTTAACACTCCAAATTGACAGACTAAAATATTTAGCATTAAGGGTTGTGGATAATGCTAAACTTTTAGTTATTCATTACGGACTGACTTCGATAGTAAACCATTATAAACTAGGAGGCACTAGATATCTGTTCTGTAATGATAAAGAACTCATTGGTGGTGCCCAAATATGTCCCCAATGGAAATCGAAGTTAGGACCTTGGGCCTCCAGATGATTACCTTACCTTTCAACCCCCTGAACTTCTGTCTGATAGTTTACATTCCCAAGTTCAATCACTTAGTAATTTTGCACGATCATCATAGAAACATATTTCACTGAAAATTTTTGAAAGTTAGTGAAAAATAAATTATTCATTGAGTAAAAAGCCTTTCATCGATCAACTATTATAAGTAAATATTTTCACTTAAATTACAGCATAAACGTTCAAACAATTGTTTATTGCACATTACTGTTCGCACACAGAATTTATTCAGTCAAATAGTTAAAAGGTTTTCAAACTATCTACTGTAAAGTAAAAACACAGACTTCAAGCGACGTACCTCTTACATAAAAACCGCTTTTACAACTTCTTTTCCAAACAGTTTTAGATTTCTTCAATCACCTATGTATTTATTTATATCCGAGAAATTTCCTGAATCGATAATAAATAGTGGAGAATTTTAACATGAAAATACAATTCGAGTTTAACTCCCTCATTATGCACCAACTTTGATTTTACCTTCATCATAAGGTATAGTCATATACATTCATACCTAATTACTATTGCAGCTTAGTCAAGTATTTATTTCAAAACTCACTTTCTATACATGGAAATTTATATAACAGCCTTATTTAGCTCTTAATTATGTAAGATATTTGTGAAAAATTCATCAACTAAGCCAGTTAGAATACATAAAACTGAACTCCTTTATATCTATTACAACCAACTGATAAAATTATTTAATAGTTGAGATCATAAGTCGATTACAGCTAGACCATCATGGAACATCTAGAAGCACTGGATATGAATTTGCACTGCTGAGGAGTCCCACAATAAGACGAAATGACCATCCAGTTCTTCTAGGCTATCCATGATGATCTAGCTTCAATTGACTTATAATCTCAATGATTGAAATTACTATAATATCCATAAAAATCTCTTTCTGATATTGATCAAATTATATTGAATTATTGTCAACTAATTTTAATTATGATAATCATATATAATTTACCTTAGCAACTGTTTTTAAAAAATGACAAGTTTTTTTTAGAAAATTTTATGACCTTTAAATTTGATTATACTTACGTCATAATTAATTTACATAAAATTTATTACTTAGTTGGTCAAGTGTGAATTTTCAATCTTGTAATATCATCATTAGAATAACATCTTTCTTAAGAAAAAAAACTGCGTAGTGTAATAAACCATATGTCACTTTAAATATTTCATAATTTTTTCCTCTGAAAAGAAAAAAAAAGATGGATTAGTCTTACTTGATTAATGATTATTACATAAGAGACCATTTGGATAATAAAGATTCGTTCAGTGAAAAGTTCTCTTTTCGGTGAATTCATTTTCAAAAATAAATAATATATATGTAATATGTATGTCATAATATTCTTGTTGTTCCGTTTGTTCTGTTCACCACATTTTGTGTCGCTGCTAACCAGGAGGAGAAGGGTGCTGTTCTGCGGAGACCGTTGTTGGCCTGGAGGTGAGGTGCCGGTTGGGGCAGTCTGGGGAGGAAAGATGGGGTGTTCTGGCGGGGCGACGTTTGCTGTAGCGTGTGCTGTCGACGGAGAGGAGCTGTGGAACGTGCGGCTGCTGGACGAACATCGGATGTAGATGGCTCATCAGGCCAGTGGAGCACGGGTGTTAGACGTCCCAGGTGCCGGGTGGATATCAGATATTGGTACCCCGGCAGGTCGACGAAGCTATGGAGGTCAGCGCGTCACAGACTCGGCATTTTGACGGTGAGTGTGGCGCAGAATGCAGAGAAGAATAAAGTGACACAGCGAGCAGAACCACCGCAAGAACGAATGCTTTAAAGAGGGGACGAGTGTGGTGTGGGTTACTTATATCCACACAAGTAGTATATGACGGTGGTCAGGCGTAGAATGTATTTCAGTAGAAGATCAATAAGGAAAGAACGGAAACGGAAGGAAATCGGTATGGAAATACATGAACAATGAAATTCGAGACAATGGACTGATATTTGCAAAACGAACAGTCATGTTTGAGACGATGGGTTGGTATTTTGCAAATTAACTGTTTACTAAAAGGTTCTCAGATTTTATTGAGATGCCCTGTAATATCGTGTCAAATGCATTAAATTGTCCCCCACTCGTGTTCTTGTTCACTACATTCGAAATCATCAAATCAAACCTTGGTAAATGGTACCTACATTTTCAAAACTGTACAATCGCAAATATATATATATATATTTATTTTTTTCAGGATGATAATAATTACAATAATAATGATAATAAACCTCTGTTAAACATGGTGACAATGAGGTAGAAGAAACAGAGGTATTAAAAAATTTTCAAACAGGGAAACTAATACACTTGGTATTTTTTTTTCTTTGAATCTTCCCGTTGATGTTTAGAACTGCAATTGATCAGTCTTATTGGCATATGTGCATGCTATGCGTATTGCCTCGATATTGTTTTAATTTACAAGTATTATAAGCAAAGATGGTTAATGGCTAGTAGTGGAATCCATAACGCGCGTTTCGTGCTAATATCGGAAATATAATCGATACCAGGATTTTTATTTTATTAATCAAGTCATAGACATAATTTGCATTTTTTTTATTCATTCATAATAACAAACAACATTAATCTCCTTAACTGTTCTTATCGGAAATAAAATTGATTATCGCATTTCACTATTGTATTTGTAATTAATTAAATATGAATGATGAAATAATCTATTCAATCGTTTCTTATGTAATAAACATAAACATCGGCTTAAAGTATTGTTCATATTAACTTGCAATAATTAAGGATTGATTCTTCAGATACTATGAGTTCAAAGTACTTCATTTGAAGCTTTAGATCTTACACTTAACACTTTATCGTATTTGTAATTATCCCCATTATTTCTTAATCTAATACAATTTCAGTGTTTGTTTCTTAATATATCAGAATGATGACAATGAAAACGAGATCTTAGAATGAATTTGGATTGTTAGGCTGAAATATATACATCTATTGACTGAAAACATAGATGTGATATATTGTGGTTTATATGATCACTACCTATTTACTTATTTTAGTTTCTTTATTTGTAGTATTGTAATTTAATTAGACATTAGGCTTCTAAATTAATTGCTTCATAGCTCACTTTTTGCAATAAACATTATCTATTATTCTGTTATTTTTCAACATTAATATATTTGTAGAGAGCTTATAAGAGCCTAAGAAATAAAACTGAATCCAAATTGTTATGCGCTGGCTGTTTCTTTTGTTTTATTCAAGTTCCTATCATATTTTTCACTTTCGAGTTCTTGTACAAATGTTCTTTTCTATTTTATGGTACGATGTGGTCTACTTGATTGGTATATAAACCCCGTATGTTTGAAATACATTATTCATATCGCAGAGGCTCGAATTGGTGTTCTGGACTTAACTGGCTGGGCTAGGTGGAAAGCAGGGCCAATCAGGACTCTAGACTGCTCGTACGGGTTTTATGCGTCACTGGTCCGATCGATAGTTCACTGCTCTTTAATCAGCGGTCACAAGTTATAACAAATTCACATTGATTTACTCATCGTTGGTAGGTTTATGTATGTCCACTAATGAGCGATCCCATGATAGGACGAAATAGCTTTTCAGGCTACCTCATTTTTTAACTGCTAACTAGCCAAATTATTTTTACTGATATTTCAAAACTAAGGTCAATCTGTAATACAGACTATGAAATTTCACCAATATCTGCAAACCCATATAATAAAATTAAATTTATCTTGTCTCACAAACATCTATATTGAATTATTGAAAGTTATCATGCGAAGTAAATATTAGCTGTTTATTAGGGTTTGAATAATATGATGTTAAACTAAAGTGAAAAACCAACATCTCCTGGGTTTTTTTCAAACAAGATTCACTTCAGGAAGAAAATATTAAAAAGCGATAGCCTTTAAGGAGTTTCTAATTGCATATTTAGTAGACACTGAGTTTGTTTGCAATGTCAATTCAGCTTTCTTTATCCCATATATAACCAAATCATTGAAACACAATCAAACTTTGCTTCATAAATAATCCAGAATTACTCAAAATTAGTTGAATAAGTTGGCAATATCTAGTTTAACCTAACATACTCAGTCTTCTAAGTTGTATGAAATTTGTCTACTTAAGTATCATTAGCTTAGTCACGAAGTTATACAACTCAACAAAATATTCTTAAGTTCCTTATCACAATCGATAGCAAAAATTAGAATTCCATGTCCTAATGAATTTATATTTAAGCGATTTCTTCGATAGACAATATCATTTAACAGTTAGTCTTCTATAGTAACATAATAGACACTCTAAGTTACATAATCAGTGAAAACTAAGATGTGTTGGACAGTTATTGTGTTTTAATTCGTGCCACGATCTCTTTATAGATAGAACGCAGAACCTTTTGGTCTAGAAGCAACATCTAACCTTTAAGCCACTAAGCTGAGATCCAACCGTGTACAAGTCTCACTCCAATTAATTTGTGACATTGGTTAACTATCTCCCAGTATCGTTGGTGGTCAACTACCTCACACAACAATGTGGTAGAATATTCTATCATTTCACTTTCTACTCAAAGTCAGTTCATTGTAAAATGTCAAAAAAGGCTAGCAAATACAGCTGATTGAGAATAAGAAAATACTAATCAATAGTTTATTATCTGTCTGTTTGTTTATATATTTATTCAAGTTTACACTTTTTTTTAACAAACAAAATCTAAGGTCACATTTATATGAGATATCTACCTCTTCCAATGACTGTTCGATATAATTTGTTTTAATACAAAAAATACGTCTTAATTTGAAAGTAACGTGATCGGTAAATTAGAAAATATTGATTTTTTAATAAAAAAAAACTTTCCGACAAAATTTATTTTGTGTAATATTCATTTGGTGAAACGAATCAAAATTGCTTAGAATTAAAACAAACCGAATGTCTAACTATAATAATGAAGAAATAAATCATCTTCATAATTATTCTGGACGACATAATCCTCATCCTCAAAGAGTAACATATTTTACTGGTTTTCTTGGTTTACCTGTACGTATAGTACATGATCCAATATTAACAGATGATAATATTTCATTAACTCAACGAAATAATAATTCTTCTTTAGATTTAAAAAAACGTATTAATTTACCTGTTGGATTATCACCAAGTTATTATACAGATTATTTAGTAAATAATTCATTAAAATTAAATTTAAAAAATAATAATATTCATAATGATACATTAAATAAATCATGGAAATCAAATTATTGTTTACATCATGTTCCTGTTGGTATACTTCCTATATCATTAACATGTCGAAAAATTCCACAATTAGATACTATTAATGGATTAAAATATTTTACAGGTTTAAGAAATTATTCTGTACGTGAACGTCCACCAATTATTGGTTCATTAATTGAATCTGATATGAATTATTTAAAAGAATTAAAACAATCACAAGAATATATCAATGAAAGACAACATATAAATTTATTAAATAAAGAATTATCAGAACGTCGAATAAAATGGCAAAGTGAATTAGGTTATCTTACTGGAAGTATTTTAAGTAGGTTTTTATAAATGATTTTGTTTTTTTGAGTTTCCATATTCATTTAGGTCGATTTTTATTCGTACCGAATAGGAATTTGATGAAAATATTTGATGAAAATATTTAGTAATAAGCAGTATAGAAGATATGCTATTATACTTAAATATTATAAACTACAGTTGAACAGAATATAATTGATTAAACTATCTAAGTGTCGACTCTAGTTTACTTTTATTTGATATCATATTGCTTGGAAATAGTCAACAAATATAAATATCATAAATACAATGTCTATTAGAAGATTAAACGTATGATAAATTACAAATTTACAATCCAATACATTTAGGAAACGTTTTGAAACTGATAATATTAACTTAATAAAGATTTTCTGGTGAATTGAAATATACACATTCATTTAGAGCAAACTTTAGTAATTTGTACAACTTGAATACGATCATTACAGTATTGTAAGTAAAATGTGCATTTCATGATTGAGTTCATTGTATATTATTTACAAGCATAACTTTATCACTCTTCTTCGATGAGTTCAATGTGATTTTTATCTCATAATCATTAGAGTTAAACACAACTTAGTAACTGCATCAACAGTTTGCAGATGCATTATGATGAGGCTTTAGAATTTTTTTTAAAAGACAGAGTACTTTTAACCACTTACTTATAGTCAAACTAAGTGTTCATCGAATAATCACCAAGGTTTTTACGTCTTGCAATTTGATCTATACGGACTATGTTTCCAGTGTGAGCATTAGAAATAATTCCGGTATATAAAACATAAGTACTGCACTTCCATTTGACTTCATCCAGTTGATGGCTTCTCGTTATTATAAAATACAACTGAAAACAGATTATCCCCATCTTTATGGCGAGTAAGTTAACTTTTCAACATAAAGACTTGAAAGATTCACTTTCAGTTCTCAAAATATCATCTACAGTTCTAATGATAATACTAAATGCAATTAGGTTTTATCTTTTGAGCTTTTCATGAAAACTTTAAGAAGTCTGTTTTGACCCTTTGATTGCATGCAAACGATGGATTGTTGATCATCCATGTTAGCATCTTAAATAAAACTTAAGCTTAATTCAAATAATAGATGAGATCAATTCTAATGTCTGATTCATGAACATTTTGAGGATAAGAGTCAACTACTTATTAATAGAAAGTAGTAAAAAATAGCTGAAGACATTTAATTTCAAATCAATAGGTCGTTACGCTACCAAATGAACTGTTCTGAATTGTGTGGCCCATACTAGGACGAAACGGTCATCCAGTGTTTCCAGGTTTTCAAAAGTGGTCTAGTTTAAATCGACTCATCAATTCAAACACTAAAATTACTAGTCTCCACAAACCACCATTCTGATATTGTCTACGTGTTATCTAAATTCAGCCGGTTTTATACTATAACAATATATTTACTGCTAAACAAACACTTCTCCAAAATAGCAAAGTCTTCTTTTAATTTGGTTATGTTAAGGTTTCATTCTTTTTCAGAACGCCTTAAAGCGCTAGTGGAATTTAACTGGTGATTACGAAACCTAAAATTTATCAGTTGAAGGAATCTAAACTGTAAAAGACTCATGAGCCCGTTCTTAAATATTAATGGGTGATGACAACTCTTTACAACTAGACTTCTAGTTTTCTTAAGCAATCTTGGATTACTTAATTAGCCCTGTTGCCCCTCATGGGGGAGCATAGGCCTCTCACTTTCATTCTCCATCCAACTCTGTCCTGGACAATCCTTTCCAGTTCTTTTCAGTTACTATTCGTCATTTTGATGTCTGCTTCCAATTCCCGACGTAATGTGTTCTTCGGCCCTCCTCTTTCCGTTTCCCTCCACGGTTCCAAGTTAGCGCTTGCTTCGTGATTCAGTTTGATGATTTTCTTATGTGTGTCCTATTCACTTCCATCGTCTTTTCCTCATTTTCTCTTCAGATGGAAGTTGATTTGCTCTCTCCCAAAAGTACGCTGTTGCTGACTGTATCCGGTCAACAGACATGGAGTATCTCGTATAGACAACTGTTTATAAATACTTGTACCTTTATGATGATGGTTGTGGTAGTTCTCCAAGTTTCAGTTCCATACAGTAGAACTTTGTTGGTGTTTGTGTCGGAGATTATGATTTTGATGTTGGTTTACAGACAGCTGTTTTGAGTTCCATATGTTCTTCAACTGTAGAAATATTGTCCTTGCTTTGACAATGTTTTATAATTTACGTTCATTCAATTCTGCTTGTTTGTTTATGATGCTGTACCAGTAGGTACGTAAAAATTTCCACCGGTCCCAGAGTTACTCCATCAAGTGTGATTCGGATGTTCTCCCTGTTTTATTTGTGGATCTTGCTTTTTCCCTTGTGTATATTGAGGCTTACTGATGCAGTAGCTACTGCAAGTTGTCCAGTTGCATCCAACCTGTTGATTGTATTCCAAACCATTTTAGATGACAAGAAATTAACTTTACGTTCTTCACATTTCCCATATATTTACCTATAAATTTTTTATTTTCCACTTCAGGTCAATTACAGATTCCAATACAGGCAGATAACATCAACTATGATCAACATTCTGATCGTTTCAATAATTCCTTAAATAGAAATAACTCTTATCATCTACCTTCTAGCTTAGATGAAAAGATTCCATTTAAAATGAACAATCAAATTTCAGAAAAGATGAACAAAAATCAAAATGTATCACCTGAACTTCTTTACTCAAGTAAAACAGGCCGCTTATTGCCTCCAACCAACGACAGTAGATACACACGTACACGAAATCAATCATCTGTAAGCTCTTTTGTTAAATGTTTAATGAGGAATAAATTATTAGTAAACTATTAACGTCATAATAAAGACATTTTTCGGTATTGTGGTGACTACGAGTAGTTGATAACTTTCTTTATTTCTTTAAGAAATGATCTGAAAAAATATAATAAACTGTGATAAAGCTTAAAACTCAAATGATTAGTTTTAATTAAAAAAAAAAAACACAAAATCAACTTGCAATGAAAATTTCAAGTGATTGCCCTTAATGCTAAAAATGTATTTGAAAAAATAAACCAATGACATTATCAAGTAATTTTAATACTATTTCTACTTCAGTAAATTATTATAAGAATGATTTAATCAGGCTAGCATTTTTATTGTGAGATAGTAACTCACTGAAGACAATGGTGGATGTGTCACTCAATTTCGTGGATTAGTTGAAGTTAGACATTAACACCGTTGGATGCCAGTTCAGTGGTTTAGAGGTTAAGCGTTCTCGTATGAGACAGATGGGTCCTGAGTTCGAATCTAGAGAGGCGCATTCATGGATGCGGACTGCTAAGGAGTCCCACAATAAGAAGAAATGGCCGTCCAGTGCTTCCAGGTTTTCCATGGTGGTCTAGCTTCAATTGACTCATGACCTAACCATTGAAGTTGTAGGAATTATTAAATTGTGCATCAACCTCTTATTACATCTCAATGTCACGACTAACTTCTTAGTTGATTTCTAAACAAGCAACTGATTATATTTGACTTTTTCAAACATTTTAATCGTCTTTCGATTTTTAATGAAGTTAATACTACTCAGTATTGGTGTACAACTTCGTTTTATTTCTGCATTACTCATATCATCTCTTATGTTTAGAGTTACTTCAGATTACAGTTTTCAAGTCAAGTAGCTACAACAAAAATATTTATTAACTTGACTAAATTTTTTTCCATTACAACTAGTTATTCTTTGTATAAATTCTCATATGCCTTTCTGATAGGATACGATTATAGAAAACAATCCATTTTTGTTGAATTTTTCATTTCGGGAACAACTTAAGGTTAATCTGCATGGATGGTTGGTTACCTCTAAACACTTTAACAGATGTTTACTCGGTATTTCTCTGTCATATATCACAATTTCATCGTACAGAGATTGATACGGTTAATTACAAATGGGTACGACGTTTCAGCCTTGTTAAGGTTGGCCAAGCCTTATCTGGTGGAGCCGATTGGTTTTTCTAGAAATAGTTTTCGATTCTCAAGGCCTTCAAACCCACCACATGAACGTGATTTTATAGGGAAATCGTTACTCCAGGTCTTGGTGCGAGGACGTCACACCAAGGGCAAGTATAATCTACATACATACCGGTAACACGTAAGTTTTCATTCATACATCCCTCGGTGTACATGTAGGTATACTTACCCTGTGAACAAATATACGTTATATGCTCACCGAAAACGCACATATAGGTATATTCACATATCTGAGAAAGAAAGCCATTGTTTCTTTCGATCGTATTTGCTAAAGCTGAATGATACGCATTACATGCATATCACTGGTACAAAGACTTTCGTCTATCCAGTCTTCATGGCATACAGATGAGCATAAACGATTTCTCAGAGGAAGTTGATAGTCACCGCTCTCTCGTATTTCCTACCATATCGTTTTATTATATCTTCAACTTGACGGTTTAGGCCTCTGACTTTATGAGACACAGGGTGGACAAATAGGCTGACGTTTCTTTTGTGGCCTTAGCACTCGTCGTTTATATATACCTACATACACGATTAAACACATTGCGCAGCCCGTCATGAAGAGTGAACTCCAACTAATCCAATTTCAGCATAGAAATTATGGATTAGTCCGATTTTCACCGACCGCCCAAGTTAGCTAGCAAGGTTGCTCCTACTGTCCAGCAGCACTGCCAGGAGGCCTTAGGTCGGATCTTGCTGTCTGGAAACTGGTAACAGAAATTACACCCAGAGTCATTCGTTTTCGTCTCTGAATTATATTAAACCCGCGAATTTCTTCGTCTTCGCTGTAAATTTACTTATCAAAACTGTTTCAGATCCTAGAAAGGTTATTAATTCACTAACTATTTCTAGATCTATATTATTTGAACATGGTGACGTTTCTTGAAGCTTATGTTTACTTTCTAGTGTTTTCTGATTTGTAATGAACTTTAAGAAAAGAATGATTTATCTACAAGTTGACTTTTTGACTCTGCTTTCAATTTTTAATGATTTAAAATTCCATAATCTTAGATTAGGTTGGTTTTCTTTCTGAATGGATCCACATGATCTCTAATGGATAAGTATTTTAAGAGGTGCTCAATAAATGTTAATATAAGCCGTTTTAAAACTATGAATACTAGATTTCTAGCTTTATTCCCAAGTCCTAAAGATGATCAGTTTACAGAGCTATAGTGTATATTTTTTAACTCATACGTAAACCGGTCAACTAATGAACAACTTAAATATAAAAGAATAATGAAAACCCTTCATAAGACTAAACTAATAAGTTCAAGGATACTCCTATAACAGCCGAAAAGGTTTATTTTAAAGACAATATTCCAAGTTTGCTTTAACTTTTTTATTTTACTAAACCAATAAAGTAATTTGTTTATTATTATTACTGATTTTTAATAATATGCATGTACTTCTTGCAATATGAATCCATAGAGTTGCGAACGACGTCAATGTCTAAGAAATGCAACTTCATTTAGTGAAATATTTCGTAATTATGAAATGCAAATATTTGCTATGATATGCAGTATTCTTCAAACCAACGATATGAACGCAGTACAACATTGGTTAGAAAATGCAACAGATAGGTAAGTATTGGGAATATAACACAAAATGTCGTAGTGGAACTCCGAACCCAAAGAATATTTCCACTTAAACTATAATACTTGTAAATTAAATTTATTTATGTGAAAGTGATTGATAAATAAGAATATATGAACTTAAGTGGTGGCGTAGTGAAGTCAACTTGGAAGTCTTCATTTATGTCATAATATTCTGTTATTATATCCTTTCATATTTGTTAAAGAAATAGTATTCACTGCACTTAAGTTCATCATGAAAAACTTATACAAAACCGTTTTCCTTCACATTTTGAAACAGTCTTCTTTTCAATACTCTTTTTTTATTGATAAGGCAGAAATTTCTCACTATCATACACTACCAAGAAGTTTCCAAATGGACGCTTCTTCCAAATGCATCGTCGTTTCGCAATTTATTTTTAAATATTACTAGATTAATACTAGTTCTAATACCACATCATAAAATTGGTGTTTTAGTGGCCAATAATAAGAATAGACGAGTGGTCACTCAAATTGAACTATCACGGTTTACAATAGAATAGTCAGTAGATAATATGTGGGATTGCATTGAGTCATTATGGTTCTTCTTATGTGTTGTTGTTGTTGTTGTTGAATAACTAGCAACCTCAAGTTTCCTGAATGGAAGGTTAAGAGGTTAGTTGATAAAGTTTATTAAGTGATAAGATTCATATTTTTCTAATACAACTATCGAATATATCATTATGTTGTGAGTCATTGAGAAATATACGATTATTAGTACATATCACCAGTTGAATTACTTATTTTAATTGATTGAATGCTTTATACATAATAGAAAAGTACAAATAAACTCACAAAAACTATTGTAAATATTTGATTATATTCTATTGTAGTACAATAGAATAGAAAACTATACCTTTAAGCAATGTTTTTTTTCTTTTTTTAGAGAGAAAAATTTGATTATTAGTCTAGTATCTACTGCATTATCTCATCAAAATATGTATTTTGATACTAAACAATCTGGAGGTAATTCTTATAAAACTAATACGGATATGCATTGGTCTAGAAGGGAAAAATTGTCAAATAATGATATAGTAAGTTATAATTTTGAAAAATATAAAGTGTATTATTAAAATGTAATTGATCAATTAACGGAATAATAAGTTGATTATTATAAAATAATTAAACTTATGAAATATGTCACCTTTCTATTACACCTTATCTGTACAAAATAAATCTTTTTTCCCTATTATGCATTCATGATGAATAAAACAGTACATTTGTATTTAGGTAATAAGATTTTCAAAGGTCTATATTTTATTCATGGATTTAAGGTAAAATAAAAGCTACTTATTATATCTGATTATTTAAAACGGTAGCATATTCAGAAAATCGATGTTGGTAAGCAATCACTACTTTAAGTTAGTCCAATGTTTTTCCAAGTCTATATGATTTCAGTTAGTTTTAACGTTGTTCATGGTTGAATGGTTTTTTTTCTATCTAAATATTTAATGAATTTAGGAGTATATTTTGTAAGTCACTGAGTAGGAACTAAGATTTCATGCCGACACGCTAATGAGATACACTTTATCATTGGTCATTATTAAGCGACTACTATCTTAGTTAAATTTGTTTACATTCTGTTTTAAGTTTCTTCTTATTCAACGATATTTATTTGTTTATCGCTCTATACTACTTAATTATGTACAGTAACCAGTTTATCATCAATAATTTTTGAGAAGATAGTGTAATGTATATTTCCTGTCTTAGTATTAACACAAACCAGTAACATTCAATTTACTAATGTAATTGTATACTCTTGACACTTTTTAACAATTACTTCCAGTTATTGTGCATTCCTTGAATTTAAGTTTGAGTGTAATAACTTTCATAATTTTTTTTTCAATTAGTCTGAGTTTGACTGTTCATTCTCAGTATTGACCTTAGTGTTGTGATCGACCAATGTGTAATTATTAGAGGAAAAGTTTTCCTTTACATAATAAGGAACTTTTAACCACCACAGTTATCTCGTGAGTTGAGATTTGTAACTAACTCATATATCTAAGCATAGATACATATCTTTCGTGATAGTAATAAAACTGTACTCTAGGTAAATCTTTGTTTTAAACTTGAATTTCACATGTATCTCCACCGCGTAGTTGAACGCTTTGACAGAATTAACGACCTTGTTTATTCGTATCAATAATAGGGGGACATTCCTTGACTAGCCACATCAATTTTGAATTGTTTGAACTAGAGTGAATAACTCATTTTTTAAAGATAATTTTCTACACACAACCAGACCACTATCACACATTCTGATTGATTTTCTACAACTAGCAAAACAATGTTTTATAAGCAAGCAGTGTCAAAGACTTGCAAATGTCATGAAAAATAACTAGCTGAAACTTAAAAAGATATTCTCTTCACTAATTAAGTCCCATAAACAAACTTGATTTGTCAAGAATTATAATCATAATGATGTTTGTAATAACTTGGACACAAATGTCCTTCTCTTAGAGCCTCAATGAAATAGTGGAAGACGAGAACACACAAGACTGCTGTACCGTAACAGATCGTTTAGTAATTGGTGAAATGGATAATATCAGCGAAACACACAGCAGAGGTAAGCAAATAAGTAAATGATTATTGTTAAATGCATTATTAAAAATCGTTTTGTGAATTGTGTAATGTCAATTTACCTAGTGTGGAATAATCTGAACATTTAATCAATTGATATCAAATATATTTAATACTCGAGTAACATAATTGATTTGAATACAAAAACAACTTCATGTAAACTTTATTTGGTTGAATAACAATAGTAACAATTAATTTATCTCAATAAATCAGTATCTTAACTGAAATATTTCAATCAATAGAATACATGAATTTTGTTGGCATTTCATTCTTTATTGTCTCATCACCCCATAAAAGTATTCTGATAGTCTGTGTTCGGTGTAATTAGAAAATAATCAATGAGGTACAGTTCTGATAAATATTTGTTGTCAACAAACCATCAACTTTTTACAAAGAATGAATTTGATACATTTTTTCATTGAGATTTAAAACTATAAAAATGATTTAATTTCCCAGGTTCAGTATAAAATCGTACCCATTTATGAACCCACCGAAAATTGAACAAAAATCTTTCAGGTGTCGCAAGAAATGCTTAAACTTTACGTCACTTAGTCGACATCCAGTAGTCTAAATAGGATCAAAACAAATTAGGGTGTGCGAACATGTACCAAAGTGGTTGCAGAAACAAATTGAATCAAGTAATCCAATAAAAGTAGAGGATAAACACCCATCATCCTCTATTACTAAACATATAATCGAAACAGGCCATAAGCTTGATCTTAACTCGAGTTTTATGGTATTGTATAAAAATGTAAGAGGGCGTATACTAAGGTTTATTGAAGCCTTAGCCATACGAAAATTTCTAACCCCCTTTGTGTATTCAAAAACAGTTTGTTCTTACCTTAAACCTACCCTGGTAATATTGACTTATGATCCAGAGTGATTAGGTTTCGAATTGTGTTCACATTATTACTATTACTCTTATTATTATCCTTGTCACCTCTTACCCGTTTAATTTTTATATATAGATGTTCTTAACAGGTATATGTGTGATCAGATTTTCCGAAATGTATTGCACTAATATATCATATAGTTCTGATAATCTTCGTCTTATTACATTAGCGAAATTCATCAAATGGACTAACTGCTTTAAATTTTATTCATCCTGACAATTTTACCATTTCCTGTAGGATTAAGTGAAATTGTTGTACCGATAATTAAGATGTTATTTGCTAGTTGTAAAAGGTTTCGAAAAGTTAAATGAAATCCATTCCTTTCTATACAGAAATGTAAAAGGATAGAGCATGAAACTCTATCTCTAACACATTCAATAAAATATAGTCTTTAACGAAACACTTTATTGATGACTACTCTATAAAGATTTGAAAGGGGATTAAGGAATATAATACGAACTTCTAATCATTATGTTAGCTGAAAACTGGTTAATTCTATCATTAAAAAAATGATTCATAAATCAATAAGGCACTTTTCTTTCAAACATTAGAAAAACCTCCCAGTTTGTTGATTTTCATTATTTCAATCATGGATAAGTTAGGGAGGTATGTAATTCATTCAAACTAATTAGAATACATAACATGATAAAACGTGTTTGGTTTTTAGTAGATAACATGTATTATCTTGACAGAATAGTCATAGTCATAGAATAGTCATAAACTTAAAACTCTTTCATCAAATCATACTATAGTATGTTTACTATCAAACAAATATAAAATCTTCTAAATAAAACCTACGTAAGTATCGTTATTAAAACATTTAAACGAATGTTCTAAGGAGAAATCTTCAAGTATTAATACCAATTAAAAGTTTATTTATGATTTTTGAACAACTATTTATTACGTAATAATATTGCCAATTACTTTAACTTTAAAATTGGGTTAAACTTTTTTTTTTTAATTTAAGGTGTACAAGCTAATCTTTCATGTGCTACATTTGAGGATACATTAAAATCTAATAATATAGAAATGAATAAAATAACTAATAAAGATGAATTCTCTAGTTTATGTCAAACACCATTGAAACAAAATTGGAAACAACATGAATCAGTTGGAATTCTTTAAATTATTTGGAATGTTTCTTTATAGATAAAGTGTATACTGATTAATAATGTACTAGCAGTTATTTTCATTTTATTACAAATAATATAAATGTAGTATTGAATATTTATTTCTCTTATATACCATTTATTTGTTCTGATTTTGTTAACATAGATGTAAAAATATAATAATTGAAAGATAGTAATGTTTCATTTTTCAATTTTTTAATTATTCTCTACAAATATATAATCATATGAAGTGATTGGATTGACTATATTCATAATTACAATTCATTTGTTTTATTGAGTTATAGAAAATGATTCATTAATTGAATTAGTTAATTACCTGTTTAACTTGAAAGATTAAATAGGTTATTTCATTGAAACAGAAATGAGTTGTAGTAGAAAATTATTTTCTTTGTGCATCGATATATTGTAATAAAAGAAGGGTATTTATGGATATTATAGTATTTTCAATGGTTGAAATCATAAAATAAAAAACGGCCGTCCAGTGCTTCCAGGTTTTCCATGGTGATCTAACTTAGATTAACTCATGATCTCAACCATTGAGACATGATAATAAGTTACTGATAATCCGTTTATCAATCATAAACATTCTAATGTATAAATGTACATCTAACTCCTTGGAATCCAGTGATGACTTAAAATGAAAGATAACCAGTAAATATTATATATATATATATATATATATATATATATATATATATATATATATATATATAATCGCATAAAACCCAAGCAAAGAATATTTTCAAGTCTGAAGATTTAATTTATTAGTTATTCAGTTCTCCTACTTCATAAAGCATTTATCACATATTATTATTATCAACTTAATTCAAAACAGCCTCACTGAAGGGCTTTCTTGGGTTAGTGGGGGTCCCGAACCCAGGTAAAAGAAGAGGGTTGGGCGTGTCGTTCGCAACCTCATCCAGCAAAAAACAATTATGTTTAAAAACGCTAACCAGGAAAAAATGATTTAAACCACTTGAACACTCCTCTGAGAGTTAAAACATTTTCATTTAGAAGAGTTATGACATCTCGTTGTGAAAGTTGGGAATTTTCGGAAGTTACACAACCTCTTTCCATTCGAGCAACCTGAATAACAATTAGGATAGATAGATGGAATGTTCGGACAATATGGAAGACCGAAAGGATCAGTCAAATAGCCTCAGAGATCAAAAGGTACACAACCTAGCAGTGTTCAGAAAAAGTGAAATACATTGTACGCAAGCTGGACAGGAAAGAATAGCTTCGCGAGAAGTGTACTCTAGTCATGAAGAAGAAAATGCTTCACCTATACAAATACTTGCATCAGTGCTGTCCAAAGAAGCACGAAAAACACTTTCATGGATCCAGGATCATTAAAGCATCCAGTCCGATGCATTCACCAAACATAGGAGTGGAGCGATAAAGATCAATTATATGAGAGGTTGCAGTCAATCTTAAAGAAGTATCTAGTTAAGGACTTAATCATCTTGTTGAGAGACGTAATCGTCAAGGTTGGTGATATAACGGATGATTTGAGATATTTTCCTGACTCTCAGGCATACTAAAATAATAGGTCAATTCGATAATAAGACTAGACACATTATACCGGGACTCAAGACTCAAAATAGAGAACCGGAGAATAAACTAGATAATATTAAATTCAATCATTTACAAGCTATCACTCTCAGTGAGTCCGGAGTAGAAATCAATGAGAGGAAGGGAAATTATATATCTAATAGTTCATAGGCTAAATGCCTGTTTTAATATCACTACCACACATCGTTTGGAATGGACAACATCAGGTACGATGACATCATGAGAAGTCATCAACTGGGAGAAAGGAACAAAAATATGGAGAGATTTACAAATTTGTGTCTTCAACAAACTGGTTATAGGTGGTATTATATTCCCCCACAAACGTATACACAAACATACATAGGTCTCATCGCATCATACTACACAGAACCAGATGAATCATATATACATCACCAAAAACGTTCAGAAGACCTGTGGATGACCTATAAACAAAGAGAGAAGCTCACATAGTTGCAGATCACCACCAACGAGTGATTGCCAAGATCGAATTGAAGCTAAATAAGCTACGGACAACTAAAGAAACAGCGTTCCTTCTAGATACTGGTAAACTCAACTAATTCAAGATAGCTCTCAAGAACAGGTTACAAAATCTACTGGAAGAAGAAACTATTATGGAGAACAATTGGAAATGGAATCAAAAAGTACTAACTCCAACGTATCGGGAGGTTCTGGTCGCAAGAAGCTCCATCATAAGAAATAGATCTCTATAGAAACCCCGAGTCGGATTCAGTAAGGGAAGAACAAGAAGATAGAAATTACCAACAGTCAAACAAGTACAGAGGAAGACAAGGCACAGACCGATTACACAGAAGCAAACAAAAGAGTGAAGAGGAGAATTCCAGTCGATAGGAAGTACATGGAAGATCTAGTAATAATGGTAGAAAAAGCCCCAATAGAAGGAAACACGGGAAAAATTTGACATAACGAAGGAGACAGCTGCGTCATACAGTAAAAGTAGAGCGATCAGACAAGAACGCTGAAGGCTGGTAAAATTCTGGGATTCACAACCAGCGGAACTGTTGGACGAGACACTTCGAAGAACTCTTGAATAGACCAGGCTCTCTGAACTAACCAGATATCGGAGCAGCATATTCAGGTCTTCCTAGAGACTTCACTTCACCAATAATCGAAGAAATCAGCATGGCCACCAGACAAATCAAGAGTGGGAAAGCAGTAGGACCTGACAATATACCAGTTGAAGCACTGAAGTCAGACATAGACGTAACTATAAAGATGCTCCATATTGTCTTCAGAAAAATTTGGGAGGACGAGCAGGTATTAACAGACTGGAAAGAAGGAAAACTTATCAATATACCAAAGAAAGAAGATCTGTGCAAATATGAAAAATACAGAGACATCACAATACTGTCAGTACCAGGAAAAGTTTTCAACAGAGTGTTGGTGAACCGGATGAAAAACGCAATAGACGTCCAACTTCGAGAACAACAGACCTCATTCCATAAGGACCGGTCGTGCACAGACCAAATTGTGACACTACGGTTCATCATTGAACAATCAATTGAATGAAACTCGTCACTACACATCAACTTCCTTGACTATGAGAAAGCATTTGACAGTGTGGACAGTAAGACTTTATGGAAACTTCTTCGACACTGTGTTGTACCTGAGACAATCGTCAATATCATGCAGAATTCATACGACGGTCTACAATGAAAAGTGGTGCATGGAGGACAGATGATAGACATATTCCATGGGGTTCCTGGAGTCAGAGAAGGCGCTTACTCTGTCCTTTCTATTTCTTTTGATGGTTTTTTGGTGGTCCGGGATTTGACTCCAAGTTGATCGTTGTGGAATTAAATATGCGCCTATCCTCGTATATAATCATTGACTTAAATCGCGTTAGTTAATAACGGAATTAAATAAGTCAAATAACGAGAATGGAGTTTTGAATGCATATATTTTGTATAATTGTTGATTAGACAAACGAACGGGAGAACGACGCGAAGAGAAGAAAGCGAAGCAAAATTGACGAGCGGTGGAGATGGCTGGTAAGCCAACTCCCACTTAACAAAGAGTTAATCAATATTTATAAGCACATCAAGATAAATTACAGACATGTGATGAACAGTGGGATAAGAAGTGTACACACGCCCACGCGCTCATACAAAGACAGTCAAGATTGATGAGCGAATAATTAACAAGGTCAAAATATGACTCAAGTAGAATGAATAGATTGAGATGTTCGAAAGTTAGAATAAGGTATATGGGCTTAACATAATGGCAGACACTACAGTTTACTGAATTATGAAAACCTCTTGATCGCAGGGAAGCACGGAATACAATAGACAGCTTGGATGCAACTTCGCAGATGACCTGACCCTTCTGTCCAATACACACAAAAAATTTCAGGTGAGGATAGCCAGTGTAGCAGCAGCCACTGCATTGGCAGGCATCAACATACACTGAACTGAACCAATTCAAAATGTGACGTTCAGGGTATTATGAAATAAGATATTATGTTAAACATTCAAACATTTTAAAGGATTTCATCTTGTCTCTCAACAAATAAATCTGAACATAACTTCAGTCAAATATATTAAAATGTCAATCAATAGTTTTATTCATCTAATTCTATATCGATCTACTGAAATGACTACATAAAAAGGTTTACGTCCTACTGTTCTTCGTAGAAGACACTAAAAACATAAGAAGTATCTCCCAAAATTTTTAAGCATAATCATCGATTACGAACTTCATATCGTGTTGATCATCTCTTTGTCGTAGCTAACAGCCTGATTATTATTTATATTGGTACTGAGCTGGAAGATCAATAAAGAACCATCGATATTGTACTTTATATGTGATTTTAAACGTTACTGGTATTTTAATATAAAAATGACTGTTTCAGAAATATCCAATAAATTGTGTTTTAAACCTATTGGTTTTTGTTCATTAATTTATATAAAACTGGTTTATGATGGAGAATGACCACTACAAAATGAATAATTTTATAACACAGAACACTTGATTGTCTTACTAGTAGCTTTCTATCCTAACATTTTAACCTGAAATATATTTTTTTCTATATGATATCAAATATGTCAAAATACCATAAACGATTGACTTGGTAATAAATGATTTCGGTAATAATGAATATAAAAAATGGATGAGTTTGTAGCACAAATCATTTAGACAGAAACTATTCTAATATTTTTCACTATTATGTTACACTTTTACTCCGATTGTTTCACATTTTAAAATGACATAACCCGATGTGATAATTTCACATAAAATTATATAGTTTATGTTACTATTGTTCAAGTAGGACAAATGATACAACAAAACAATTAGTGGTTAGTGTTAGAAATACAATTTTCACAACCATGCCTTTGTTAACTTAAAATTGCTTAGAGAAATGAGGTTGAGTAATAAAGACTAATAGCTTGCTAATAAAAACACACTGCAACTTCACACAGACCAATTTGTCGATATGTGTAATTCAAGAAATAATTCACCCTATATTTTACCAATTGTCCCTAATCTACTTCTAAAATTCCAGATGTTTATAAATGATTCATACAGAAATGAATTCAATCACCTTTGAAGTATTAAGCGAATCAAACTTCATGATAAACGAATGCTAGAGTCAATAACGAACGTTATTTTGAATTACTAAAACATTTTAATTTATCTGCCAACTGTATTATCACTTAGTATTAGCACTTAGTCCCTCAATATTACAGGTACACCTTGCTGACGAGTGCAAAGTAGCACGAAACCCGGGTCCAGAGTTTCCTGTCGACCACCTCCAACCACCATCTAATCTAACAATTGACCCACTTATGTACTATTATCACTATCATCATTATTAGCCGATAAATCCGTCGATATGTGAATCAAGATTCTGAGTGACAATTAACATGAAAGGTTGTCTTTTGTGATAATTAGGAGTATTTCAGTTACTATACAAACTAGGAATCTAACCAAGAAGAACGAACGTATTGTACTTGGGATTCTAAATCAGGTAGTTATCAAGTACAATGGAATCATTAATTCATATAAACACCACATGTTTATTCTGATTAAAATTACACAAACATTATAAGAAAACCCTAAAATGTTATCTGATACTAATGACTATAATCTAAACATGGATCAGTAACTTGTGCTAAAACATTTCAAATAAATAAAAACGCTATCAACTACACTGTTACATGTACCTAAAGCGAGTATCACATATTTGGTTAAAGTTTATTTTTTACATTATTCCGTTTCTTTTGTTTTCATCATATCTGTCAAGTGATATAATATTTTATTCCGTGCTATTGATTAAAAGACAAAATACCACAATACAGATGCGGTCGTATTAAAGAATCTTTGATCAGTTTATGATAAGGATTTTTGATTCCGATTTAGGTAAAATTCTATCTGCAGTATTACTCCTAACCAGAAGGTTCATTCTTCATTAAATTTACAAAACGTTGAAAACCGAGCTTCTCAAGCTATCCAAATGAAAAGTGACTAAGCAAACCAGATCTCATCCCTTTATATTTCATGTACCTAGGGGTGGTCATATTTCAACATTCCACATCTTAAGTAATGCATTGGATGCTAAAATGACTTGTCTCTTGGTTTCCTTTTCAGAGCAGTCCTCTGAAGCTATTTCTAAACGATTCGATAAACCACGATCGAACGAAATTCATTAAGTTAACGAATGATGTGAGTGGAGATCGTTTAAGGGTAGTGGGTGGATCCTTCTCAGGAATCCCATGATAAGACAAAACACCCAACCAGTGATTTCTGGTTATCATTGGATCTCTATATAAAGTCACTTAATGATGTAATCCCCAAACTTCGTATTTCAAATTACTTCACTAACCATTAGATCTCACAACAAAAAAAAAACAGTATTAGCTAAATCAGTGAACGCCTACAAGAAGAAAGTGGGTATCCTAAGAAGATCAATAGATGATACAGATCAAATAACCTACTATCCTTATTTTTAAAGAATGAATTCCTTTTTGTATAAATTAAACAGTCGAAGTATTAGACCTTTGTTAAATTTCTGAGGCAAATCATAATTAACGATAAATTTCAACAGTGAGTAGTTACTTCACTAGTGACATAAGTGACTCAACTAGTGATGGTTTTTCATTAGAACTTTGGAAGTTAATCATGAAGCTAGTTACTAGTTGAATATAATTATTACTAAGTTGTACTTTATAGAGACTCGTATAATATTTTATTCTGAAGTTTAAATTTCTTTATCACTGAAATGCAGTATACATTTGTACATGTCTGTAATGTGGTTTTTTTTAAAACCATCTATTTATTTAAGTAATGTCTATGTGACAGTTAAATATGTCAAATCCACAATTATAATGTATAAGAAAGAGATGCCTTTGTGCGGCCTATGTAACGTGCCCCACATGAGCAAGTAAATTTATAGATACACATTGATGTGGTCCAAAGTGGAAGTTTATCCTTAACACATTCAAGAATGGTGGGGCAGTTTAGCTGGACAGAACGCTATACTCAACAATTTTGAAATTTGTTCATTTAAGATTTCAGAACACTATCCGGTTTGACTTTTAAAAGGTGAATATAAGAAAGAATTCTATTTTCAAATTCATATACTGATTTTTGTTAAAATAACTTTTAGATTGTACTTCCATTGTATTAATTAATTGAATATGTATATTATTTATTTAAATTTTCAATGCATTTTTATTGTGTTAGTAAACTCAATGATTTTGCTTTATGGGAAAATTAATATGGTTTGCCAAATTCATTACCTAATCATCACTCAAATTAATTGTGATATAATTAAATGCACTCAAATAAGAATTAACTCTTGTTAGATCTTAATCATAAAACTTTTTTTGACAAGTTTGGACTTTTCACTTTAGTTAATGAATATGGATAAGGAAGATAGAAGTTTCATTTATCATCTATTAAATTTGGTATTGTGAATTACTAACTTAAAGGAAAATTGTACTACCTTATTACTAAATACAATTTACTTTTTATATAATGTAATTTCAAATAAACCATCCAGCTTAGAGAATAAAACTCCATTAAGATAAATCTAAGAAATAGATAATTAGGAAAAGACGATGGAAGTGGATAGGACATACATTAAAAAATCATCAAACTGCATCACGAGGCAAGTCCTAACTTGGAATCCTGAAAGGAAGCGGAAAAGAGGAAGGCCAAAGAACACACTACGTCGAGACATGAAAAGGATGAATAACAACTGGGAAAAGCAGGATAGGATTGCCCAGGACAAGGTTGGATAGAGAATGCTGGTGAGCGGCCTATGCTCCCTCACAAGGAGTAACAGGCGTAAGTAAGATGATAGAAACAAGTGAAGATACTGATTTTCAAGAATATATTTCTAACTTCCTAGGTGCTATCTGTAATTATTAGAATAGTTTACGTTTATAAAAGATTTATTGATTTCTCTAATCTTTTTAGTTATCTATAAATACCTTTCATTAAAGTTTTTCAGTATAGCAGACATTAAATATTACTAACCAAATATAATTAATTCTAACTGCAATATAAGTTACCATCCTTAATTAAGATTTTTTTAAAGCTATCAGTAATATCAAAATTCACTTGATATTGTTTTCCTTGTATCTTCCGATTGAGGTTTAAGACTGCAATTGATCAGTTTGTTATTGGCATATGTGCATACTGTGCGTATGCCTCGATATTGCCTTAATTCACAAACTTTTATAAGCAAAGATAGATAGTGGCTAGCAGTGAAATCCAGGACGCGCGTTTCGTCCTGTTTGGGACTGGTCAGCTGGATGTACCTGCATCTCAAAGTTAATGTCCACTTCGGGACTCGAACCCAGTACAATACCAAGTGAATTTAAATTCACCCCATTTCACAAGCAAGTGACTACCAGGACTCAGTAGCTGAGTGGATAACGCATTGGCGTCTGAAGCGGATGGTACTGGGTTCGAGTCCCAGAATGAACATAAACTCTGAAACGCAGGTACATCTAGCTGACCAGTCCCAAACAGAACGAAACGCGCGTCCTGGATTTCACTGCTAGCCACTATCCATCTTTGCTTATCAATAATATCAGTTTGTTTAAGGATAGAGTATACAAAACTTAACATGATACGATTAGCAAATTTTTTTTGTAAAATCAACTCGGATAAAGTAATGACGAAATAATAGAACTTTACACAGACATTAGTCCTAAATGTAAATGAAGTGTAGAATGTATAAGTAAATTATTGAGCATAAAACCATGGAAACCGATTATCAGAACATAAGTGTATTTATGTATATATTATCATTGATAAGCTATCCAATCGACAACCTTACATCAAAATGTAAATCAGTTATTAAATATACATCCGTATTCTAAATTCTAGATTACACACGAAGGCTAGAGATGTTGATGGTTGGGTAAATGCATAAACCTGTATCACGAAGCTTGATTTAATACTCATTTTTCCTGTTTTTGCTTTTTCAGTCCTTATTTTCTTTGTCTACCAAAAATGTCTAGAATTTAAACAGGTTTTTTAATATATTCCTATCGTAGAGAGAAACTTAGAAAGTTTGTGGGGTTTGAATAGGTGAGAAAATAAGAGCTGTTAGTCGTGAATAATAGCGCTCCAAGGATCATTTATGGAAATTCTAAAGTTTAATGTTTTAGATTTGTCTAACAGGGAATTAAATTAAACTAATATCGATCCTCATTTGAATAGAGTACTAATAGAACTGAAACACTAGTCAGACATCATTATTTTCATTTGGATATGACCAATAACCAATTACAAGATCATGTTCCCCATTGGAGTCCTATATTTTATGAAAGGCCTAATGATACTACTCATATTGAGGTGGAACTTGGAACCCAGTAAGCCACCGACCAATAGGATATCGATACAATTCTACCTTATTCAATGTTGTAAAAATAAACGTAGATCACAAAATACCTTGTTTTATAAACCCCGACTGCTACTGATAGTCCATAAATGTCAGTCAGTTATATTATTGATTCAATAGTGAAGTACACTAATTAATGATTATTACGGGTGGAATGAAACACTTTTTTAAACTAGCAAGATGAATATGCTGTAAATCTAGTGGCCTAATAGCCAGCTAAGCTTGTTCACTACAGTAATACACAAATACTTCCCTAGATATTTGATCAGATGTAGTTTTAGCTGTTATGGCTATACGCTAATATTCCTCACATTGAGATAAAAACATGTCGCTCCATGACCGTTGAGTTAGTTTTTTTCAATACACCCTTTACGTTTGTATTTCAGAATAACCCGGTTTTCCATATATGTAGTCTGAATACCAACTTCAGCTATAAAAATTCATCCATGTATCCTATACAAAAATAAATGAGTGCATTTGTCACCACACTGATGTCGTTAGTCGCCAAAACAGGTAATAATTTATTTCCGTGGTTATAGAATTTTCAAATTCTAAAGCGCAAACCTGTCTTAGATAGATCGACATTAAAAACCAAGAAACACTCGACAGCTATTTAATCCTAATATGGAACTCTGCAGCAGTGCAGATCTTGCATACAAGTGCCTACCCACTAAGTCACTGATAGAGCTGACCAGAAATGAATTATTTTTACATTAGCGCCTAACAATAAATTATCATCATTAATCCTGAGACGTTTCGGATAATTAATTGAGCATCTTTCCATTCAACTCAATCATTAAGCAGCAAAAACCAACAGGTATTTTTAGATTAATATACTGACTAAATCTCAGTAATAAAAATACCTACTAACTCTTTTAATAAATGCTCGTTTACACTACATACCAAAAGCTTCCCTTAGTAATGATTATCAATGATAACCAGAGTAACATCAGTAATAGATTTTCAAATCGATTTCAACAGTAAATAATTGTGACAATAAAATTTATGTGAAAAGAAAGCATTGCCTTATGTATGGATTACGACAAAAATATTGTCTTATAATTAATAATCAGGAAATGTATAAAAATACAAAATAATGACGTTATGAATATATATATATCTTGATAACTGGTATACTATGGTGAGTATAACAAAATGGATGAATGAGAACAAATGTAATGTGATTCTAGAGATACATTTAAATGTCATAAATAATTTCAATCACAACAGATAGGTAGAGTGGTTTTTAAATGTTTTTTTCTGGAACCAAATATCTGAATGAATAGTAAGTTAGAGGAAGTTTACAATATATAAACGATGAAAGGATAACCACTAGTTTGGATGAAAATCAACAAGGATACCATAAAGATAATCAACTCGGATGAATATATATATTTTGGTCGAGCACTAAAACACAATACGCTAAGAAAAATAATGTATTTCTCCAATCCTACCGGGTATTAAGACATTTTGTATCATTAAAAAAGGATATACGCACAATCTCAAAACACAAAAAGCACCAAACATAGATAATAGATGCAAAGTGTAGAAAACGTTGAACGAAGTAAAGGAAGTACAATGCAGCTAACAATGAATTAATAATTTCTAAAATCAAATGAACCATATATATATTGTCAAGCGTACTTCCTATCCCATACACGATCATAATTACTTGCTATTGTTTTTCTGTTACATTAATGAGTGGAGCTATCTCTTGGTTACCTAGTGAATTCAAATAACCATTCAGGTAATTAACATCACTTGGTAAAAATTTATGATAATCATTATTAACAGCACCATCACTGTTATTATTATTTTGAAAATCATCATTACAAGTTTCTTCCTTATTTAATTGATCTCCAGAGAAAGCGTTCTCTGAATAATGATTATTGTTTATACTATTTTTCAATGTATCATCATTACAGCTTTCAGAGTTTGTAGGATAATCTTTTACTTCAGCAACTCTCACTGTACCAGCTTCACGTTTGCGTTTTAATAATTTATATACACATAATAAAATAGTTATTATAAATATCAAAATCAATATAGGTAGTATTAGTGATAACCAAAACGTATTGACGTATGCAAACAGCAGCATAGTGATCGGTTGTTCAGAAGTTTTTTTCCGATAGCCAACAAATTCTAATAAACTTGTATTCTTTTCAAATTGATTTAAAACATCATTTAGCATTCGATATTCGTTTTTAATCTGGAACTTTGTATGTGGAAAGCTCATAGGAGGTGAAGATGAACAATTTCGTTCATCCGAACCGCTTATTGGACAATTCAACACTTTATCGCACCATAATCGTATGGGTAAACAGATACGATAAGGCCATTGCAAGGGAGAGTTGCGACGTTCATTTATTTTATCAAATGTATCACAAGCAAAAAAACCCGATGGACAGGTAAAAACACCCGGTGGTAAACGATCTAAATTATAATGGGAAATAACAGAAGTAACAGAATTGACACCAAAATAATTATAATTCAACTAATCGATAGTACGACCACAAGTACAACAATAAATATAGTAGGTATATAGTAATAATGTTATTTAATATGACTCATATTATCTTGTTATGAGGATCTTAAATTACATCTAATTTCAATTACGGTACGTTAACTAATTTCTGTGGACAGTATTTTAGGTACAGTGATTTGAAGGTCAAGATAACTAGATTTTATGATGAGAATCAAAAGTATTTCTTCATTTCACACAACCAGTCATCAATCAGTCTAAGCAACATAAAACCTGGCACAAATATGCATCGATCAACACCGCATTACAGAGATAAACAACACCGAGATGAAAAGCAAATAAGAAGAAATATCATCTTCAATGGGAAGCTAAGCACAAAATATTTAGTTCTAAAGAAAAGAATGATGTCATGTAACGAAAAGTATGAAAACATTATTAACTCATGATTTAGAGGAAGGTTAAAAATGAATAAAGCTACACTAGTGTGACTAGTTTTAAGCCAAGCCATTAAGCGGCTTAGATCGTAAATCACGATTATCCCACAGGCCCCACTTAAATGGGGTTTTTGTAATAACTGAAGTATCTCAGATAGATATCCAGTAACCATATGAAAAGATGCCATAACTTGATATGCCTGGTCTTAGCTCTTCACGAACGTCGATTGTATAGCTGACTCATATGAATATCAATCATGCATGGTCGCTTAACAAATCTTACACTGATATAATGGTTCAAACACCATATCACAGTGGGAGGAAATTTATACTAGCAAAGAATCATTCCCATCTCTAGTATGATTTGTTTCCATATCTATACTAAAGAAAAATGAGTCAAGTAAACTCGTTTTAGAGGGTGTAGCCATGACTATTCGGGAAAACCTGAAGATAATTAAAGTTTAGCTACCTATCAGTCGAACCTATTTCAAGACTTTCTGGCTCCAATTAATAAACATACCTCTTGGCCTGTAGTACGAATAGCACAGAAATTACTAACTTAAAATAAGACAGTAGGAAATGTTTATTTAAGGTAAAGAACAAGATGTTGGATAGATCCGACCAATTACATTTACAGGATTGCTGTTGGATGACAGAGTGCAATTTGATCAATCGGCTTTATAAAATGGCTAACAGTGATTAATGGAGACTAGGACCAAATCGTTCTGGATGCTCTTCTCTAAAAAAGCAGTGGGACAGTATACACACGAGTTTAAAGATCTGAATGACTGACTATGAAGCCACACAAAATGTTTGCTGTTTATAAAATAGCTGCAAAAGGATTAGCTCAAATAGAGCTTGAAAGCCAAACGATTTCTAACTTACAACCAGAGGTGACAATTATATGCATGCTGTTATTATGTATACCCGGATATTCACCAACATTGTTAACTGAAACTTTCAGACCAGTAGCAAGTGGGAACATGAAGAAATAGGGGTCACTGATTTCATCTTTGCAACTCCCACTAACCTTAAAAATAAATAGAAATGTAATTAGCATTTGCAGTGACTAAAATTAAATTAAAAAACCTTCACAATCCCATATGTTTGTAGTCCATATGCTTTGTCAACTAGTTTCCACTTACTATTTTTACAAAGGAATTTTATAATAATTGAGAGGGGGATAGCATCTCATGAGCTGTAAAACATTGTTTTTAATGCATGTGAAGATTTCCAAACACCCTATGTGCCTTCGATAATTACTCAAAATGTTGAATACAACAGAACTGTAAAAAATAGGCCGTATAACAATTTTGTGAACAAATTAAAGTTGGACGGTTATCTAGAAGACAAAGAATGGAAGTCAAAGGCATTAACGAAGCAAAGAAACATGAAAATGGAACTCATCTAAATTGATTTAATTTGCTATTTATGGAGAACGAAACAAGAAACGGTAGGATTGACAACGATCTATATTCTGTACTATTTTTGATGACGCCTAGAGCCCCCAAATTGAGTGATCCCTTGGGTCCGTCCGGCGAGCTATGATGGAAAAGTGAGTGCCAATTCAGCACAAGTTCCTTCTCTCACAGAGTTTATTTACTTAAACATATAAACATTAGTGCAAAGAGGCACCAAATAGATATGCGCGACATAAATCATTCGACTTATGAGAGGGCCAGAATGGTGCCCAGATGCCTGAACCGAAACAGAAATACGCGATAAATTATCTCTTCACCTATTGTACCTATTCCAAAAGTTGGAAAACAATACGCCGCATGAAGGTCATATCATCTCCCCTAACTTGAACACATTGCCAAGCCTTACCATTACTTATACAGCCTTCTAACAGAATGATAATGTTCTGGTATGACGATGTATTTGTTTGAGTCTTACTAGAATCAGAAAGCCACAACAAGAATATCACATAGATTTTAACATAATGATATAAAAGTCAATATCAACCGACCTGAACAGAATGGTAACATAACCACCCCGACTATAAAATTAAAAAAAGCCATAGCTAATCTAAAGTGAGGGAGAGTAGCAGGCTCTTATGGACTAACTAAAAAGATCTTTAAGGATGAATATTCAGTTTTAGTTGTTAAATTGATTGAGATATTAGATAGAGTCTGGGAACTTGGCTGAACCGTATCTAATCTGTCTTGATCACTAATCGTTTCAATCTACAAGAAGAGACGAAAATCCTCTTGTGATGTCTGCAGAGGAATCGGTTTGATTAACAAGTTTTAAAATATTAGCCACAATAATCATAGAACGCCTAACTAGGGCACGTGAAGGATTTTATTTATTTATTTATTTATTTGAACACATAAATATTGGTACAAGGGGGGCACCAAATATATATGCGCCACACAAAACAATGATAATATGAAGAGAAGGAGAAAAGAGAAAAAAAAAGTAATGAACGTGGGGAATTATAAAAAAAAAGGGAGAGAGACAGAACAATGGTGGGGGAAACGGAAAGGTACAGTCAGAAGAGATCTTTCAGTTAAGGAAGATACAACCACTTTTTATGAAGAAAGTAAAAGAAGGTTACAGCAGGATCGCCACTGGCTTTCATTCTGAGCCATATCTAATAACGTCTCTAGCCACTGCGTTACACCGTCTTTCGGACCCCAACCAGGGAGTCATGAAGGACCAACAGAAGCTAGCCCTTTGCAGCTTTCTTTCATACCACGAGACGATGTCATGCACTGACCACCTCTCCGCTTTTTCCAACCAGTCCCAGAGTCGGCAAATAATGCACGACGTGGAATTCTCTGGGACGACATTCGTAGAACATGTCCAAGCCACCGAAGTCGGTGTTTCAAGATGGTGACACCAATTTCATTATCGTCTCTGTGACCGAACACTCGATGCCGAACCTCTGCATTACTAACATGGTGTTGCCACTGGATGCCAGCAATCCTTCGGAGACAACGATGATCGAACACAGAGAGTCGTCTAACATCCTCAACTCGGAGAGGCCAGGTTTCACAAGCATAGAGCAAAACTGCTCTCACCGACGCGTTGTAGATCCGACCTTTTACAGCCAGACTAACATCACGAAGGCGCCAAAGATGGCCCAGATTGGCATAAGCCGCTCTGGCTTTCACTATACGTGCATTGATCTCATCACTCACACCACCACCAGCACTTATGCAGCTACCTAGATACACGAACTTCTCGACTACTTCTATCTGCTCACCATCCACAGTGAGTACAGGATTAGAATCCTGCCAGTCTTGTAAAAGAACTTTGCACTTCGAAGGTGCAAAGCACATACCATACCTACGGACACTGATTGCCAACTGATTAAGTGCGGATTGCATGGCTTGGGCATTCTCGCACAGTAAGACAATATCATCCGCATACTCAAGGTTTAGAAGTCTTTCTCCAGGCAACAGATCCACACCACCATTACTTACATCCGTCAGAGCTGTTTCCAGAATGTCATCGATGGCAAAGTTGAAGAGGAATGGTGAGATTGGGCAACCCTGCCTAACCCCACTGCTTGAATGGAATAGTGGAGAAAGGTGGTTGTATGCCCTCACTCTGCCTGAGGTGTTTGTGTATAGGGCTTTTAGGATGTTAATAAACTTCTCAGGCACACCCTTCTTCAATAGACAATCCCAGAGAACAGTTCTGTCCAACGAATCGAAGGCAGCCCTGATATCAAGAAACACTACGATTGTTGGCCTTTGATAAGTATGGCGGTGTTCTAACACTTGGCGGAGGGTGAAGATATGATCAATACATCCTCGACCAGAACGAAACCCAGCCTGCTCCTCGCGAGTCAATCTTTCTCGGGTTTTGAACAACCTACGAAGTATGACGGAAGCCAATAGCTTGGACGCAATCGGAAGTAGACTTATCCCCCGATAGTTGTTACAGGAACAACGTGAACCCTTTTAAAAGATAGGGACAACTATCGACTCATTCCATGACGTTGGTACACTCTCTACGTCAAGGATAAACACGGGAAAACTAGGCTAATTTCTGGCGTTTATCGAGGACAATTCTTCAGAGATAACACTCATAGTTTAACCAATCAGGAACCGACCTGCCAGGAGATTCTCTTGTTGATTTAAAATACCCGGCTGATATGGTTTCGTTTGGTGGAGACGCCAAAGAAATTCAGTCTTCTGATCTCCTTGGGCAACGATGATAGTTGGAATGCGTTTCTCTCCATCCAAACGCAAATTTCGCCTCAATACACGAATCCATCTATTTGAGCATATAAACATTGATACAAGGGGGGGGGCACCAAAAAATATATGCGTCACATAATTAAAATAAGGTGGCGAAGAGATAGAGAAAAAAGGTGAGTGTAATTAAAAGAGAACAAAAATGAACAGAAATTAGTGGATGGTGATAATAATAATAATAATAATAATAATAATAATAATAATAATAATAATAATAATAATAATAATAAAAGGAGGAACAGTCCTGTTAAAAAACACAACTATGAGACTGCATCTCCTTACGTTGCTCCATTGCCTTGTGGATCGAATTTTTAGGTCGAAGGTTCCGGGTGTGGCTCCTTAAGAAAACCACTCGCCTTGATCTGGGCACCCGGGCAGTATCACAGCCCACACAAAAATCAAGTGACTTATGTGGTGCATATGTATTCGATGCCCCTTTGTACCAATATTTATGTGTTCAAATAAATAATTAATCGTGATTCTAATAAGTTATACACAAGAGCCAGTAGTAGGGAGCGTAGTAGTTGAATACATTGATAACTTCACTTATATTGGAAGCGTTATCAGCCTTGGTGGGTTAATGTCCAACGAAATATCAATAAATACTCAGAATCCTTGGTTGGTGTTTGCCAATTTGCGTCCGTTAGTGTAGACAAGATATCCATTTTCCAACTAAAGGACGAATATGGCGTGCAGAAATCCATTCTTGTCCACTTTGCGGCTGCAAAACGTGACCTTTAAAAATAGATATTAGTAGATTACTAGTATTCGATCAAAGGTGTTTTAAAAGTATTGATAGTATATTTTGGGATCACCGGGTTAGGAATTTTGAGGTCAGATGCAAAGTACTACATAAGTATGGCAAGTCGATAGAGAAGGTGGTTAATCTTAATCAATTGAGGTGGTTGGGACATGGATTATGTATACTCGTTCACCGACTACCTCGATGGCCGACAATGACTTGTGTATAACCATATTGGGAGTGTGCTAGGGGTGTCCAAATCAAGACATGACATCGATCTATTTGCTCTGACAATTTTATCTCGTTATGTTGATGGGGTATAGCAACTTGAACTAATGTACACATATGCTAGGTTATACGTTAAGTATGATCGAATGACTGAAGAGAATGAGAACAACCATTCAGACAATTATGACTAAATAAAGCAGATCGTTGAACAGCTCGTGGTCGTAGTGTCCAGGTTTCCTAAATGCAGAACCGGCACCAGCGGTGTCATACTAAGACTTTATGATCAAACTAAAATTGCGACGATCCTGAAGATGACTTGGATTTGTATAGACTCATTTGGTTTTCGCGATATGTAAATTGACTTCATTTCTCACACCGCCATCAACATCAACACAAGTAACTAACAAAATACACTAGCTTCTCGACTTTTGTGATGACTAGATAACAAAAGTAAGGTTAGGTACAGATCCAAATCAACCTTTTAGTAGTGATTTACATTTCGGTGGTATAAAATACACACCACAATTAAAAATTTAGTCGACAACTGATCAGAAGCTATTTGACTGACCGTACAATCGTACAGTTTGATCTTTTGTGAAGACTTGAGTGTAGACTCCTGAGAAGTTCAAAACTAGTACAGAATAACTAATGCTTTGAGATTAACAATGGTCCTCTAGCTGACTGACTTTACTCCAACCAAGTCCGAAAAAACTTCAGTTATAGCTCTGAACGTTCGTACAAAAACCAACATTCTTGCAGAAGTAGGATAATAATAAGAAATATCAAAACTAACCGAAGTCAGTCAGTCAGCTAAAACGTAGGACCAGACACATATATGTATCGGTCAGTCAGTCAGCTGCAACGTAGGACCAGGCACGTATATGCATCGGTCAAAGTTGCCATACCGCATTAGCACAAGATGAACACTGGATTCATAGAAGTAGTTAATTCAGTGGTGGTAATATATAGAAGAAAGATTGTGTATAAGGAGATAGTAAAGGAAGAAAGAATTAGTTCCTAGACAGATATGAAGCGATTTTAATCTCTTAATTTAAGGAAGACAGAGAGTGTATACACCGACGCCATTGTGATCGATTCTGAGCCATGTCACCAAGAGTCTCCAACCATTGGTTACGATAGTCACGCGGACCCCAACCAGGCAGTCTGAATCTCCCAACATGGCTCAGACCAGAAGTTAGTGACTTCAAGCACTGATGCCACATTTTGGTTTGGCCGCCCCTAACTTTCTTCCAATTATCCCCTGCACTAGTCAGCATTGCGCGTCGTGGTAATCGGTGTTCAGGCATACGCAACACGTGGCCCAACCATCTCAGTCGATGAAGATTCATAACCTCATCAACTGATTTACCATCATTCCCTAATACCCTGCGTCTAACCTCACTATTACTTACCCGGTGATCCCAGCAGATACCCGCAATATTTCTAAGGCACCTGTGGTCAAATACTAGTAACTTACGAATATCATCTACTCTTAAAGGCCAAGTTTCGCAGCCGTATAGTAGAACGGAACGAACTGCCGCGCAGTACACTCATCCCTTAACTGATATAAAAGATTGTGCATAAGGATATAATAGGTAGCTTAAACGAAACAGAAAGACATTTAGGTGGGTATTTTAGTATTCCGGCACAGAGAACAGATAATGGTGATCGTCTGCTGCAACTGTGCTCAGACAATCGTTTATTTTTAGCAAACACAAATTTTAAGCATAAGGAGAGACATCGTCTAACATGGCGACCCCCTGCACCAAACCAACAATGGACTCAAATAGACCATATTGCCATCAGTCATCGTTGGAGAGGGTCGATAGAAGATGTATCGGTCAAAGCTGTTATATCTCATTAGCACAACAACAACACCAAATTCATAGTAGTTACTTCAATGGTAGTAATATATAAAAGATTGTGCATAAGGATATAATAAAGGAACAAAGAACCGGTTCGTAGAAAGAAAGGTATAAAGTAATTTTAATCTCACGGTTTAAGGGAAGACAGAGAGTGTATACACTTACACCAGTGTGGTCGATTCTCAGCTATGTCACCCACAGTCTCCAACCATTGGTTACGATAGTCACGCAGACCACAAGCAAGTAGTCTGCATCTACCAACATGGTTCAGATTAGAATTTAGTGATTTCAATGACTGATGTCACCTTTTGGTTTCGCCGCCCCTAAATTTCTTCAAGCCGTTTCCAACACTAGTCAGCATTGTGCGTCGTGGTAAATGGTGTTCAGGCATACGTAACACGTGACCCAACCATCTCAGTTGATGAAGATTTACAACATCATCAACTGGTTTGCCATCATTCCCTAATACCCCGCGTCTAACCTCACTATTACTCGGTGATCCCAGCATATACGAGCAATATTTCTAAGATATTTTTAATCAAATACTAGTAGATTACGAGTATCTTCTACTCTTAAAGGCCAAGTTTCGCAGCCGTAAAGTAGAACAGAACGAACTGCTGCACAGTACACTCGCCCCTTAATTGATAGACGGATATCTCGCCTTCACCATAGGTGGTGATGTAAGTTGGCAAAAGCCAAATGAGCTTTCTGAATCAGTGCAGAGATTTTGTCAGACACCAACCCATTAGAGCTGATCAGACTTCCGAGATAGGTGAAGTTGTCGACGCGTACGACTACTTTAATCCCTATCCTTAGTTCAGGTGTTGATGCAGGCCAGTTCTGAAGCAACAACTTGCATTTAGAGGGGGGAGAAGTGCATCCTAAACATTCTGGCATTGTTGCTTAGTGCTATCAAAAGATTGTATTTTTCAGCGTCTTCACTAAACAGGACTATGCCATCTATGCATTCTAAGTCAATAGGCGGACCTCCTGGAAAGAGATCAATGCCGAAGATTCAATCGACGTTGTTTTCATCAGTATGTTTATGATGAAGTTGGACAAAATTGGAGATAGTGAACAGCCTTGCCGGAAACCACATGAGGTTGCAAAATCAGATGACAGTTCGACATAAGCTCTGACTCGACTAGTGGTGTTCGAGTAAATAGCCTTCACAAGGTTTATGTATTTCTGAGGTACACCCTTAAATGACCTCAGAAGTACATAAACCTTGTGAAGGCTAACCGAAAATCAGAACTAATTCCGGAAAAAGAAATGTATTTATTTTGACAAGTAGACAATTTTCTAATCTTGTTATGAAATAACGGACATGTGAAGTGATGGGTTAGTAGTTAAGACACTAGTCCTTCCACAAGCCTGAAGTACGAACCTAGCTCCACTTACCGCAACGTAAGGCAACGGATAGTACCATTAACCAACAAAGTGACTTGAAGTTAAATAAACAAACATGTACTCGGCAAAGAAACTATAGGAAAACGATAAACAATAGGATAATGGTTCTATTAACTTACTTCACCTAAGTCAGTGTGACAGGTCGTACTATTGTGTCCACTATTAGGAATCGCACATACATATACTTCAGGACAGGTGGGTTCTGACGAGAAATAGAGGCGATGTGTTGCGAAAATAAGGATGGATCTGTCGTTCCAAACGGAAAGATCAGGTAGGAAGTTTAGGTTTGTGTAATCTATTATTGAAACATTTGTGGAATTATTATACGGGAGTAGCTCATAAGGAAATTGAAGATCAATAGGTGAATTTACATTGAGGATACTGTCAGTAGTATCTAAAACATCATGCATAGGCGTCAAGAAATTGTAAATACATGAAAGATGTGATATCGTAGGAGAAATAATGATTTCTAGTGATAAATGCCTTTCCGATGTTGATGGACAAGAATTTCGTACGACGAGTGTATCTACGAAGTAAAAACCAAATATATTGAGTGCAGAAAAATACACCGAGATCAAATTGTTTTGAGAATATTGGTCGGAAATTTAACACAAACCAGTTAGTCGCAGAGTATAACAAAATAGAGATAGAAAAAAATATTACTGGCTACCGGACCACCTAAGCGGTACTTGAATACTATTTCTGCATCTAACTTTCTGCTGAGATAGCAGACGACCAAAAATATGTAGCGGTCAATAAATCCCTAAAATAAATAGTTCTGTAAGTCTTCGACATTTGATGATGACCTGATTAGCTTATTGACCGCTGCAAAGAAAACATGAGTCACGAGACAGTATGGTTTCGGGGACTAGTACATTACAAACTAGCTGTAAAACCTCTAAATGTTTTACAATACAATTTAAACACCAAGCCATAAACTTCACATGGCAATCGTAGAGTACAGAAACAAATAATCATACGCTAAGCCCTGTTGGAACTGTACAATACCACACCATTGCCTTCAAACCTCCAATTTAGCTCTGCATCATAAACAAATGTGGAGCTAATTACCTGAAGACTATTTTGTGAAGATTATTGTACAAACAATTTCGAACATAATTAAAGCAACGAGCTGTGCACGAAAAACGAGTTGAATATGTGGAACACAGGCCTTAACATAGGAAGCACTTGATGTCGAACACTGCCTTTCCTTTAACTTTCAGTGTTTGGCGCCAACATATGTTTCTATCAGTAAAATACTTGACGTGCATAATACTAGTAGGAAGGACCATCCGAAAAAGACCCTCTTATGAGTATAAGATGTAAAAAAAGTACATGAGACAAGTTATTCCTTTATTACAGAAAAAAAAATATATATATATATATTCAAACGGATGACACAAGAGCTTAGTTGCATTAAACACGAGACTAAATGCACATAAAGCAGGGTTGAACAGCACGTGTATCGTGATGGAAATCGCATGAAAAAAATACAGTTCACAAGAGACCAGATATTGAGAATATAACTAACCTGAGACATCTTTGGAAGTCTCTTCAACAAATGAATCTGTGGACAGTGACGCGAGTATAAATATTATTACAGAAAATAAAAATATTTCCATTTTTGATACATCTGTATCAAAATCTTCAATATCGCATCGGCGCCGATTCCTCCTAGGAGCTTGCCTTCGTGGATAATAAACCCGTCTTTGTGAACGAGATACCATAAAACTTGTTCTTTTTAGTAAACAAACAAGTGACTATTGCACTGTGGAAAAACCAACAACTCGAAACCTTAAAAATAATACACTAGTCAAGTACATCGTACCACAGTTAAAAGAAAAGCCGCCGACTTATTCTTAGCTTTAAACTGATTCAGTGGATCAGCAAACCGTAATCGACAGTAATGATAATGATCGACTGGTTATAAGTGTTGTTGCTCGAGGATTTTCTTTTTTCATTTTAGATGCAGATTCGCCATGAAATCGTTTGCCTGTGCACGATATGCGAGGCGCTTTATTTAAAAATGTCAGTGTCTTACATTTTATTGTGCCCTAAGGTATAAGGTATGAATTTATACCTATTTGGATTGGACTTTCAGTTAAAGCAACAGAGAAGTTGATCCGGCAAGTTTGCTTATTCTCACCCTTTCTCTTTCTCTTGGTGATCAACTGGATTGTAGGGCCAGTGAAATTCCACTGAGCCCTAGCCATTGAATATCGAACAAAATCATCAATCCTCGTCAACGTCAAGGACAACCAACGCGCATCAGTTAATGGTACGCCATGGGCTGGCTCATGCGGCAGTGGTCTTACCTTCGCTTGTATCTACTTTATTTAATATATTTCTGTAATAACGTCCTCTGTGTTGTACAGTCTTCAAAGCATCTATAGTACTGTAGTGTCTGTCATTATGTTAAGCCCAAATACCTTATTATTCTAACTTTCGGACAGCTCATTCTATTCATTCTATTTGAGTCACATTCTGACCTTGTTAATTATTCGCTTATCAATGTCTTGACTGTCTTTGTATGAGCGCGTAGGCGTATGCACACTTCTTATCCCGTTACTCATCACATGTCTGTAATTTATTTTTGTGGGCTTATAAATATTGATTAACTCTTTGTTAAAGGGAGAGTTGGCTTACCAGCCATCTCCACCGCTCGTCAATTTTGCTTCGCTTTCTCATCTTCGCATCGTTCCTCCGTTTGTTCGTCTAATCAACAATTATACGAAATATATGCATTCAAAACTCCATTCTCGTTATTTGACTTATTTAATTCCGTTATTAACTAACGCGATTTAAGTCAATGATTATATACGAGGATAGACGATAGCAACCAATCATTACGATCAAATTGGAGTCAGATCACGGGCCACTAAAATGGTGATCCCGCCACCACAAGCAAACACAACGGGCTACTAAAATGGTAAGCCCGCCGACGACGAACTTAACGCAACCCAGCGACAACGGCCACCCACGAAAGTGGTGAGCTGACAACGACGAACGCAACGCAGCAAGCTACGTCAATCAAGAAACTTCTGCACATGATACTTTCGACGAACAAATTCAGCGAAGCGAGCACAATCTCTAATCCGACGCACTCAGCAAGGCCTGTGCAGCACGACATGGACATGCACAAATCGTATTATCTTATCGATACTCTGTCCTCATGTCAACTATTCTCACTGATCCATTTGTCGGAATGTTCCATTATGATTCAAATTATCATCATATGCTTATTATAACATTATCATATTATGAACGAATGTGGAATTATTATTTTTGTTCGTGCTGACATTAAATTATGACATTTACGCAGTCATATCACTCACCGAACAAATTATCATTTTATGAACACTCCACTTCACGTTATGACATTCGAAACTCACTGGACTATATTTTTATTATTCAACAACGTAAAATCACCTACTTTAAGTGAGTTCGTTCCAATTTTTTCCATGTCATTTATGGTCTATTATCACATTCATTCACTTAGTCGAGGTCATATTTTATGTTATCATAACATACATTTTTCATTTCGAAATCACTTCTTATTATGTCTGTGAATGCTTTTAACTACTAACTGATTGGTAAAAATTACATTCATCTTATCTATTCGTCCACGTGTATAACCACATGCTGCATCATTCATTACCCCAAAGCATTATTCGAGTACTGAAAATATTATTCTATTCCCATCGCATTGTATACCAGAACATAGAGTTTAGAGCTGGTCACTCAAAGATACACTCTTGTTCGTCTCATCCAAGTCAGTTTCGTACGCCGCCATCGCTAATCGTATTTATTAGTATTTTTATCATGCCTTAAATACGGTTTTGTAACAAACGAGGTCGAGCGCATCTCCCTCAAACAACACAAAGCAGTCGAGGCTTCACGACCAAAAAGGAATACGACTCTACATACCTCGTCTACTCAGTCATTATTCTGTTCCTCTGGTCATTCTACTGATACATATTTAACGATAACTCGATGCATTTATCATAACGCAAACGACAACGTAGGCTGACCTCGCATTTAATGATTATTATCAATTGCAGTACAGCAACGAATATCACCCGTCGATGCAGTTATCATTTCACATGACTATTATTATCCTACGAATGGGAACTCTACATACTTAAATTTGAATCCACTCGACGCTACATACTCTACTGCGGCTCATTAGAACATTTTCATATTTCACTATTCTGTCAGCATCACAGTCCAATTTCTATCATATTCTAATCTACTTATTTTCACAATTTATTTCACCATCATACCCACAATCGCATGCTAATGTTTCCATATTGTCCGCGCCTTTACGATATTTATGTATTCTTTTACATAACTATGACACTTTCATATAAAACACTCACCCCTCATGTGACACTGTGCTTTATCGGGTGTTGTACAATTTTTTTCACTACTTAATGTTAACGTTAGCCACACATCACTTCAGTGTTATTTTCGAAAACAGACATTTTTTAAATGTGCTATTTTCTACAAGGGGGCTATGTAGTGTCTGTCATTATGTTAAGCCCAAATACCTTATTATTCTAACTTTCGGACAGCTCATTCTATTCATTCTATTTGAGTCACATTCTGACCTTGTTAATTATTCGCTTATCAATGTCTTGACTGTCTTTGTATGAGCGCGTAGGCGTATGCACACTTCTTATCCCGTTACTCATCACATGTCTGTAATTTATTTTTGTGGGCTTATAAATATTGATTAACTCTTTGTTAAAGGAGAGTTGGCTTACCAGCCATCTCCACCGCTCGTCAATTTTGCTTCGCTTTCTCATCTTCGCATCGTTCCTCCGTTTGTTTGTCTAATCAACAATTATACGAAATATATGCATTCAAAACTCCATTCTCGTTATTTGACTTATTTAATTCCGTTATTAACTAACGCGATTTAAGTCAATGATTATATACGAGGATAGACGATAGCAACCAATCATTACGATCAAATTGGAGTCAGATCACGGGCCACAAAAATGGTGATCCCGCCACTACAAGCGAACACAACAGGCTACTAAAGTACCTTGATATGTCAATGGGGTAATCTATGTAAGGTGCAGACCGCGAAGTGTGACTTCGACGTTAGCTAGTTTATCACACCACTCACGTCTAACTCGAGTAAGCCTCCAATCATTTCGACATAGATCATCCACGCTGGTGATCTACAGGATCATGAAGCACGGGATACAGTGGACATCTAAGATTCAGCTGGATGATCTAGACTTCGCAGATGATCTGGCTCTTCTATCACAAACTCAACAACAAATGCAAGAGAAGACGACAAGTGTAACAGCAACCTCAGAAGCAGTAGGTCTCAACAGACATAGGGAAAAGCATTATTCTCCGATACAACACAACATGCACCAATCAAATCACAATTGGCGGAGAAGATTTGGAAGACGTTAAAACCTTTACATATTTGGGCAGTGCCATCGATGAACACGGTGGATCTGATGCAGATGTGAAGGCGCGGATCGGCAAAGCAAGAGCAGCATACTCACAACTGAAGAACATCTACAACTCAAAACAACTGTCAACCAATATGAAAGTCAGAAATTTCAATACAAATGTCAAGACAGTTCTACTGTATGTTGAGGAAACTTGGAGGACTACGAATGCCATCATCCAGAAGATACAAGTGTTTATTAACAGTTGTCTACGCAAAATACTTCGGATCCGTTGGTCAGACACTATCAGCATCAACCTATTGTGGGAAAGAACAAACCACATTTCAGTAGAGGAAGATATCAGGAAGAAGCACTGGAAGTGGATAAGAAACACCGAAATGCGTCACAGGGCAAGCCCTCACATGGAATCCTGAAGGCCAAAGAAGAAGAAGAACAAAGAACACATAACGCCAAGAAATGGTGATAGGCATGAGAAAAATGAACGAGAACTGGATGAAACTAGAGAAGAAGGCCGAGGACAGAGTGGATTGGAGAATGCTGGTCGGTGGCCTATGCTCCATTAGAAGTAACAGGCGTAAGTAAGTGATTATTCACTGCTAAAATGTGATGAGGTTTTCTTGTACACGAAGTCACCTTGACTACACCAGCTGTCGAAACAATGGCACACGACACATTGGCATGTTAACGGGAGCGTTCTCAGCTAAAATGTAAACGGCAAAACATTGAAGTGGTTGTACTTTACAGTACAGAATGTGTATTGAATTTTTTTCTCCTAAATACACTTAAATCCTGGTTACAGGTTTGTAAAGGCCATATGATAGGTGATTTTAGTGCATCTTATATAAAGTTGGGAAACCTAGAAGTAGAATCCTCAAAAACATCGTCTGATTGAAAATCGTTAGAAGGAACAATAGCCCTAGCTATATTCCAGTGCACTAGATACCCCACCAGTTATAACCCACAAAACTGTCTTAGACTTGGTCTTCACACACAGTGATAATATCTGTCAAATAAAGTTTCTCTCAACTACAGGTAGAAGTTATCGTATAGTAATATCATCCAAGTTCATGGCTGATATGGTTTGCCAAGCAGTTGAGCCGGCCGGTCCTAATGTATGGGAGGCAGATATGACAATTGGGAAACTAACGGCGGCTCATTTGTGAGAGAAACATGGACTCATTTCCCACAGTTCTGCATTCAAGTAAGTCATCCATTTTTACCCTGGTCAGCCCCAAAAAGGTAAAGCACTCCCGTACCTGGATAAACTGGGATATTCGACGTTAACTAAGCCAAAAAAATGTTGAAACGTCACCATCAGCTTTGGAACATCAGATACGATGGAGCGTTGCATTTCAGTACGAAATAAGGGTATATGTACAATGCGGGCAGCTCAGAGAAAACATGAAAAGCGGTTGGCTCAATCTGTAATCAAACAGCCAAAAAGAGTTCCCTCAGAGATAAATTACAGAATAATAACTTATCATTTGATTTACAACTTAATTACGGGAGGGAGTGGACCTCAAATGATAGGGAGCTGCTCTCACGCTAGAGCTTTTTCTAGACGAAACCACAATACCAGCTTCTCACTGTGGACTTGGATCAAGACGAAATAGTAAATGCTCTTAATGCTTAAAACATGGAAAAATCAATAGAACCGCATGAATTACACAGTAAAATCCTTAGGTTAGTTACAGTGCAGCGGTAAACAAATCCTCGAAATAAATAACTCTGTAAGTCTTCGACATTGGATGCTGACCACATTAGTTTTAATGGACTCACCCAGCTAAAGGCGCTCGGTCATACATCCACACCAGATCACGAGTGGGAACGCCGTGCTCAACAACCCCTAGGCAGATTAGATCAGACGATCCTCGATATATTGGTAGCCTGTCAAATATATCTTCGAACCTCCTCGCTTGTCTTTTGATTTCACTGAATGGACAGGATTCATAGTAGAAGGTGTTACTGGTTAAAGCGTTATCAAGCTCCAAATATCTATGGCATCTTCATCAGTGAGCACAACGTGATCTCGGTTACCAACCTGTAAACTATAAGTGTGTTCCTTTTAGGGTTTCATATATCATTGCTTTTAATTTTTATATATTGTGATATTTTTTCCTTACTGGCTAGTTATGATAATTAGAAGTATTTGGATTATAGTATGAACTAAGAATCACAGGGATAACGCAATTGAATCAAGAAGTACTACACAAGCACCAACGAATGTACTGTATTTAGAATTCGAAATCAAACATTCAACAAGTACAAAGGAATCATTAGTTCATTCAAACACCACATCCGCCACAGCTTAAATTAGAGTCTAAGTGTCTGTAATCAATTGTACGTCTTCTCCTCAAGTTCATGCTGTGTCTGTCCGACAATGTATTGGATAAAGACTCTGTATTATCTAAAATGCACTCATTAGTATTAGAATTTACAACTGAAATCGGAACAGACTCACCTGGTTGCTGCAATTGTATTTGATCAACATGTCGATTGTGTGTACTTAAGTCATTGATATCTAGAAGTCGCACCATAGATTTCCCGACATTCTTCAGAACGATCCCCGTGGATGGTCGAAGATCATTGCCACGATAATATGTAACTTCTGCAGACTCCAAACATCTCATATTCGACCGAAGAGTTCTTCCTTTTAATAGTTTTGATGGAGTCTCTTTCGTCACCGAATGTCTGGCATTTCTATATTGCAGTAGAAAGGTATCTACTCCCCTCTCCAGCTCATTAAATGTTGAGGCAGCAATAGAATCAATGGCAGTTTTTAACGTCCTGACAAAATTTTCTGCCTGACCATTGGAACAAGGATGTCTGGGAGCAGTAAACAGATGTTTGCACCCTATACCATTTAACCAGGTAGTGACTGCATCTGCAGCAAAATGAGAGCCGTTATCAGTTACTAACACCATTGGAACCCCTTCTCGACTAAACACCTTTCTTAATGCTTGAATTGTGAAGTCAGAATTTGGTGAAGTTGTGAAGAAAACTTCAGGCCACTTTGAAAAAGAATCAGTAACTACAAGCGCATAGTATTTGCCAAGAAACGGACCACAATAGTCTGCATGAATTCTCTGCCAGGCCTCAGACGATACTGGCCATGGAGTCCACTTCGAATGCTGATTTTTCAGCTTATGACACTTTTCACAATTGTTTGCTGTACGACAAATATCTGCATTTATCTCTGGCCACCAACATGTGAGCCTCGCCAATGACTTCATTTTTTCAACACCTAAATGTCCACTATGAAGATCTTCTAGGACAGATTTACGCAATGAAGGAGGAATAACAACACGATCATTTAAACACAAAATACCATCAGGAGTAGTAGATAGCTCATCCCGCTTTGAAAAATAGATAGGAAATCTACGTTTCAAATTAGCATTCCAACCTTTCCGTATAGCATTAATTATACATCCAAAGTATTTACGAGTTTCTCTAATGAGATCTGGACGTTTCACTGGTAAAGGTTGCACTAACAAACAGTCTGAAGTATTTACAGGTTTATCTTTTAATGACTGTCGAGAAATGTAGTCAACATGTTGAATTTGTTTGGCACTCCTATGCTGAACCGTATAGTCATAGGCACTCAAAGCAATACTCCATCGTTGAACCATAGCAGCTGAGGAACGTGCTAAGGATTTTTCAGGATGATAAATAAACTTTAAAGCCTCATGATCAGTAACAATAGTGAATTTCTTTCCGAATAAATATTTATGGAGTCTTTTAACAGCCCAATACACAGCTAATGCTTCTCGCTGAGTCTGTGAATAACCTTGTTCAGTAACAGTAAGTTTGCGTGAAACACAAATAACTGGTCTACCCTCCTGTTCCAAAACTGCGCCAATACCCACAGGTGATGCATCAGTGATAAGTACAGACTGTACACTAGGGGAGTAAGTTCGAAGAACAGCATCACTTTGAAGAAACTTTAGTAGACTACGTAAGCATGACTCTTGTTCCTCACCCCATTTAAATGTATTGGATGTCAAAATATTAAATAAACAATTTGCACGACAAGAAAAATTAGGAATAAAACGGGAATAGTATTGAAGAGCACCCACTAGTGAACGTAGTTCCGTAAGGTTTTTTGGAGACGGTGCATTTGTCAGTGGAGCTAGTCGTTTCATATCTGGTCTAAAACCATTACCATCAACTAGGTATCCAAAACATTCGAAATTAGATACACAAAATGAACACTTATTTGGATTCACTGTAATATTCTTCTCAATTAAACGACGCAATAAAGCAATAAGTCTCTGGTTATGAACTACCTTATCAGAACCATGGACAATGAGATCATCTTGATAAACTTCAACGCCCTCAAGATCACTAACTACATTATTCATGACTTCCTGAAATATAGCTGGAGAACAACTTAGACCAAATGGAAGGAAATTGTATTTGAACAGACCAAAAGGAGTATTAATTGTCGTCAAAAGAGATGAAGATTGATCTAAAGGGATTTGGAGATAAGCATCTTTTAGGTCAACTTTCGAGAACACTTTAGAACCATGAAGTCGATTTAGAATATCTTCAGCCTCGACCGTCGTGCACGTTTGCTTCAACAAACGGGAATTCAGTGTTAATCTATAATCACCACATATTCTAGGGGTTTTGCCATCCGACTTCAGTGGCGTAACAATAGGAGTACCCCATGCTGAGGACTGGATCGGTTCAATTATGCCTTTCGCACACAAATCGTTTAATGTTTTATGTACTGCCTCTCGAAGACCATAAGGAATTATTCGTCTTTTAAGAAATACTGGTTCACCCTGTACTTGAAGTTTTATAGGCTGAATCTTCATACCTCCACTGCACTTAGCACACGTGGCTATCAAATTTTTAAGTAAAGCATCATTGTTTTCTTTAGAAACTAGGAAAGACAGCTCCACTTTAAGCCTTTTCAAATTCCTTAAGCCCAATATTGACAGTCCTGTTTCGCTAACTAAAAATTCACAAGGTATGTACGAAGAATTATCATCTCTTATTAGCAACTCACAACATCCTCGTATAGGCAGCCTGTGTCCAGTAATCCCCAATATTGATACTTCAGTGGGTCGTACCACAACATTAGGATCTAAAGATTTCAAGTTCTTGAATGAAATAATGGACTCTATACTGCCTGTGTCAACAATAAAGTCATGACATGAACCAAGCGATGTATATAATCGCTTTTGAATATGAGCATTACCTTTCGAAACAGTAGACAAAGATAAGTGATCATTAGGAACAGCTGAATCACCGGTTTCTAAATTACAAGATTTAGTACTACTTGAGGCAAAATGAATAGTAGCTTTGCATACTGATTGAATGTGTCCTATCTTACCACATCTAAAACATTTAGCATTACGAAATGCACATGAATTACGAGAATGAATTTTTCCACATGATAAACATTTGCCAAACTTGGTCTCACCTTTGTGATTTCTTTTGTAATTCCTTGTTGAGATATCTTTCATATTTACACGAGAATAGGAACCACTGTTAAACGAACGCAATTTTGATTGACCCTGAGATTGTATTTCATCATGACGACTAAGCAAAGTATTAGAAATATTCATCGACTGGATATCAAGTTCATTCACTGCCTCGTAGTTAATACACGCAGTTCTAGCATCTTGAAAGGAACAGTTCTGCATTCTTAACAGCTCTCTTTCCAAACCCGGCAAGTTAATTCCTGCAATTAATCGATCTCTCAGTTGCACATGAAGTTGATCACCAAAATTACATTTGGCAGCTTGTTTCTGCAATTCAAGAATGAATTCTTTAACCTTTTGGTCATTTCGACGAGTCATCTTATGAAATTTTGCCCTTTCACGGCATTCAAAACTAGTGCACTTTACATGATTTAATAATAACTCCTTAATAGTTGCATAAGGAAGTGAGATAGGTTTTTCTGGATATGCCAAGGTTTTCAATAAGCTGTATGCTTCTTTTCCGATGAATGTCAGGAAATAAGCCACAATTTTATCACCTTTAACATCCTTCTTGGTCATGCTCCAAATTTCAAACCTTTCCAAATAGTCCTCAAAAGCTTCAGAAGTTGAATGAATATCTAACTGTTCCATCGCAGGCTCCATCGCGACGCCAATATGATAATTAGAAGTATTTGAATTATAGTATGAACTAAGAATCACAGGGATAACGCAATTGAATCAAGAAGTACTACACAAGCACCAACGAATGTACTGTATTTAGAATTCGAAATCAAACATTCAACAAGTACAAAGGAATCATTAGTTCATTCAAACACCACACTAGTGTTGTCAAATTCGAATTACCTGTGGCATATTCAATCTTAAGCTGCCTTGTGTTAGACTAAACCAGTTGCTAGCTGAAAACGGCCATTTTGTTGGTGTGTATGTGAATCTTTTATATCAGAAAGACTTGTCAACAATCTATATTTTATCCTAACAACTTCGTGGTACAATAATATATAAAAGATATACCCACCAGTGAGAGCATTAAAAATTCATTTCGCCTCATAATACTGCTTACAGGGTCACTGTTGCGAGAGTTAACTATACAACATTCAAACTATATGCACTCAAACAACGATCACACTCAATTGATAAATCTTCTAAATGAACGCTCAACTTGATTTCCTTGTCGCTTCTAAAAACTCCAGACTGGATTAACACAACTTGAGCACAAAAGCCACGAAGACTGTTTATAAGGATATATTTGACTCTCAAAGTAAGTCAAAGTGATTTGGGAATACATCACAATATATGATTCATTTACAGTTCGAATAAGTCATACTTATATAAATTGAACTGAGTTATACTTAATAATAATTCAGCAGCTTATGATGTGAACACAAATTTACAATATTATGCAAATAAGCATCGATGATGTAAATACATGTCACACACGATTTTAGAAAGATGTTATCCCCATTCCTATTGATTACGCCATTACTTGCCATATCATGGATTGCAGTAATCCCCTATTCATTAATGTTAATCCACACGTATTCTAGTAGCCTTCCAAAGACTGGATACCTCATAAGAGCTGAAGTCTGTTTAATTTCTTTGGATATTGTTCAGGAAATCCTTGAATTCATCACTGATTGTAAATAAAATCAATTTGCAGGTGAGTGAGTAGGAAAAGTGAAACCGTTATATTCCTCACAATCATGAATCTGGATGAATGGCATGGAGTACTAAGCAAGCCCAACATATCTAAAATCTCAACTGTATATGACTACTGCTGAACATACAGTGTTTCGAGAATAGGCTTCATTTGAAAGCCAGTAGTAAAATGATTTGTATTTAGGTAACCCAGTAGGCATTTTTATCTACCTAATATTTCCGCTTTAACAACACATTCCCAGCTTACATTTTCCTATAACGTATTACTGTCCTTATTGAGAGATTTATTTCAATAAGAGAGCATATAAAATGTCCACTATCCCAAAATATTCTTCTGTCCAAGATTAGCAGCCAATTTGACTAATCTGTATTATCTTGTAATAATTGCCTGAGATAAACAGAAATTATTAAAAAATTCTTCCCAACTGAATGTTAGTGAAGCTTCTATTTAGTTTATTTTAGTTGGATATTGTTATCAATAAACGGAAAACGTTTTAATTATGTACTGTTGAGTCCAAAAAATGGGTAAACATTTAGACAAGTCTGTGCACAAAATATATTATGCTTTCAATCTACTCCTGTATTCTCAGTAAAGCCTTACCTGACAGGAAGAAATTAAGTAACCTGACAGACGTTCTCAATGAGTATACATTCTGGTAATTGTTAAGTAACCTCAATGAATATCTCAAATTCAGAAGTCGTTCTCAGAAATCTGAGGCTAGAAGTTCAGCGAAGGTCAGATATGCACGAGATTTCGGATCTTTGATAACTTATGTCTTGAATACGAAATACATTTAAGTCCTATTGTCTGTATAATAAAACACGTATACGTTTGGAGGGTTGTATAAGTGTATTGACTTTATCACAAGGTATGGATACTCAAACAAAAATTTGTAAACAATCCCGAACATAGTTGACAAAAAGAATGTAATATATGAACAAAAATTAACGAGAAGAAAGTTAACTTGTGAACTAAATCGATACACACTGAACATGATTATTAACAAATAAAAGATTAAAGAGTAAAAATTTCTAATAGTTGCTGTGATAGACAGTAGTAGGTGGACAAATGATGCTGTTTTGGAAGTGATAAATAGCTAAAGTTAATGATAATAACGACGAAAAATACAATTATGAGATAGAAAATAGTTTTCCGAGTGTTGAAGAATATTTTTGCATTTTATTGAATAATTGATATAACTAGCTAAAATTAAACCAAAAAATCAGGTACGTTTTTTGATCTATACACACTATAACTTTAAAAATGCAAAATTACTAAAATAAGTCACTCATACGTGCACACATTCTACAACAATCTCAGCTTACCTAGATAAGAGCAATAAAAAGTGAAAAAAAGATAGTCCAACTAGAAATCTGTGATAGTACTAAAGTGGCGATTAACAATAATCATAATGGCACCATTCTTGTAGTCGATTCAACATCTTCAAAAAAGCACAATCGGCAATCACATGTAGACACATAACACTAAGAGTGAACAAAACACAGAGCGAAATAAGTTAACTTTTGAGAAAAAAAAGTAAAGATAAGGGGCACTTATCCTTATTATTGCTATTATCATTGCGAAAGTTTCTAAACAGAATAACAGTTTTCTTTCAAACACCACCACCACTTCTATAAACAGGAATTCGAGTACGACTTAATACTTTCTTTAGAGGTGAGTTGACAACAACGCCAGATTTTATTGCACTCATAAACTAGAAAAGAAGAATGAGCAAAATATTGTTAATAATTTGACATGACATAATTTTAAAGATTATTACTTATATATATGGTAATTAATAATCAAAGTTTATATAATTTATAATGAATGCACATTAAAGCAAGTGTGTAATTAGGCAAATATAATGACGATAATAGGAGAATTAGAAAAAAAAAGAACTCCCATTCAATTTCTTTCTATATTGTTAGTGTGAATACAGGCACTTCATTTCAGTAAGTTATAAAGTTGGTATTTCCAAACTATGATACAATGTACGACTGAGTAGTAAGTTTTGGTTGCTGACAATATATGAGGTATCTTTGTACTTCATACCATTCATTAGACGAAATTATTTAACATGATTCTTCAACAGTATAGCTCTAGATAAGTACTTATCAATTGAAACATTAAAAATGATTACTGTTAGCAACCGTATACAGGGCATCTTGTTCATAGAACGTAATTTAAAAGGAAAGTGAACAAGAGTTATGCAGGAAAAACAGAATTATGATCTTAAATAAATAATCAAAGTGAAATTCTGGAAAAAAACGTGATACAAGCTTAAGAAATATGAGCGAGTATTTTCATGATGGTTCTTGAAAAAACTCTAAGATCTTAACGACGACGATATTAATTCTTTACGTAAGTCAAAAGGGTTTGAATACCATAGGGAGAAAGTGATTTTACTAAAATAATCAATATAGGATATTGGATAAATGCAATGCAATAAAAGATCGAATAACAACCAGCTGATAAATAGAACAGGTAGCACATCAAAAAATTTGATAAAAATTTGTGCACAATGTAAAACTGTTTAATTAAAAAGCTTAGTTGAGATTAAACTAGAGTTAAGTCATATGCTTTTACTCACGTAGTTTTAACGAGATGAACATTTAAAAGTGAGAATTAATTTTGATAATTACTGATCAACGTTTCACCATCAGTTATGTCTCTGATAATGATATTGAAAACATCATCCATTGTCCAAGCAAAGATTTATGTAACCGGCTTAGAGCTACAGTTTATGTGTTAGGGTCACCAGTACTACTTGCATGTTGGAATCGAGATAGGTAGAGTAGGATTAAACTTAAACTCTGATTCGATATGGTTCTCGAAAACTACTGTTTCGATGCTAATAGTTTTAATTATAAAGTATACATACTAGCCTTATGAACAAAAGACTCAAGAAAAACAATCTCATAATCTGACTAGCAAGAACTGAAATCTACAGTGTGTTTGTTGAATATTTGGAAAGTAAATATCACTTATGCTCTTATTTTCATCATTTCAGAATCCATCATATATGCGACTCATAAAGATCAGTCTAACATATACAATAGTATACATTGATAAACATTTGAACTGGCATAATCAAAACAGTCTAGTATCCAATATAAACTTCAAGCTTTGTATATATAAATTTAAAACTTATTGACCTAACGTTACTCAACTTTTCATTACTATCACAACTTTAAATCGGTTAGTCAGAAAACGTGAAAATACAACATCAACTCAGTGATTAACGGCAATCTCACTTTCAGTTATACAACCGGGAGTGAAGTTGACTAATTAAAATGGTGTTCAATTGACAAACGTATATTATGGAAGGTAAAATTAACCTGTAAAGTCAACTACAAACATACACAGACACATATTACGCATAAATAGTAGCAAAATAATGACAAATACACAATGAATGTTCATAAGAAGAGGCAGCAACAATGATAATTCTACAACAACAACAACAACAACAACAACACAAAAGGCAGCTGTAACAGAAGCGAAGTGTTAAGCATTATAATGATTTGTTGTTAATGTAAATCCACGCACAAAAAATACTTTGATCAAAATAGTGGGTTTTCAAAAAAAGTCAAATATTGTAGATCTGCTTTGTAATGTTCTTACGTAGATTATTGTTAAGCTTGTTTATCAAGATTACGTGAGTTCAATTGATGGATGAGTTGACTACGTAGTACCTATGTTGTTTTTATTATACATAAATGATTAATATTGAAATATGAATAAAATGAATAGTTTATAACTAAGATATGTGAACAAAGGAAATTTCTATGCAAAGCTAATTAAATCTAAAAAAGTTGAAGGTTTGTATATAATTCGACCAAAACGAAAATTTTATTAATAACTGAGTACGAATGTAGAAGTGTTTTTCTACATTTCTAGTTTATCATTCTATTTCAATAACGGCAAAGGAGTAAAGATTCATTCACAGTAAGTTGATTAGAGTACATTTTACGCAGCGGAAACTGTATAACTCTAACAATAATGTTTACTTTTGTGATTGTAATCTTTCTTATTGCTCTTAAAGTAGCAAATTGTGAAAAAGTGTATTTCCTGAATAAGTCGAGAAACATAATTTTTATGATATGGACAAATTCGCTAATTACTGGTTTGATTGAAGTCACTAACGTCTAGTCTGTGCTATGGTGGAAGACGCAGACTACTTGGTTAGAGTCTGCGTGGCTATCGTAACCAATGGTTGGGGACTCTGGATGACATGGCTCAGAATCGTTCACAATGGCGTAAATGTATACAATCTCTGTCTTCCATTAAACTAAGAGAATAAAATCGCTTCATATCTTTCTTTCTACGAACCAGTTCTTTGTCCCTGTATTATATCCTTACAGACAATCTTTCTTTTATATATTACAATCATTGAAGTAACTACTTCTACGAATTTGGTATTGATGTTGTTGTACTAATGAGGTATGGCAACTTGAACCGATGTGTCTGGTCCTACGTTGTAGCTGACTGACTGATTGAGACTTATCTAATCAGATTATCGGTTAGATACAAGTGACACAGTCCAAAATTTATTATAGAGGCACAATTTTATTCAGTGTCTATCTTCTTTGAAATCTCCATTCACAGGTTTTCAATTTATTCGATCTCGGTTGTATCTTCATGAACCTAGTCACATTAAGAATTCAAGTGTCGTTATTACTATTTCCTCTACTTCACTTCTCTTGTTTATAACCAGTGAAGTTGTCCTGATGACAACTCAAAAACGAACACACACTTGTGCCAACTCCTATGTTGATGTCAAATTAACAAGATTTACAAACAGATGTCGTTAAGCAAATAGTAAACACTTAAATAAATAGATAATACTTATGTATAAACAGATTTATTGGTCAAACAGAAATAAATTTTAACATCTTTCTTTAGTGTAACCAATAATCCAATTAGTCCAGAATCTAGTCCCTCCTTATGTGACATAAATTGAAACACAGATACTTCTCTTGTTTGTGACGAACCGATGTTTTAATTTTTTTCAATTAAATTATTTAGAGAGGTCTTTAGACTTTTAAAACTATGGAAAAATTTGGTGACCATGAGCGAATAATTTGAGAAGGGTTTTTACTTCGACAACTAGGTTGATCTACATTCTGAAGATTCATTACTAATGAGCTCGAAATCTTAGATAGTCCACAAACATGTAAAATGATAATCTACAAAAGCGAAAGATTATTATTAAGTATCCAGTTAACTGTCTGGAACAGATCTTCAAGTTTTTGATAACTGGGATTGCACATTAAATACATGATGTGTTTAGATTTACAAAAAATTAATCAAAATCAATTTCAAAACCATAAGAATTCGATAAAAAAAGAAACTAACGTTAAGTTCTAATGATAGAAAAAACAAATAAAATATGAATAAATATGTCTGTTTCATTAACACACTACCTTCATAAAAGTAAACGCAAAAACATTTTTAATCAAATTGATTTAGTAGATTATTTAAAGGATCAGTCAACAGATAAAGTATAACTTGGAATTTAAAATATATGAAGTACACTAGGGAATGTAATTCCAAAAGTTTAAAATAGAAGAAATCTTTTAAATAAATGGTTGTAATATAAACGATATTAAATTCTATGTAGATTTAAATCTAGGTAACGTTAGTTCTCTAAGACATGATCCATTGACAATACAACTGAGACAAAACAACATATGCAGGTCATCCCAATACAACTTTTTTTCATATCACGACACCGTGTCATATACTGACCACCTCTCTGATTTTTCCAACAACTCCCAGTGTTTACAAATAATCTACCATGGAAAATTTGTTGGCATGACAGTCGTATTAAATATTTAGGCCAACAAAGACAGCGTTCCAAGATGTTCAAACCAATCGCATTATCCTCACTGTGTCCGAACACACGTTCCAGAACCTCCACATTAATGACATCGTGTTGCCACTGAATGTCACCAATCCTTCCCAGACAAAAACAGAGAGTCACTTAACATCCTCAACTCGGTCAGTCCAGGATTAGAAAGCACACAGCACAACTGCTCTAATTGACGTGTGGTAGATCCAACGTTTTACACCCAGGATAACAACACAAAAGCGCCAAAGATGACACGCGCCGGAATAACACAAACGAACATTCACTATACGTGAATCGGTCTTACTACTCACGCCACCACCAGCATTTACACAGATATACAGACACACCAAATTCTACACTCATTCGATCTGCTCACTAACAACAGTGAGTGAAGGGACAGGCTTCTGCCAGTCTTCTAATAGTACTTTGCACTCCCAAGGTGCAAAACAAATCCCAAATCTACGATACTGACTGCCAACTGATTGAGTACGGATTGCATGGCTTGGGTGTCGTCTCAAAGTACGACAGTATCATCCGTATACCCAAAGCCGAAAAGTTTATTTCCAGGTAAAGATACTCTGGACTTAGAAAGTGTTAAAGACATACAATACCTACGGACAATGACTGATCGTTGGTGAACGTCGTTTATTATAAAATCGTAATTTGGTAGATAAATTTGGTCACTTCATCATAATTATCACTTTCCCTACTCATATAACTGAGCTCACGTTCCTAATTTACGGTTCAGTATTTAGTGAATTGATTGGGTAGACAGAAAATAAATTGTACACCATTGAAAAGAATATTAACAAGTTTAATACAGTGATTCTTATCTTAACTTCAATTCTAAAAAGTCACTTGGATCAATGAATAGATTGGTAATAGTTTTCTTTAAAATTGAGTTTTAAACTAAATATGCAATTCAGTAATGAAAAGCTGACTGACCTCACTAACAATTTACAGTTTCAAAGAATTTATCGATAAAAGGAAAATAATACCAACGTAGACAAAAATTAAGTCGTAAATTCATCAAGCTAACATCTCTATAGCAGTAACACTTAATACAGGGCATCGAGGTAAATAAATTTGACTTGCCTAAAGAGCCAGTATTGTAACACTATTCATAATTAAAATTTATAATTCTTGTCAAAAAACTTCGTATGAAAATAAAAAATTAATTTGCATATGCAAAATTATAAAACAAGATAGTGAGAAAATCTGTTCACAAAGTATCAAAGGAAACACACTATTCCATTTAGATTTAAATGTATTCCTATAGTGATTTGTTGAGTAACTTCTAATAGGAACCATCCCGTAGAAAATATCCTTGCTAAAAAAAACCGCTAACCAGGTATTTCAGCTGAAAGCATTATGAACTGCTGTGACGGCACAAAACAACTTGACAAAGAATTATTATCTTTTACAACAAATAGCATAATTATCCAATGGAAACAAAATTAACAACGACAGTGAATTGAATAATTATTTTAGTAATTAAACTCCACGAATTTCTTTTAAAGGTTTGTACTTTCCTGTTGTTTATGTTAAGATCTACAATTGATTAATCTCTGTTGTTATGAATGCATCCTGAGTGGATTGCATCGATATTTTCATTTACTCACAAGTCTTGATTAAAGTTGGATAGTGACTAGCAGTGAAATCTGAATAGCATATTTCAGCCCACTTGAGACTGGTCCTCTGGGTATACAACCATTCTAGTGTTCATTTCCGCATGGTAGATAATCGAACGCAGTACTTTTATCTTCAAACACCAAAGCGTTATGCGTCAAGCTACGAAGTTCAGATGGTCACTGTGTTGTGTAACGGGTACACAGACTGGTTAACTGCATCCCTTAACATAAAAAATGGGAAAATATAAATCCTTACAAAGAAAATGCGTACCGCAGGCCTCTACATGATCTATAAACATTTGTGTTCCAGTTGATTTGTCAGGGTTTCTTCAGCAATATCAATATGGGCTTTCGTACCACGAGACTGGTGTTAGGCAAGGTTGCTTAATCTCACCCTTTCTCTTTCTCCTGGTGATCGACTGGATCATGAAGACATCAACATCTGAAGGGAAGCACGGGATACAGTGGATAGCTAGGATGCAATTGGATGATCTAGACTTCGCAGATGATCTTGCTCTTCTATCGCATACACAACAACAAATGCAGGAGAAGACAACCAGTGTAGCTGCAGCCTCAGCAGCAATAGGTCTCAATATACACAAAGGGAAAAGCAAGATTCTTCGATACAACACAACATGTACCAATCCAATCACAATTGACGGAGAAGCTTTGGAAGATGTAAAAACCTTTACATATTTGGGCAGTATCATCGATGAACACGGTGGATCTGATGCAGATGTGAAGGCACGGATTGGCAAAGCAAGAGCAGCATATCTACAACTGAAGAATATCTGGAACTCAAAACAATTAGCAACCAACACCAAAGTCAGAATTTTCAATACAAATGTCAAGACAGTCCTACTGTATGGGGCGGAAACCTGGAGAACTACGAAATCCATCGTCCAAAAGATACAGGTGTTTATTAACAGTTGTCTACGCAAAATACTTCAGATCCGCTGGCCGGACACTATAAGCAACAACCTACTGTGGGAGAGAACAAATCAGATCCCAGTGGAGGAAGAAATCAGGAAGAAACGCTGGAAGTGGATAGGACACACATTGAGGAAAGCACCGAACTGCGTCACAAGACAAGCCCTCATATGGAATCCTCAAGGTCGAAGGAGGAGAGGAAGACCAAAGAATACATTACGCCGGGAAATGGAGATAGATATGAGGAAAATGAACAAGAATTGGATGGAACTAGAAAAGAAGGCCCAGGACAGAGTGGGTTGGAGAATGCTGGTCGGCGGCCTATGCTCCATTGGGAGTAACAGGCGTAAGTAAGTAAGTAAGTAAGTTTCGTACCACGACATTATCGTAAATTTTGAAACAAGACAGTCATATTAGTTACTTTGTCTTCTAAAACATTATATAAGCTGAGATGATCACATACTTTATTGTTATTTTTTCTAGAGGCAGAAAATATAGCTAACAAACTTTAGTCTCGTCTCTTCTCGCTTGTGTGAAGTTAGAATTTTCGAAGTGTGGTTGTGTGTTAATCGTAGATTTATCTAGTTATGATAGACCAAATGTTGTGTTAGGGGTATTTTCCTTGTCTCTATTTTGAACCCTAACGATTACAATTGGCAACAATATGTCTGTCCTCTACTGCAGTGTAAGGTAGATTCGATGGCACCGGATTGAGCTGACAAAATAACTCAAACAAATTAGTATCCAAATTGAAATTAATCGATAGAAATTGATCAGCACTAAGGACTAGAAGAATATCTAATTGATTATTATTGAATGGTAAATATTTCAGCCCTAAAGAAATGCAGTAGTTTCGGTCCGAATAGCTCAGTAATTAAGTCTCTATGACACTGCGATACTAGCTCAAAATATACAGAGAGCATTAGTTCAGTCAACATTGAAGATGCGGCTTGATGATGATTATCGACTAGCATGAAAACTAGACCTACAACTTACTGTCAGTTGATTCAAACCCCAACTAACACAAGCAATTATAGTTTAACCAATCGGACTGCACATTCATATGCATTAATACACTATATATTAATACTTCATGGTAAAAAAAAAGAATTTAAGAGTGAAATTAACTTCTATGAATATACTTAAAGCAATGGGTAGCCCGGTTTCGTCGTTTTTTGAAACCTTAACCATAGGTAAATGCATACAGCAGAATTATGACATGGCGTGTGTGTGTGTGTGTGTGTATGACAGCAAGTTTTTATACAAATTAATACCTCCGAACCATTAAAACGGTTGCTTAATTGACTAGCAAAAATATCAAATGCAGTTTACAATCAGAAGTACGATTTATTTTATTTATTTGAACACATAGATATTGGTACACTGAGGCACCAAATATATATGCGCCACACAAAATTTTATTTGTGCGTGGGCTGTGATACTGCCTGAAAGCCCAGTACGAAGCAAGTGGTTTTCTTAGGGGGCCACACCCGGAGCCTTTGACCTAAAGATCTGATCCACAAGGCAGTGGAGCATCGTAAGGAGATGCAGTCCCATGGTAGCCGGTGACCAACTGTTGTGAGGCAGAACACTGATGAGGACAACCGAATTGTATTTAGCTCAAATTACAGAGTTAATTGGTAAAATAGAAAAACTATATATTAAATCGTTAATTTGCAAAATAACAATCCTTCATATTAAACTGAACTGTTCCTGTTTCAAATATCAATCCATTGACTGACATTTCATTGTTCATGATTTTTCCTACAAATTCCATAGTGTCGCCGCTCTTCCTCTCTTGATTTTTCCCCATCTTCTGCAGCCAGCCATTACGTTTGAAACTCGCGTTATATACTACTTATTATATCAATATAAGTAGCGCGCACCACACTCCTCCCCCCTTTTAATAAGCTGTCGTCGTAGTCTTTCTGATCGCCGTACGCCTGTCTTCTTTGGTGTTTTTCGTGACTCACACACTTGACGATCTTGAAACCATCTCTGCAATTGACTAGCATTTACGCACTTCTGCTTATCTTCTCTCCGGATTGTGTAAACCGCGCCGCGTCTCGCCGTGATAACGTACGGTCCTTCCCACTTTGGGATCAGCTTTCCCGACCTTGATCCCCCTGTCATGCTACTTCTCCGTTCTCTACACTTTACTAGGTCCCCCACTGCAAAAGGTTTCCACGTTCTCCTCTGTTGTTCCGCCTTCTTTATGTCTGATATTTGCTTCTTTTCCACGTTCCTGATTGCCTCCCTCCTCTCTTTTCTTAACCTTGTTGTCGTCCATTTCTGTTGTTGTGGCCAGGTCTTGTTGTGCATTGGAAGTCGTGGTTGTCTGCCATACATGAGCAAAAAAGGTGATTTCTTGGTTGTTCCTTGTGTGGAGGAACGATGCGCCAGCAAAATTAATGGTAACTCTTTCTCCCAATCTCCTCCTTTAGATGCTAACCATTCCTTTAATGTCCGGTTGTTTCTCTCTGTAAGCCCGTTTGTCTGAGGATGATACGGTGTAGTTCGTATCCTCTTGATGCCAAATTGCTTTAGACGAGCTTTAAACTCATCACTTTCAAAACAGGGACCCTGGTCAGTTAATATCATCTTCGGTATTCCGTGACACGCTACAATATGCCGGATTACCACTTCGGTCACTGTTCTTGCCCGCTGGTCTGCAATGGGTACGGCATCTACCCAACGTGTAGCATGCTCCGTCATCACTAGCAGGTACTGATTACCGCTCGCCGTCTGTGGGAACGGTCCCATCACATCCACCGACCATAGATCACCGACTGCGGTTACTGGGATTGACTGTAATGGTGGTTGTGTGTATCGATCGCTTTTCATTAGTTGACACTGCTGGCAAGTTAACACGTATTGAGCCACATCGTCTCTCATGCCCGGCCAGTATGCACTTTGTCGTAGTAAGTCCGTCGTTCTTGCGATGCCTGTATATGCTACCTGGTGACACTCGTGTATCATCTTACGCCGCCAGTCTTTCGGAATTACAGCCACCCAATTCTTGTCATCGTCCTGCCAGGTCAGGACTCCATATGCGTTCAATCTCAGTCGTTGAATGATTTCAAAGTTACGGATAGGAATTGTAAACTTGGTTAATGAATATAGAATTTAAGAAGTATAAAAATAGATCAATAGAGAAAGTTGTTTTAGCGAAGATTTCATTTTTTTAAGCTGTACAATTATATTCATAATTAGTTTATTCACTTAGTAGTTTACAGTAAAATATAAGTGTGTTATGTAATTTTAAACAATTATTATGGTATGTTGTTATTTCTAAAATGAGTTTTCTTTAAAATGCTAAAACAGTGATTTTATGGAGTCTGCTTATTACATGAAACATTTATACAATCGATTGTCCTTACACATTAATTACTTGAATAAATTGTACTTTAAACAAGATGGAGAGGAATCAATATTAGGTACATTGTCTACAGAATTATCAAAATATTTATTGTATACTAATCTAGTGTGTAATTTTTGGCAAAACCAGTTTACCAAATTCAATAAAACTCCATAAATAAATACACTATTTTTGTCATAAATTCATTTAAAAAATGATTGAAACAAAATAATTAGTTTTGAATTAAATTATTCTATGACATACTTTGATGTAAAAAATTATGTAACACTCCGTTACTTTTAGAAGATTCATATTTACAACGATGAGACATTTAAAACCAACTAAATTTATTATAGAATACTGTGGAGGTTTGTAAGTTTAAAGATCCACTGAAGTTAGAAATCTAAACCATTGGATGCCAACCTAGAGATTTGGAGATCAGTCACTTTTTGCAAAGTTTGAAGGTCATAGGGTAATGAATGGGTACTGATGAGAAGTGGTATAATAAGATGAAACAGTTGTCTGGCGCTTCCTGGCTTTTAATGATTGTTTAATCATGATGTGGAAATTAAGAATTCATCGAAGTCATGACAAAATTTGACACAATCATTTTGAGAGAACTGACTTATTAAATCATGTGACTAGATTAGTAATAAATTATATATATATATATATATATATATATATATATATATATTGAGTAGCTTGAAAAAAAGTGGTTAGTTATTGAATTTGGGAAAATTGAAATAGTTAATAAATTAAACTTGGAATCAATCATTAAACCTTTAGGGAATAAATATGTACACAGTAACAAGAGTTATGGGAAACAGCAAAACAGTTTATAAGTATTTCTAAAATATCCGTGGTAATTAACAAATTGAATACAGAAAAATATCACTAAGATATCTTGGTTTCACAACAACTTACAGTACAAAATTTGCGTAAATCATCCAATGAAACATATCCTTTAGTGCCATGATCAAGTTTACGGAAACTTTGTAAAAGACTACTAATTTCATCAATAGTCAAATCCATACGAACACCTTCCATAACACGCAGACCAAGACCCATTTCAGATTTTAAAAAGTTCTATACAAAGAAAAACACAGATGTAACAAGCGTGTAAAAATGCTTTAAAAACATGTGCTATAAGTTACAAAAATCAATAGGAATCTAGACACACTTGAAATAAATACTGACGAGAAATTGTTCACGATGTATGACGTAATATATATAAACCCAAGGTGAGGCATTGTATGTGTTAAATCTATAAAAAAATTTCTGTACAACTATTGATCATAAATAAAATGTAAAATAAATGACGTTTTCCAGATATAATTAAGAAAGGTAAGAAGTTTGTAGAAGTCATCTAATTTATAAATATTTTTCATGATGGACTAACTTCAGCTTTTAGACCACTAGAAGCAAAGATACATTGAACTGTTTTATCTTTAAATTAAGGCTTCGTAGACGTACAAACCCATAACCTCAGAAGGGAGTGAATAGAAAACATTGAGGTTTTGTAGATTGTATGTTAATTTTAAACCAATGAATTCAGGATACAGTGATTTCTATTTTTAACTTGAATTATTCCATTCCATCAATCATACGTACCATACTAGTAACATGTTTGAACTCCACTGGTCGTATGCATGCACTAAAAATTTCGAAATTTTTTTCGAAGGTATTCACCACTGAGCACAAGATCATTATTGAGATAAAAGGTTTGTGAAGACCCTTCAATTTGGACATCGTTCTAATTACTGATTGACAGACTGCTAATAAGTTCGATCCTTGATGAGTGTACACTAATGCACAGCATCAATATAGGAAAAAAGAACTATCTTATTTTCTTTGAGTATTAATTATTCTTCAAATAGAGTTAGTCCGCAACAAATAATATCTTTAAGTTAGAATTCAATCGAAATTATCACCAACAACACAGTCATGAAGAAAATCATCATACAACAGCTTTTCTGTAGTAAGGAAAAACATATGAGATAATAATAATTTTTTTTGTTTTCATCTAAGTACAAGTATTTATAAACAATTGTCTATACAAAATACTCAATGTCTGTTGGCCGGATACCATCAGCAACAACCTACTGTGTGAGAGGACAAACCAGCTTCCATTTGAAGAGGAAATTAGGAAATGACGTTGGAGATGGATAAAACGTACATTTCGAAAATCATCAAACAGCATCACGAGACAAGCCCTATCTTGGAATCGTAAACGAAAACGGAAGAAAGAATGATCAAAGAACACTGCTCCGAGAATTGGAAGCAGATATGAAAAGGATGAATAGCAACTGGAAAGAACTGAGAAAGATTTCCAAGGACAGAGTTGGATGGAGAATGTTGGTGAGTGGCCTATGCTCCTTCATGAGGGGTAACAAACGTCAGTAAGTAAGTAAGTAAGTATGCAAAAACCAAATAAGATGTGACATACCTTTGTACCACTCTGGTGGAAACGAGGTTTTCGCTTAGTATGTAGTTGTCAGATGACTATAGAGTATGTCCATAACAAACAACACAAATAGTTATATGATTGTTCTTGAATCATTATCAAGTGACTGGTTGGATTCATTCTTACTACTGATTGCAAGTTACCTAAAACAACGAAATTTACACGGTTCTACGCTGTGAAATTTATGATGTCTACAAACCAACGTTCAATAAAAACAACAGGTGAAATTTACCATTACAACCGCACGATGGTTTGAATCATGACACATAAAATTATTCAAACAAATCATAAGACTATGAGGTACATGAAATTATAAATGGTAGGTATTAAGTGAGGGGAAAATTTGATACAACTGGGAATAACGGATTTATAATTAATTAGATTATATTTCTTAAAAAAACTAGTATATGTTATGATGACTATTGATCAAAAGAAGGTTTATAGTTAGATTTACATATGAATACCGTAAAATATATTAGAAATACAAAAATCGTTCAGTTACAAACAACTAAACAAATTCTGAACATTTCGGTTTCTCAATCCTTTCTATTAGATAAATATCATAATTATTTTTAGCGACCAACCACCCAACATCGTAATTCTAAATATCTGCTACTCAAAATTAATAATAACAGCTTGAAATCACTTAATTAACAAATCTTAGTATTGATAATTTGAATATTCCAAAACAACCGATAAACATAAATTAAACCTCACCCCAGTGCACAAGATCGTGGTTATCTGAACTTTAGCTGGGTGGATAACCTTGTTGTGTTTAAAGCGAACGGTACTGGATTCGAGTGTTTGAGCGAACAGTGACTCTGAGAAGCATGAAACGCAAGTCCTAAACTCCAGTGTTAACTACAACCCATCTCTGTTTATGAATTTTAATACTGTTTCTTAAGTAAAATTATACATTTATATGAAAATCATCAATCACTAAGTGTGACATATGCAAAGGTTCCTTCGCAAAAACGTCTGTAATCAACTAATAATGTGTAAAAACAAAACAGAATTAGATGCAGAAAAACTATAAGCTGTTTGAGCTTGCCGAAAATATGTTCATTAAGGTATTTCTTTATAATACCCAAAAAAATCTAGGTCTCGGTATATTCCGTATGTGAATAGGATACGTCACACATAGCAAATATCCTCAAAGTGAATCACAAAGCAAGTCATAAATTGGAATCCTCAAGGCAAAAAAAGAGGCAAATCAGAGAATACATCGCACCATGAGTTGAAAACAGATATCAAAAGAATGAATAACGCTCGGTGAAAACTGGAAAGGAGAGCCAAAGACAAAGTAGGCTGAAGATTGTTGGTCGGCGGCTTATACTCCACGACGAGTAACAGACACAAATAAGTCACAAGTTCAAACTCAATGTAGATTCAACAGACCGAGTATCGTTTGCTATGAACAAAATGTATATGCAGTTTCATTATCAGTAATACGGTGGAAAAAAATAAATAAAGCAAATATATTACACAAATATCTTATTATCAAAATTATAGTTTACCTCTGCCTCTTGCATTTCTTGCTTTTTTCTTTCACTGTTCCATTTCAAATGCTCACCCATTAAATCGACAATTCTTGGTAAAGCTTCCTCCGCAGCTCGTACATTCAAAAATGCTAAACGAGTACGACGCGCAAGAAAATCGACAACATGACAAGCATATTCTCGGCATGCATATTCCACCTAGAAAAACATTAAACAGAAGGGTTTTTTTAAAAAAAAAGAGTAAATTTAATGTATGATATTGTGAACAATGAGTGACGTAATCTAGTAGAGTGTGAATAACACATCACATTGATTTTTCTTCTCAATCATCTGTAAAATGTAATCACATTGTGGAAAGGAATAAATACTACATAGTCAAGTCTATTAGTTATATCTGTTGGTTATAGACGCATAATTGTATGATATTTTAAGTATGGGTTTAAGAAATAAATCATGTAAGGCTCTACAGTTAAAAGACCATAATTACTGTGCTATTTTATAATGACCAAAATAAGGTATGCATTAGTGATTTCGACAATGGTGAACTTCTGCATCTGTTACGACATAAATACTTCGAAATTGTGTTATTTTTCAATTAGTAGGGTCATTTAACAGAGGTCAGAATGATTCGTAATAAAGTGTTAAGTTATAATCAATATAACAGCAATACAATAAGTCGCGTGAACAAAATGTATAGTAGGAGAATTTCATCTTGTTAATCGAGGTAATAATAACAACATCGTGTGAATATAATATGCAATGAGAGTTGTTGTCAGGTTAATTGCGATAAAAAAGAATTCGTGCGACTTGCGAAAAGTGAACGTGCAGGTTAAGAAAGATAGAAGCACATAGGGAATGAGGAGAGGGAATAACAGATTTATAACATCCAGTCTATGTATCTGGTGATTCAGTCGTGGATCAAGGTAAACATAAAGGCTGAATATACCTCTTCTGGATAAGTTAGGTTTTCTGGAGTTGATTCAGATGGTTTTGGCTATGTAGATTGTTTAAAACTCGACGCAAAAAAGAGAAAGCTTCATGTATTTTTATATGTTGTTCACTATTTACCAAGTGAGAAAGAACAGCGTTGCTAAAAGATTCAATGGCTCCTTTTCCCAACCATGCTGTTACATGCTCATGAGCACGAAAGGATAAAGTCATCTGAGCATGGCCTAGGTAACCAGCTCTATAGGAGTAATTGAATTGGTATACATATATAGAGGAGCCCATCATCGGTAAACTATACTTGGTTTGTTGCATAAGTATTGGTTTGGTTGAGAACGCATGTAACTTAGCGGCATGAAATGTCTTTTCAACAGATCTTTTGAGTTGACGTGTTGAAATGTCACTTGCTATGTTTCCTTTTAAATAGAGTTTTAGATAGAGGGTTCTCTCGCTGATTTTATTAGTTTGTTATTTTTTACCTTCTAATAAAAATCTTATGACGGCCAATATGTCGTAGTGTGTTCTTTAGTTTATCTATTTCGCTATCTGCTTTATCCTCAGAACATAACAGTTTGATTCTGTGACTAAAACATTTAACTAGATTTATTTTGTATTGAAGAGGTTTAACACTATGCAAATAAGTATGCTGACCCGTTCACGTATTCTACCTAAATACAATTCTGTGTTCCTAAAAAGTAAGACATCAAGAAAAGCTATTCTATTATCGTTCTTTTCTTCGCTAGTGAATTTAATAGCCGAGTGAACGTGATCGAAACTGTTCAAAACCTCTTGTCTATCGTTAGTTTCGTCACACACACAAGAAATGTTGGAAAGGTTAAGGTATTTCGAAACAAGAAATTTAATGACAGTATGCATATTTATTGGTTTGACATTCTATAACATGTTCCCAAACTACTAGCAAACTATACAGTATAACATGCCTACGTAGAAAAAGTGAAGCCAGTTTCACAAACAGTAATAGCACTATTCATTTTATTATACAAATTATCAATTTTATGACGAAATAAACTTACTTCAGCTTCAATAAAGGGAAATTCAGGATGTAATTTTTTACCTAATATTGGCCATCTTAAACCAGTTAGTTTGGACATATTAGCTATAGTGATAGCTTTATCACCATAAATTCCAGTTAAATGGCGTGCCACATCAACATCCATACCATATTCTTGAACAATTTGTATAAATAGATTTGGTGACCAACCATGAGCACCCTCTAAAAGAAGACCTTTGGTACGACATGGACCAGTTGGTTTAAGATCACATACCTAGTTAATTAATAAAATAGAATAAAATAATTCCCGATTAATTTCTGTATATTTCTCTTGCAGTAACAAAACGAAAATATTAAAATAGTTATTAATTCTAATGACAACCAGCTATTAAGGGTATAAAGTGTACAAATGTATGACTGTTTTTATCAAACAACGATAACTTAGCCGTTAAATGATTTGACTATTGAGTATCATATCACATTTCACCTAACTCAGTTTAAATAACTACATAGTATTACTTAACCTTACAAAAACAGTGCAGCTTGAAGTTAAACGCATAAACAAGTACTCATTAACTGATTCACTGTTAATAAAATAGCGAATTTTATTAGTGAACTATTTAAATAAAGACACAACTTGTTTACTACCTTTATCGCTTTATCTACAGTTTCTTCTGCCATACTTCTGTAAGTTGTCCATTTACCACCAGCAATTGTTATCAACTTAGATGGCGAAACATCAATAATATGATTACGTGCAATCGATTGTGTATCAGAAGAATTTGGGTCACGAACAAGTGGTCGAATACCTGCCCAAGATGACAGTACATCACCACGGCGAACTATTAACAAAGAAATAAATAGCAAAAATGAATGCAACGAAAAACGTGAGTAACATTTTGACTAAAACATTAGTTATGACAATGTAATATTAATTAAGCAAAACTATGTTTATTCAAGTGTACTGTATAGATGTAGACAAGATTCAGAATATCTTGTCAACCAATTATGAAGATTTCATTTTAAAAATGAATTATTAATCAAATAGCAGGCAAAAAAGAATATACAAATAATCAAGTTATTTAGGAATAGAGAAAATCCCTGAAGATATTACAAGATATTAATTTAATATATAAGCGTAATGGTTAAATAAGACACAGGTGTATGTCAGAATGCGTACAGTCAAAGAAAAGTATAAAGCTAAACAATATCATATTTAGTTTATACACTATTGATCAAGTTGAAAAGGATGACTGGATCACAAATATTTATACTCCTTGAACCTGGAGCATATACAGCGTTGTAAAGAGGAACTCTTTAAAATATTGTACGCTGATAATTCTATATTGTAGTATTGAAAAAACGATTATTATTATTATTATTACCATTACTATAATTATTATTATTGAAACAAATGAATGCCGTTTTTTAAATGACTGAATTATAGCTGGTAACTTGATGGAAATATTTAATTACAATATGATATGAACACTTTCTGATAACTACAAAGCCTAAAACTAAATACATAAAATTATTATAAAAAAAAGAAATTGATTGAAAAGTATGTATACAAACAGTAATAGTACATCCACTGATAATACTTAGACATAACCATTGTTAAGAGATATGCTGAAAGCTACTTACAGATATTAAAATAAGTTCACATATCTTGAGCACAAGATTTTGTCTGGGAAGATAACGAAAAGTTCATAACTTAAATTCACGCTAAGAAAATACAAAAATGATGAAATTAGCTAGGTCTTTATGTGGTATAAGATTAAGGATATAATCCGGTAACTTGACATATTGTCCAAAATCTAGATATCTAATTGTATGTGCTACTTATTTAACCCTTTTCCATGACTGAGTTACTTAAGTAAATTAACTGGCCACTATTATAGCAACCAATATACAGTAGTCTAATTATAATTCCTTATCAAATTCTACATATTAAGATGGATTCTGACCCTTACTGACTCAGAATACCGATGTACGTAGTTTGATATGAAGCCAGCAATCTACGTTTTGTACTAGTTAGTGCAACCTACGAAAATATATCTTCAATTCTAAAGAAACTGATATATAACGTTTATAGTTCCTTTTATTGACTTCATAAGAACAGGAACAACCAGTTGAAGCGATTATTCAACTGTTTATAACCTGTATGTTTCAAAATCAAGACTTTGAATGAAGTTTAACGTACTTATAGAAGTGCAAATGATTAGGTTAGGTGCAAAAAACATATCGGCTTACTGTAGCAAACATTCACATAAAAATGGTTAAATGGTTAAATAAGATGTTTTAATTATCCATGAAATGTAAAAGAAGGTTACTAGGACATTGATTAAGGTAGTACCAAAATATTGCACGGCCGAAACTAAGTGACTGTGTACGAAAGCAATGAAATATATGTTAACGACATCTGAGTGATGCAAATCAAGATTATGAACTAGAAAAATTGATATGATAAAATCAAATGATCGATATAATTATTAAAGATTTAAAATTAAGTTGTTTAATTCATTAGGTACTTGAATATGAATCGCACTCTTAGTTTGACGGCTAGTGATACTATACAGTTGCCCAAACTACAACAGATGGAGTAGAGTTCGAACAAGAGATTTAATGGCTGAAAGTTCGACACCTTAACCACTAAAACACTGTTCAATATAATAAAAAACAGATATTCCCTGTGAGATTCTGAACCGCATTAATAAGTTTCACAATCCCAGGTGGTACCGTGGTGCATACTTCATATTTTTTTCGAATATAAGTAATATGTAACACCAGTCGGAAATAGAATGTCTGCAAGAAAAGGTTGAGAATACTGAAATGAAGAGAAAAGAGAAGGGAACTAAAGTCGATTAAGATAAAAACAGGAATGAAGGAACAATGAAGCTTGTAAGAGACAGTTCAAAGAAAATGTGCAAATGATGTATTTGATGTATGACTTCCACATTTTACTAAACCACTGTGTCATTATGCGTTGGACAATAAATTGTTGCTCTCCACTTGAGTGTTTACTCTCTACAGTACTACTGAGTTATTCGGGCTGCATAATTCTCTACGGTATCGACTGTCTTAAAAATATGTGTACTAAAGTCACTTAAAAATGAGAATTTAAAAATTAACCTAATATATGTAACCACAGATTTACACAAGTGTAAAGTGATAAAAAAAACTAAAGGTTACTATATGAGCACTTGATGAACCATTCTCACAAAGAAAAACCAAAACTAAACACCTACCTTGGATTTCCGGAGAAAGATAACTACTAATTTCTTCCAAGATAAAGTTCACTTCAGCTTCGGAAGGCGAAGGTTGATCAGTAACATTGCATTCAGTATCTGTAGTGCCAGCTAATGAATAATTCATCCATGGTAAAAAGAAGATCACACGACCATCACGCGTATCTGGATCTAGTAAACCCATTTTAGTAGGGCTAAAAATACAATCAGAAATAAGATAAGATAGAACTTTTTTGAATAATGTTTAATAATAATGAATTGGTCAAATGCGAGTTCATTTGTTACTATGCGAATACTCCAAAATTGATTCATATTCCAAAACTTTTAAGCTAATAATAACCGTACAATGTATTCATGAGCTTTCACATGATGCTAACTACTGAGAAAAATATAAGCGAAAACCATACATTGATTGCTATATTGGAAGCGAGTACGTTGAAATTCATGCATCAAATATATAATGTATTGGAAAATACTGTGTGGGGTAAAACTCGACGAAAAACCTTGGAACTGATGACGAATGGCTAAAATTACTGAAAAATTTATTTTATAATATTTATGAAATATTTACAATTTCAATACATTTGAAAAAAGTTTATCACAATAAAGTGATTTGTGTGTTAAGGATTTCTAACTTTGACTAAGCACAAGTCATTAGAAAAAATAAGCGACTTTACCTAGAATCAAACCTACGATGCCTTTCCGAATAACAAATATGTAAGAAGATCACGAATAGATTTAATGAACCGATGGCTTAGTGGCTAAAACATCTGACTTTCAGTCACTACGTCCCTAGTTCGAATCCTATTCCACTCACCTTAGTTTGAGAAACTGAGTAGTATCGCTAACACTCATACTTAGAGTGTGCTTCAAATCCAAGTACCTGATGAATGTGTTTACTTCATTCCCAACAATTTTTATATCATGAATATTAGTAAACTGATCAAATTTTAATCAGATAACACTTTTGAACATATTATTCTACTATGTAATATAAAGTAATTTGTAATCGGAACAAAGAATAGACGAATAAGATTAGTAATGTATGCCTAAAGCATAACTTTTAACTTGTGAAAACATTTATTAGTTTACGAGTGACAAATCCAAAACTTTATACCTGTGCAGAATTGTTTAATTCTTAAATTTACAAAGGGTTTTGTTAATAGTTACGTCTATATTATTGCCACTAAGTTATGAAAAAGTCAATTTATCATGAACATTTCGTTTGACAATAAAAAAATAATAATAACTGGATAATTTCAATGATTCCTCTACTGTATTTTCTGTAAAATTAATTCACTATAAACTAAAAAAGAAGTAAAATCTTACAGAGATATTTGTTCTATCAACATCTCCACCTTGTTACGTCAAATCACGTTCATAATGTTTATAAAACCGCTTAGAACACACACACAGATACATATAACAGATATCACTATGTATATGATGTATCTATTCTATTTTGAATAATAAGATAATGATATTTTTAACTAAAAAATTGAATAACTTGAACAAATCCAAATTAATAGAATAAACAAATGTATTGTCAATTATAATTAATTAGTGAACATTGATCTTATGTATGTTTCTATAACAGTTTAATATAATTTGACGAAATAAACGTGGATAAAAAAATTTTTTTAAAATCCATACACATTATCATCAATGTAATGACCTTCTACTAACTATGAACCTGGGTTTTATTTTTTAAAACTCTGTTATATGTTAAGAATTGCTAAAGTTATTCTAAATATATGACCCTAAAATAAGTATTATATGTTATTTAACAAATTCATTTAAAATAGATTCTAAAGTGATACGTTGCAAGTTATCACGATCTTGGCGACCAAAAGGTTTAAATAGAAAGAAAGACGAAGTGTTATTGATTTAAAGTGAAATGAACAACGTTTTAATTGAAGTAAGAAAGGAAACATAAGGTTATCTATTAAATAAAAAAAGATTGTAAGATTTGATTCACATACCTTATAAAATATTATGAGAATATTTTAATAAAATGTGAATTGTGGCTAGTGCTAGAGTTAAAAATGTCGTTTTTACCTGGTTTGGAACTCGTCAGCTAGACATTCTTGTACTCCAGTGTTGTTGTTCACACCAGGACTCGAACACAAAAACATTTTGTTTTAAATATCAATAGGTTATTTACCGACCTATTCCAAAAACAACCTAGTGACAACGTGGTTATATCGTAGTACTCTGCACACGTTGCACATAGATTAATCGAAAATTCAGTCATGAATATTAATAACTGGATGATTGATACGCTTGTCAACAATGACATATCATATGAATTTGATCCAAATAATCCTTTTAGCACAAAATCTTACGACTTGAATCACCAAGTATCAGTTAGGGATGTCACTAACGATCTATTAAGGTTACACAGTAATCAATAAAGAACTCTGAAACGTCGAGTCACTTAAGATAATAACTAAACTAAAACTTGTTCGATAGGATCCGATTAGCACTTAGAATTAGACAATTGAACATTGGTCACAATTAATTGATTGATTAATGTGAATTTTATATATTTCTTAAACATATTTCTTTTCTAGGCGTGTTTTAGGCTGGTGAACATTATAACAAGTGAAATGAAGAAAAAAGTGAGTAACTAGACATGCTCACCAAACAAGCATCAATATTCAAAATGTCTTACTTGTCATGATATTGATTTGAAAAGAATTTTTGCACAAAATTCAATCAACTAAGTAGAAACCACGAAAAAATAATTTATGCCATATACTGTATTGAACTATGAAGTTATAAGCACTACATGAATGGGAACGCTTTAAATTTGATGAAACAGAGTAGAAAACCAAGCCACAGTGATATGGATGATAGTTCGTTCTGAAATCGATTACTTTTAACCGACGTTTAGTTTATATCATTATTAGAAAAGGTTCGAATTATCTTTTTATCGATAAGCTGGTAAACAGTTGGATCCAGTAACCTACTCAATGGAAAACGCGTTAGAGTTCAAAGCAAAAGGTAAAATATTAGAACCCTGATGTGAATATCAACACTGGGACGCAGATATATCCAGCTGACGAGTCATGATAAAAACGGAATGCACATTTCGGATTCCACTGCTAGCTACAATCCATCTATTCTATAGAAATATATTCAGTTGTTTGTAATATAAATCAAGTATTCATTCAACAGTAAGTCTTAACGAGAAAAATTCATACACAAAATTGAAGAATATTAGAAAAATGTTATTCTGTAGAACTGAGAGCTGTAGTGATTTTTCAGAGAAACTATAGTTTATGTACGGCCTCTGAGCAATGCTATAGTGACCTTGAGACATACTAGGGTCAAAAGAAGGTTAGTATGAGGAATTGAGATTAGAATTTAGCTGTAAATTAGGGTTAGGAACCAAAGAAAGAGGTTTATTACGAACTGAGTTCGTCAGTCACCAGTCATCTGCAACGTAGGACCAGACATATATATATATATATATATATATATATATATATATGCATCGCACCAAGTTGCCATACCTCATTAGCACAACAACATCAACACCAAATTCATAGAAATAGGTACTTCATTAGTGGTTATATATTAAAGAAAGATTGCATATAAAGATATAATGCAGAGAAAAAAGGGGTTCGTAGAAAGAAAGGTATAAAGTAATTTTAATCTCACGGTTTAAGGGAAGACATAGAGTATATACACGTACGTCATTGTGGTCGACTCTGAGCCATGTCATCCAGAGTCTTCAACCATTGGTTAAGATAGTCCCGCGGACCCCAACCAAGTAGTCTGCATCTACTAACATGGCACAGACTAAAAGTTAGTGATTTCAAGGACTGATGCCACGTTTTGTTTTGGTCGCCCCTAACTTTCTTCCAACAGTCTCCAACACTAGTCAATATTGCGCGTTGTGGTAAACGGTGTTCAGACATACGTAACACGTAAAACGTGACCCAAGCAATTACGAACTGATATCAGCTATAATGCCGAAATGCAATTTTAACTGTACGAATTAATAAATTTCGCACAGAAATTAAAGACTTGTTACCCTTAATTTCATTAGTTCGTTCAGAAATTATACTCTCATCGATTTTCCTACTGAACTTATTAAAATGTTATCCTATCAATATAGCTGACGATAGCATTTTCCATGTTAGAAGTTGCTAATAATTTGTCGTAAAAAAAATCTTTACTACGTTATACAAAATTTACTTGACTCTAGAAAAGTGGTATTTTTTGCATGAAGAAGCTAGGGACTGAGAAGTTACAAATTGAGTGTTCCAGCTCATAAGTCTTTGAATTTAATTATTGAATTAATAAAAGTAATAAAATTGCCTATTAATATTGATAACACGATACTACTAGTAATAAAAGTACGATAATTTCAAAGGAGAAAAACAATGCAATTAGCTGATAGGACGAAATTCTGTGTATAAAGGACAATAATTATTTCAACCAATGAATTTTATAGTCATATGATCCAATGTCATTCGAGACATATGATATAAATTCTGGTTCAATAAATGCTAGATATTTACTTTTCCCTCAACATACATCTACCTACTATTCTGAAAGTGTTATTTATCAGAACTAAAGTTATCGACGTTATACACATGATGCATGATAGTGATTGATCATATGACATTCAATGGTAAGAGTGTAATTTTAGAAAATTAAATATATTGCGAAAAAAGTGGATAGCACAAATGATCATTGGAAATTAGTTGGACGAGAAAAATTTAAAATAATCGTTGAAATGATTCATTTCTCTTTTTAAAAAATGATTGAAAGTACAGTGTATAGATGTTCACGAATTACTTTGCAACCAACAAGAAAACAGTATTTCAACCGGGTCAGTTGTGAGATAGTAACTCAGTGATGACAATGGTGGATGTGTCGCTCAATTTCGTGGATTAGTTGAAGTTAGACATTAACACCGTTGGATGCCGGCTCGGCGGTCTGGTTGATTAAGCGCCTGGTGCGAGACTGGCGGGTCCCGGGTTCGAATCCCATGAGGCGGGGTCGTGGATGCGCACTGCTGGGGAGTCCCACGAAGGAACGAAACGGCCGTCCAGTGCATCCATGTTTTTCATGGTAGTCTATCTTCAAATGACTCATGATCTCAACTGTTGAAATTATTACAATCTCCACGAAACCCCTTCTGATACAAAACAGTATTTGGTTAAGAAATAGTTTATGGTTAGAGAAAGCAATACGATTATAACCAATACGCAGTGTTCATATGAAAACCGAAAGTTTATAAATGAATTACTAAGGTTTTCATCTCAGTATGTATGTTTTATTCTCCAGTTGCAGTCATTTTGAAATGTGAATACAAAATATATTATTAAAATTTTCACCCTCTTGTTTCTCCATCTTATTAATTCCTTCTTGCTGCAATGATCAGAGATGTCGTAACTTGAATCAATGCACAGTTGTTCCAAGTCGTAGACTGACTAGTCGCTCATACACGCAACAATGGGAAAAGTAAACCACATCAAATGGAGAGTAGTAATACTAACTTCTGGTTAAATTAAAAATCTCACTATAAATCCTACTTACACAGAATACATTTCACCTAATAAATTAAAAAATATAAAATAATAATGAACCTATTTAATTTTACATTTAAGTTTCCTATTAGACTGAAATGATTCAAATAACTCTAATACTTCAATAAGTTTCGAACGTCACTTCAAACAAACCAAAGATCGATTTCGGTTTTTATTATTTATGTATAGAAAGCTGCAATGAATTAATAATATCTAAAGATCTATATGGAATTTTTCAACTGTTTGGGAAACTTTAAAATCATAAATCAAAAACAGTACTTACAAACTTAACAGATCAATTCAAATAATCTCAAACCCGAAGAAAACTTTCGTACCAAGGAAATGAATCGTTACATACAGTAATAAAAAGTAGAGATTATATTAAACATTTCTAACATTAAAAACAAAAGAGAGATTAAATAAATAATTAGCAAGTTAAAAATAATCGTGAAAACTATGTGAGACTCCTGTGATTTACTGTTCGTTTCATCAAAGTAAACAATATGGGATGTGTAATTTATAATAAAGAATATGGGCATTTCTTAAGTTGGGCATGAACAGGCATATGTCACAACACTAGCATAATAACAAATACGTAAGAAAACACTACCAATCAGTTATTATCAGAGACTGATATTTTCTGTAATAGCATGAAGCATCAAAATAAATTATTACGAATATTATTGTCATAAGTATTATTATTAGCAAAGATGGATGATGGCTAGCACTGGAATTCAGGACGCGCGTCTCATCCTTTTTGGGACTCGTCAGTTGAATGTACCTACATCCCAGAGTTGATGTCCACTCTAGGACTTGAACCCAATATCGTTCGCTTTAAACGTCATCACGTTATCCATTTATCTACTGAGTCCTAATAGCGATTAGCTTGTGCAATGTGGTCGCAAATAGGACGAAATGCGCGTCCTCGATTTCACTACTAGTCACCACCCTTCTTTGTTTACAATACATTTGACTAAGTCACTATCCAAGCAATCCGCACAGGATGCACATATTCCGATAAGAAACTGATCAATTTCAGTCCTAAACATCAATGGGAAGATTCAAACAAAGAATACAAAATGAATTATTATTATCATCCCAAAATAAAAATGTCATTACCTATAATAACCAGGAAGAATAATGTGAACACCTAAACTAGGTTGACAAATAGTAGGTTGTTCTTTATTATCCATTTGTCGTATACTATCTGTAAATGGACCAGTTGCATTAATCACACAACGAGCATTGATTGTGAATTCTTTACCAGTTAATCTATCTCGAACTCGTGCACCTGAAACTGTCGGTACTGGTTCAGATGTTTTCTCTAATGTAGATTTCAATGAAATTGATTTAGTTCGAGATGGTTGTTTAATTATTTCAATAGCTTCAACATAATTAGCAATCGCAGCATTATAACGAGCCGCAGTTAATGCAATACTTAAGCACATACGAGCATCCTCTTGTTGGCCTAGGTTAATGAGAAAAAGAAAAGTTTAGAAGAAAAAGAAAATCAGAAGCTGGATCTTGGAAAATAATTGTTATGAATGAGCAAAAAAGGAAACATGCAATTATTTAGATGGGTAGTTGAAAGAATGTTTATGTAATAATATGTTGGATCAAATAATTACCTTTCTCAACATAAACATACATTTTAAAATTGATCTAGTAAATGGATATAAATGAAAAAGTGATAACATTTTGAATCTACGATCCATAATCTTCGATTTATACTAGCTCCAGAGACCCTTGCTCAACAGATGAAAAATTTATTATTCACAACAACAAGTCAGCAGTTATTCACGGTTTCCAATGGGGTCAGAAGTTTGTTTTTCTTCACCTTAAAATGATAATATTAACTACGTATTTATGCTGAGGGGCATCATTTATTAAAGAAAGTATACAAAACAAAGATAATTTTGCCAATAATCGCATCCTTTAATATCGGAAATGTATTGAAGGTTTACTACATGAACTATTTATATACGCATATATATGGATACGTAGAGAAAAGAATAAAGAGTATATAATGTTTAGGTTAAATGATTGTAGGCACGAAATAAAATATGTGTGACAAATAGACATGAGATATTACCTTCTACGTCATAAACGGGGATTAATAGCTTTCCAAGAAATTAGTACATTAATAGAAGCACACGTGTTGATATGTTAACACTGATTAAAGTATTGACAAATTTAAAAAGACACATTACTTCAAATGAAGTAGATATTTGAAAACCCAGGTAATCTGGTAATTTTATATTCTATGTAATAAAGCAAACATGCCTCTTCAAAATAAAGGTAAGGACATTTCAGAAAATTCAAAGTAAAGAAAAACAATTAGCTGAAAGAATCAAAAATACAGTTAGCTTACTTTAAAAAAATCCAATAGAATAAAACATGAGTACGCTTGGTTAGCAACATCTAGTGAATGACGACTCCCTAAATGATAGTGTTCAGATAGGAACGAAGGCCAAAACTATTATTAAGGGCTTTACAGTTAACTCTCATAACTAAACAAGTAATTTCATAATTTACAACAAATTTTCTAACTGGTATTAAATAAATGAAAATAATCATTAAGGAGTCATAAAACCTCGATTTTGTATTCCTTGACAGGCGTAAGGAAGGACAGTCTGCAGTCCCAAGGGGAACAATTCTCTTTATAAGATAAAAACATGTAAGAGTTATTAGCGAGTTGCTCGACCCTTCTACCAACTCTCTTCAACCATCTAAGACTAAATAAAGTGCACTGTGATTTCATATAATTTAGAATAGTGATTATATTTCACCTTTATCAGCAGAATTAAAACATCAGTAATAACAAGATATATAACATCACTAAGTAATCAAATAATTTCTAGACATTTCAGTCATTGAGAATGTCTCTGATTATGACATTGGGCGAAGTAGGTTAGAGTTACATGATTTTGAATAAAAAGGAGTTCTGGTTATTTTCTTAACCCACCCAAGGTCAAACAGAAGGATATATCAAGTTTTCTGTCTGATGATTAAGACAAAGACTTTCAGTACATAATGATTATGAGAAACTAGGGGAAAGAAAAATAATACATTTTATTCAGCTAAAATTACTTTAATTGCGTTATCTAAACTGATTAAGAAAAACTGTTATTATGTAAAACAGAATGTGTTAAATTATTTTATCATCAGTATCAGTGCAATAATTTATTATTACTTATTAAAAAATAATAAAAACGAAAATATTGTAAATATATTTGACTAAGTTCTGATCAATAACCTGAGAAAAATTGCATCACTTAAAATATTATCCTTATAAATAGTGCAAATAATGACCCATATTTATTGAAATCATAAACAATCATGTACTTCTATTTTTTTATCAAGATATGTAATTAGAAATCACGATTAGTGGTATTCAGACAGGTAGGAATTGAAATAGGTTTCACTAAAAATACTGAGCGATCGCCGCGCTATGTTGCGAATTGGTTGGATTCGCCTAGGCGTTCTCCTACAGAAAGGAGGGTACTAAATTCCCTATCTGGCGTGGTTATAGTTCCACACTGTTGAGAAGTCCCAAAGTAGGACGAAACAGATGTCTATTGCCCCCGGTTTCCAATGGTAAACGAACTAAGATCAATCTGTAATGAATATAACTTAAATATTTGTAAATGTTGACTTAAAAATTAATTATCATTATTACAAGGTTTGACCAAATCTGTTTTGTTTTTCATAGAAAAATGCTTAAGATATACCCATTGTGCTCGGCCGATATTTATGTTACAGTTATTTTGATAATAGCGAGATTACTTAATTAGTAGTGAAGTATGTAGATGTACGAAAACTACTGAGTGGTAAAAACACACTGTTGTTTTCTTACCATAGAATATATGCAATATATCGACTACTTACAAGTACGATTTGAAGGGCATCTAAATCTAAACCGAATAATGTTAACACTGATCAAATAAATGATAGAATAAATGTATTAAAAACAATTAGCACTATGATAATAATTAACCAGATCAAGCTTTTGCAATTAAAAATGTCACAAAAAGAACAGCTTTTATTTACAATTAATTGGTCATTGAGTAGTGACTAATTTTATGTTTGTAGGTATCATTACCAAGATTTGATTTGATAATTTTGAATAAATTGAGCATTGGGTAGATTGTTATAAATAAATAATATATTTGTAATATCCCAATGAGTAGAAAAATTAGATTTTCTGACGTTTCGTGACTTGGAGTGAGTCACTTCTTCAGAGAATAAATAACAAAATTAAAACTAATCCAAGTTTAAATAGTACAATGGAACAATAAGAATAATATTATTCTTATCTAATTTCTCTACTCATTGCGATATTACAAATATATTATTTATTTATAATGTTATGTTTGTTAAGTACTTCTTAGTGCTGATTGGATTCCATCGGTCAAGTTCGAATGTGACCACTATTCAAAGTGGCTCAATATTGCGTGCAATACATTGTAAATACATCACAGTTGAGGCCCGAGTAGCTTAGTTCTAACGTCTCTAACTATGAAGTCGGATGACAGGGGATTGAATCCGTTAGACGTTAGTTCCTTTAGGGTTACAGGTACGTCTTACGGGTGCCAAACAGCAAGAAACCTAGGTTAAGGGTTTCCTGTGAATGGCTTTCAATCACCTAGCACAAAAATGCTTCTCGAGTCACGAACAGAAATAGTTAAGATGATTTTGCAGAATGTAAATTTGATAAAAATTTATCATGAACTGAAGTCTGCTAAAGGATTGTTTATAATCAAAGAGTACTAGAAAAACTATATCCGTCCTAGACTGGCATTATTATTATTACTAACTATTTGAACACATAAACATTGGTACAAGGGGGCACCAAATACATATGAACATAATATCAATGAGGTTGTGAAGAGATAGAAAATGTAAAGTGCGTATAATAAAAAGTACAACAACGAACAGAAATTAATGTATGAGAGTGAAATAATAATAATAATAATAATAATAATGGGAGACATTTCAGTTAGCAAAAATACAACCAGAAAGAATTCTTTCAGTTAAAAAAGTTACGCTCACTTTTATGAAATTAAAAGAAAGTTACAGCAGGATCGCGCACTGGTTTTGATTCTGAGAAGTGTCTGATAATGTCTCTACCCACTGTGATGCACCATATCTAGGATCTTAGTCAGAGAGTCGTGAAGGATCAACAAAAGCCAGCCCTGTACAGCTTTCTTTCATACCGACCACCTCTCCGCTTTTTCCAACCGGTCGCAGCGTCGGCATATAATGCGCGACCAATACGCATAATTATTTTTCAGGGTAATTAATCGCTTATATGTGTAAAATCTAAAATAAACTCTCAGCAAAGATTAGTTAAACTTAAACAGTTTCCACTAGAAATTGGTTTAAGCTAACCATGTCCATACTATAAAAAGTTGTCGAGATAGACTTTTCAAAATTCTACAATAAGAAACCGCGACTTTTTTAATCAACTGAATCAGGATTAAGAGAGTAAACTATCTTTTATTTGAAGGGGATCATGGAAATTGTCTTGAGAACAAGAATTGGATGGAACTAGAAAAGAAGGCTCAGGACAGAGTGGGTTGGAGAATGCTGGTCGGCGGCCTATGTTCCATTAGGAGTAACAGGAGTATGTAAGTGGAAATTGGCTTAATTTGCAAGTAACATCCATCACAGATTGATCTAGGATCGGGTACCATCAGAAATAAGAAATAATAGACAGTTGTTTCGTCCTAGTATACGTCTCCGTGTCAATGGGCATTCATAATCCCACCAGTGGATCTACTCTAAGAACCTCAAATCTAAGTGCAGATGCCTAACCACGAAAATCACTTGGTTTGCATCAAGTGGCACAGTTTCAAATTCAGTCAGTTTGTGATACAGATTGATGAATAACTAATGCTAACAGCATTTCACTTACCGTGATGCCCATTAGATCCTGATCTAAACTTTTTGCGTAGTCATGGGAGCTTACTGGCTAAAAGTAACAAACTAGGACGAAATTGTAATAAAATCCTCCCTCATTTTATTAGTTCTATGGAAAAAGTTAATTCGTGATGAAAAATAACTTTTAAAAAATAAAAACCAATCGTTTTAAAGCAAACCATGGATAAAATTTACTCAGGAGTATAATGGTACATAATAATAAAGAATGAATGGATGATTTAAATTTCTTCTAAAGAGTATATATCTGACAAATCCAAACCTGATAGATTTCAATGATGAACATTGTTTATGATTTTAAGAGACAAAATCCAACAAATACAATAAAACTATAAAACAACCTGAAAGATGTATATATGTGGAGGGATAACACAGTATTAAATAATGAATTTTAGAAACTAGCTTACCATCATAATATACTAATCCACCGACTAGTTTATCACGTTTCAATAAAGGAAATCGTTCTAATGCCTGTGATTTATTAAGATAATAACTGGCTTTTAGTATTTGAGCACCAGATATTAAGTCGTACATTTTAATACCAGCCCAATAATACGGAACTTGCCACCATCTACAGAATTGACAATGAAAACGATGAACAATATGGAAACAATGACAACACCAAAAGTGATATTTTAAAATAAACTGCACGGTTAGTATTGAATTCTAGGATCATTGTGAATACCACCAGCTGTGTTGAGTTGATTAACAGAGAATGAAAAGAAACGTGTAGTTCAAATTACAGTGTCTGTGATGGCAATTTTAGTTAGATCTATAACTTATAATAATTGTGAAAATTAAGTTGAACACAGACTTTTCAGTGATCTATCTAGTTTGCTCTAAGCTCAACCAATACGCTCATTGCATACGACTGAAGGTATTGACATCCATCTCAACGAACTGAACCCATGTTTACAAAAGAAGTTTGTACAAAAGTGTTTATTTAATTGGGACTCTTGGTTGTGGGTTCGCATTACCGAGGAGTTCAATGGTGGGATGAAATAGCTGTCAAATACCCTTAGTTTTTTAACGTACCCCAACTGAGATCAATCCGTGATGAATATTATCCAAAATGAACAGCCGTTTCTTCCTTAAATGGGACTTCTCAACAATGTGTACCCACGACCTTGTCATGTCCCAAACTCGATATATTCGAATCTGGAAACGAGTGTGTTACGTCTGGAACCCTGAGTTTGTAATCAATGGTTTAAATCTCCAATTTTAATTAGTCTTAAATGACAAAAATCTATATAAACTTACTTATATATGGGCAACATGATTGGTAATGGATAGGCTAGATGTGGAGCTATATCTATTAGATTAGATCGTTCACTAAGTGCCTCATTAACCATACGAAACTGTTCAATGTCCAAATTAAATATAGCCTTTTGCAGGTATCGAACACCACCATGAATAAGTTTGGTTGAACGAGAGGAGGTACCCGAAGCAAAATCTAATCTTTCAATAAGGCATGTCGATAAACCTTTAAGCAAAAAAAAAAAAAGAACGAAGAGAAAATCAGTGTTTACAAAGCAATAATTGATTGAAGTTGCTTATATGAGGAAAACATGAATATTTATTTATTCATCTAACCATAAATGAGTTGAAAGAATAGTGATTTCCCACTTACTTATGCAAAAAATTCAAATGCATGTATAAAAAAGAATCAAACAGTTTTTCACGATCGATGCAAAGAAAGTGTAAACAAATTTGTGCCAAGCGATAGTCAGGTTTTATTAGAAGGGCTAGGATCTCTTCTGAAGCGATAACCGCTCACACACTTTCTGCCAATTCGATTTTCCTTATGGCCTTTGCTCTCTGATTGGTTATCATGTTTTTTAGTTCGCTAAATTACTACATGCTCGAACGTCATATTCTGCTATTATAGTAAAAATTTTTGTACCAATTTCGTTTGAGTTGCTTGTTCTACCACATATATCAAGTTACCTGCAATTCCTTCTTTTTTCTGTCTTAGCCGTCGAGGTTTCATATGTTGAGCATAATTGACTGATGTCAGTTCCAAAAAGAACCGATCGTATTAAAGGAGCTCAATCATTTTCGTTCATAAATCCATAGCACCGTAATCCGTACTAAGCCCTAACAGCAAGACACAACAATTGGAGATGTGGGAACCGGAAAACCCCCAATGGATTAGCGATTTTTCAGGTGAAGATTTACTTTCATTGTAGTATAATGCCCCAAACCTTCTGCGAAAACATCCGTAACTTGACTCATGATTTTCGTGATATACCACTGTTCTTCATCTTTACTTACAATTCTGTTGCATACGTCTCCCAATGGAATATCTTGAAGTTTGAAACTATCAAACCAGTCTAAACCTAATAAATTTGGGTTATCGTCTGATATGTAACATATTCCACTAATAGTCATATCTTTGCGTGTTACTAAGCATGATTGAACTCCAATAAACTTCAGTTTATCACCTGTTGCGCTCACTACAAACTGACTTGTAAGCTGCAGACTGGGTTTTTCCATTTTAATCCACGTTTTTCTGGAAAGGATGGTTATGTTTGAAGCGGTATCTATTTGTAATCTTATCGAATGACCATTTATCAGAACTTCAATAAACTTCCTGACCGCCCTTTTATGTACCTGATTTACCGTAAATACAGGAAAGGATTTAAAAGGTTTTAATTTGATCTGTACCTTCTTCAGAAATTTGATTTTCGGTAGCTATTCAGCTGCGTACAATAAGTCTCTTTATGTCCAACGGTGTAGCATTTTTTACAGTAATGGTTTTTAAACGGACAGGACTTTACAAAATGCCAAGCGCCATAATGCCAGCATCTGGATGTGGAGACTTTAGGTTTCTCTTGTGATTATTTTCCGTGTAATGATGTGGACGTTGGCGTCTTCGAACCAGGATGAACTTAACTTTGAACTGCTTGAACGTCAAACCTATTTCGACCACCGGACTGAACTAGGTTAGTGTCGTGTTCGAGGTTGGTTAATTGTTGATATTCTTCAGCAACTTCCTTAAGTGATGACGTCGGGTCCTGATCAAGACGATGTACCAGTCGTGTACAAATATCAGTATATTTTTTAGATTGTAAACTACAGATAAGTATTAATGATGTGAACTCGTCCTCATAAAGTTTTTAATTTGAACCGCTCATACTCTCGATTAACTATTCCGACATGGGTGAGAAAATCGTCCTCTTCGTGAAATAGATAAAGCGGAGTTCAGGAATTTAAAGCTAAAATTTAAACCTTCAGAATAACTGGTGAGCGTTGATGTTAAATTATAAGTTCCTTTGCAACAAAGATATGCCACCGTAATACAACTGTGGAATTTTAAATCAAAAGACGTCCTTGATGTAGGATAGGTTTTTATACGATTTCATAGTTTTATATAACTGAAGAATAAGCATTATTCTTGAGATCAATAGGTATCACTCATTATCAAGCAAAAAACGAACTGAATACTATTCAAACGATAGATTTTAAGCATAACTTACTAGACAAAGCCGAAAGTAATTAATTAGTTTCACTAATTCTCTTCCATTATTAGTAGATATGCTTTTCCCTCAACTCACTAATTATATAAGTACTCAAAAGTGTAAGATTATAACATTGTTAGTATTTTGATTGTCCGATATTTCAGCTTCTGTACGTAATCATCTCCAAACACCATTATTTGATATTCCACAGGGAATCCACTGAACTAATCAAATACCACTGTATTAAAAATACAAATAACTAATACTACATCATGAAACTAAACATTTAATGTTAGTGATACACAGGGTTAACCAAAGCATTTAATTAAAACTCGTCATTAAACGGTAATATTGAAACTTGTTTAACGACAAAAACAGGGTCAAATAAACATATTATTGACTGACGATAAAGACCTGTAACGAAATAAAAATGGTGTAATGATTCAATTAGTCACATTTAAAAATCATAAGGCTGAATCGAAAGTACTAACAATAATAATAGGAAACAAGTCACTGAAAAAAAGGGAACGACGAAGTAATATGAAGCCATATAAGAACACAGTAGCATATTTGAAAATTGCTGTATGATAAAACACATTGCATAAATGCTTCTGCTGTCAGCCTTCAGCCACTTTACCCAAATTTTCAAATTATTGATTTCTATTAATTAGAAGACCCCACCCATATTTTTGAAGATTTGGATAGCTAAATTTGAAAGTATTTATTGATGAGACAAATTTAATCAGTCACCTAAACAGTTTAGGAATTAGAAATTATCTTAGTACCTTGAATAAGTAAAGGTGAACCTCTAGACAAAAAATTATGTTTGTTCACGTCAATAAATGTAGTGACAACAATTTGGGTAAATAGTTGAAATTATTTACTTTTCAACCTACCTCTAGATGCAGCATCTAACGCAACGCCAGCACCACTTGCCCCACCACCAATTACTAAGACATCGAAAAGTTCACCCGATGCCATTCGTTTGAGGTGTTCATCTCTAGTTGGCAAGGGTCGCTCAAAACGTTTGAACTCCTGTTCTGAAGGTTTAGGTCTCGACAGTAAAGCCTGTAAGTATAAGATGTAGTGATGAGAATACAGGCTTATTGAATAATGTGACTAATGATTGCTTGATCACATAAAAAAACCAATAGTGAAATATCAGGTAAAAAATTATGATGAAGCATGATCAGCCGCTGAATTGGTTCGTTTGTTTTTTAAAAAACTGTTTTAAGGAAATAAACAGACTATTTCAGGTTATCTACGAGAACAACCAAAAGTTCAGAATGAAAAGGATGTAATACTTATTCTCTTGAAAAGCGTCTGTAAAAAAGTGTGATTCAGCTAATGCCATAATCGATTATCACTGAGGACTGGAGTCTGATTGTTCCCAGAATCGCAAACATTTTCAGCGTTTATGCTATATATATGAATTATAGGTTAGATAGACAGTAATGGCATAGAATATCAGCATAATAAACGACTGCTGCATAAACGTATGATAGAATTATTATGACGAGCCCCGGCTTGTTTCGGTGCCTTAACCGGGTTAGTGGGTTTCGGAAGACCCAACTAGGAGAGTTGGAAAACCTTGATCCCAAACCAATGGTCACATGGGCTCCAGGATTCTGAGCAAGCAAATGGCGTGTGAACCCACTGTTGGTCACCGGCTACCATGAGAATGCATCTCCTTACGTTGCTCCACTTCCCTATAGATTAGACCCCTAGGTTAAAAGTTTGGAGTGGCCTCCTAAAAGGACCACCTACTTTGGTTTGGGCGCCCGGGCAGTATTCCAGCCCTTACACAAATCGAATGACGAAGTGTGGCGCGTATACATTTGGTGCCTCCTCGTACCAATGTTTGTGTTTAAATAAATAAAAATAGATATAGTGATGCGGGTTCCCACTGCACAAGGAGTGCCAGTTACTGAGAATTGCAGGTACATCTTTCTGATGGGTCATTGATGCTAAGTGATTTTCATTCAATTGGCTTCCAGAGCACTTTTATTGAGTCAATTAACCCAGTGCTGCTTTTTGTCAAGCTGCTATTGACTCAGTTTAATATCCAACTGCATTATTTCTGTGATATTTGTTCAGTTTGACAAATTCTTCAACTAGTAATCAATTCAATTAAACTTGTGTATAAATGAACGTATTTGAATAGTTTTTAATGTTCTTAGTTTCTTTCCACAAATCATTTAGAAAGGCTTGTACACCAGTCTATAGTTAGCGAACAAAGAAGAGAATAAGAATCACTCGCCCACTGCTATCGAGCTCGGAGTTAGGAATTACTGCTTTGAAGCAAAAACGAATCATGATCACCAACTAGTAAGAAAATTAGATTAATATCCTACAATCACTTGTCTTCAATCATTTTACTTCGAAACAGTCAGTGCGATATTGAGTCACCTAAAGTTGAATATATATATTATATTGGTACTTCAGACTAAACAAAACATGACATCGGCTACTACTCGATGATCTATACATAAACACATTAAGTTTCCATACTTATGAACACTCAAGCTCGTTTCTAAACAAACACTAACATGTTAGTACAAGCAATGATTTGTTTACTTAGTAATTAATTAATGGTGAATATTAAGCATCACTATTATGACAAGCACTTCACCTTCGTCCTTCTGGCTTCATTAACTCTGGGAACAACTTCCATTAAAAGTGCAGCACCGACGCCAGATATTGCTCCAACCAAAACAAGCCTTTTGCTTATTCTTCGAAAAGCGGACATCTAGGTAAAAAGATTTTTTAAGCGTCTAATACAATACAATGGTATGAAAAAACTCATGAAACTGAGTAATTTCTAATGGATTGAACAAATAATACTGCCAATAATTGATCACTAACTAAGGCCAGAGATGGCACTCTTCTATCCAACTATGCGACAAATCTCCTACATGAAGAACAGACTAAAAATACTGGTCGGAAATACAGAAATAGTTATTGCGTCATAATGCGTCACTGAATCCTTTCGCGTTAAAATTCTCTAACCCTAACCTCTGTTAGTCTACCATTTAAAATTTTACGTCACTCGCATAGTTTAATCTGCCAGTCAAAATCCTTCCTATATCTATATTTAAGTCATTCTTTGCTATTCTAACAAAACCGCTTTTATTAAAGCATTTAGTCGATCGGCTTTACGGCAAGGTCAAATTAATTGAAATATATCGATGGATTTGGATTAGCTTCAATGAACGTGACCTGCAGTTCCTTTTGATTGCTAGTAAATCATTTCACCACATCCAAAACATACGGTCCTACTCATAGACGCTACATTTCGCTAAACATGCCCTGATTGGTAAATAACACAAATTCACCTAGCCTTCATCTCGGCTTCTTTGTTTGAAGAATAGCGAAAATGTTTTGGAAAGACAAAAATAAAATAAACTTCTAACATCAAGTTACGCAAAAACATATATATTGATTACAAATCACAAATATTTCTGCAAAGGGCTACAAAATACTTGCATGAGGCGCTAAAGCGACCGTTCGTTCAAGACGTAATAACTATTTCCCAACAAATGAAAATTTTAAAATAAAACTATGACATGACAACTTGGACCATATAATAAGCAAGTTCTATAACAATGCAATAATGCGTTGTTACATATAATCACGATTATACCCAGCAGCCGAGTGCCTTCACTTCACTTATTTTGGAACATTTCAATGAGTTGGTATGGATATCACTGTAAGTGAGACTGATGGTGCGATTACCCAGTTTTCTAGAACTAATACTTAATATATATATCTCTTCCCTCGAAATAAACGTCCAACATAGATAAAAAGGGTTCTCGAAAACCCGCAAGGATGTAAAACTCCGGAGATCCACAAAAATATAGAATGGAATATAATGAAATCAGAATTCTCATACACGTTCGAGAAAAATATAGACAACCAATTTAACCTTCCGCTAAAACGAATTTTGATTCTACCGCCCCAAAGAGTTCAATTAACGGAGTAGGGAAAAAAACTTAATTTTCAAAAAAGCGGAGGATGCATTTCAGTATTGATCACAAATTATTTCTTAAAAAGACTATACCATACTTCAGGGGCGAACTGCAATGGTTTCTTAATAACACTTAAGTATTCATAAGCTGTTTGTGAATAATAGTAATAATATCTTAAATAAGCTAGATAATTCCTGTAGGTGCATGGGTGACACACTAATCGTGTGTGAAAAAAGCATAGTTAGATGAAAGTCTTTAAACTGTTTCGATAACGGTCACCCAGCTATTAAATTTACCAACGAACAGGTAAATGACAATAGCCTTTCATGTTGTCATATTTTCTTGAACGATAGACAGTTCGGAGCAGCTAGTGAATAAAAGGCTTGGTGGTGAACACAAACACGTAAGAGTATTCGGACACTGGACAAACATTCGAATGTGAACCATAGTTAAACATATCAGGAGAGTCTACTTCAGTTGATTGATGGGCAAATAAGGACAGAATTATGGAAGTCAGATTGTTTAGGAATGGCCGTGGTTACGTCCGGTGTTGCCAGTCATTGTGCTTGTTCACAGAACTAATAGCCAGCAGTCAAGAAAATTTATTGTTTCCTTTGTTCCTGCTTTCAGTTAGTTAAGAAAAAGAAACCGGTAGATACATTTTGTATACAACATTATAAGGAGTGCTATGAGAGGTTTCAGCATCTGTTTGTGTATGATCAGATTTAAGTAAAGGGCTGCGGCCATCATATATAAATCTATTTTTATCAACATCCAGTGATGGATCCGACGACACAGCCCATTCGTATAAATTGTTTGTCTTCTCAGAACACCGCTGGTGGAAGTGGCGAATGAATAAACCACTTTTAGGTCATCATCAAAAAAGAAAAATTTACCGTACTGAAAGAGTGAGCACCTGTCATTGGCAAAAAGGAGAGTGAGTTGTAGTGACCTATTTTTGTCAACAGAACGCGATTGGTTTAATTGAAACAATCATTATTATAACCAGTTTTACCAGTGATCGTTTTACTGTGCTTGTTTGTTTAACTGCACTAAAGACAGCCATTATTCTCCTCCCGCTGCCTTTGATCTTTTAATCTGGCATGATCTCGGTATTCTTTCGATCCTACGAGATCGTCATCAAATATATCTCGACTACAGCCATCTGCCTTCTGATATTGACCTTAAGGGATCTTATTGGTTAACTGGCACGTAGTCTTCTTGTAGTGGTGTTCATAGTCAGCCGTGACTCGATGCCACATTAAAGAGTAATGGGCCAATCACACTTTCTTGTGTAACATCAACGGTCATATTCACAGGCTCAGAGTAGCAAGATCCAAAGCGGAGTATTCGGCTACGTTCTTTTAAAAATGTTTTAAACCAGGATTAAAGGGGATTCCGTGTGCCGAATGAAGAAACTTTTAGAAGATTATGTGAAACACTGTCGAAGGCCTTACTAAAATCGCCGTACAGAAGTATCACTGATGGATCAACATCTGGGTATTTTGATCGAAAAATTCCAAGTGCAATGTGAGGCATGAGAAATTAGTCATAAATCCATGTTAGAATGGGTTAATCAGGCTAACTGAAAGTAAAAATAATAATAGCTATTTATGGATCGTTTTTACCATGGCTCTTGATAGCATGGATGTCAAGTTAAGGACCTATAATTAACAATAACACTACGTGATCCTGCTTTGAATCTAGGGGTGATAAGCGATGTTTTCCATACATATGCATAGTGTCCGCAATCCAAAGACAAGTTCAACAGTTGTAAATAGAATACTAGAAATCTTGTAGTACCATATTTTACAAATTATACAGGAATCACATCAGCTTCATCGTCATAGGGCTTTTTCAGAGTAGTTATAGCCTGGTTGATGTACATGCATGCAAAATCTGTTTTTGATATATGTCTTTATGTCACCAACGGAAAGGCATTGATAAAGGTTTCGGTTTCAGTACTGCAGCATTGCGGAAAATGCTGGTTGTGTTGTTCACAAATAGTATCAGAATCCTTAGCGAAGCTTCTGTTAATTGTGAAGAATTTGGTAGTGCCAAGCGAACTCGATTTCACAAGGGACTTAAAAAGTCAAGGTGGAATTATAGTCTTAATCGTTATTAGTATTACCACGAAGACGGACACAATCATAAAACTGCAGACCTGTCATGATGTGACTTTACAGCCTATGAGATCTTACGTGAAAGCCACATCACTGTGTATTCTAGAGTTTCCAAAGGATAGATTTGGGTTAAAGGTAGAATAATGTATTTGAAGTGAGTGAAAACAGGTTATACAGAGTAACCATGTAGTGGCATTGTACCCTAACCACACAATCCTCAAAGCTGAATACAACTGGGAACATAGACATTCAACATTAAAAGCAGCAAAAAACCCAACACGTAGTGTTGTGATTAATTCCGGGGTTATTGATGATGTTGATCTTCTTGCCAATCAGTTGATTCAAACAATACAAAGAGTCTAGATCATTATACAGCTGTCACTATATGAATTATCCAGAATGACCTTATGGTTGAAGAAAATTTATAGTTTAAACTCACCGTATGTTTCTGAAGTATCGTCCTCCTTGTTTGACAATGGAACTCGAAATGTGGAAACTAGGCAGGCAGTCATCGGAAGAAGAAATATTACAGGATAGTCAACAATTTAAAACAGAGGGAAACCTTAATCAAGGGAGTGATATGAAGAGCTAGGTCCAGATAACCATTTAGTCTTTGCTGACGTTGCTAGCCAATGTCTATTTATGTCATTTAAAGACCATGCTTGCTACAGCTTGTTGTTTTAGCAAGTTTGTTTCACTGAGGCATGTAAATGCTATTAAAGCTTGTCAAGGAACCATCGTAACTCATAGTTAATAAACGTTGAATATTTATTCTCCCAGTTATCTCGTGTTCAGCTATGAGGATTGTGTGGTTAGGGCCCAATGCCACTACACAGTCATTACTATCGATTGAGCTAGCAAGTTATGAGTACTAATCAATATTACAATACGATAATACACCTGTGTTGATCAAAGGGCTAATAGAACAGTAGGTTAACATAGGTAAAAATCGATCGAGAAAGTTAAAGTGAAAATGTAAATTAACAATAGTTTGAGTTTCTTTGATCGGGATTATCAATATAGAATTGTGGTATAAGTCCTCTATTAATACTGCTCTAATAATAGACCAAATCCTAAAATTGTAGATTTATAGTGGTGTGACTACCTAACATATAAGATCATACTTGAAAGTGACATGATTGTCGATTCTGAACCATTGTACGTAACAATCAGGAATATAATGTCTGGAGTTTCTAAAGAACACATTTGGGTTAAAGACAGAATGGTATATTTATTGTGGCTAAAGAAAAGTTCTACAGAATGAACACGTCTGCGAAGCTGAGTTATGCCGTCCGATTGAACTAATGAAATTTTCCCTCCTTCTCCATTGTTAACCTTCTCCTCTTGTCAATTGTTGGATATAAATCTTTCCAGTAATTATATGCTCGGGTTCAAAAGTCGTGTAGTTAGGATCCAACGCCACTACAATAACATGGTCTTGCCTTTCATATTCATATCTTGTATTGTGTTTGACAGCAAATTACAGGTCTTGTTAGTAAAATCTAACAACCATATATTAAATACACAATTTGCAAAATGTCTAGCAATTGTCTCAAATGACTCAGACTTCCCTTGTTCTTACATTTTCATAAAAATCGCATTCTGTTTTCATTGTTTACTGTTCGATCTTTTTGTCTCTCTGCTGCCAGACATTCCGTTCACGACTAACACCATATACTACTTATGTCTACATAAGTAGCACACACCGCAACAGTACTGTCCAACAAAATGCTATGGAGGTATTTTCAGCGTTTTCTTCCCGTTACACTCTGAGATTCAAGAGCAAAGGAGCAGATGAGCGGAACACTTCTAGGAACTCATTAACAGGCCTGACCTTCCTATACATAACACGCCACCAACTATCGAAGAAATCAATTGTGATCATCAGACAAACAGCGGGACCTGATAATATATCAGCTGAAGCCAGGGAGTCAGACACAGAAGCGACTGAAAGCATGCTACATGTTCTATTCAGGAAGATTTGGAAAGAGGAATAAGTGCCACTGACAGACTGAAAATAAGGATGCCTCATCGAGATACCAAAGATAGGAGATCTGAGCAAATATGAAAAATACACAGATATCACACTTCCGTTGGCAGCAGAAACAGTTCTCAAGACATTATTGCTCAGCAGGATGAAAGACTGATTAGATGCCCAACATCGAGATCAACAGCCTAGATTCCGTAAGGATCGGTTGTGCATAGACCACATTGTGTAACTACGGATCATCGTTGAACTTTCAGTTGAACGGAATTCGTCACTCTACATCAACTTCTTTTATTGTGAGAAAGCATTTGACTCTGTGGGTATGGATAACCTCATGGAACCCTCTTCAATACTATGGTGTTGTAGGGAGATTAGTAACATCATCTGAAATCCATACGACGAACAACAGTGCAAAATAGTGCATGTAGGACGGCTGACAGATGCTTTCAAAGTAAGGACCTATGTCAGACAAAGCCGTTTATTCCCTACTCCTTATTTTTTCTTGTAGTGGTTAAGGGGGTTATCGAGACCTTCACATCTCAGGTAAGTCAAGGAATGAAACAGATGGCTTGCATGCAACCAGACGATTTGGACATCGCAGATGAATAGGTCCTTCTATCCTATACACACCAAAAAATGCAAGCCAAGACAAATAATGTAGCTGCATTCTGTGTATCAGTAAGCCCCAACATGCACAAGAGGAAAAGAATAAAACCTCATATGCAACACAGAGAACATCAACCAACCTGATCACACTTGATGGAGAAACTGCAACAAATGAAAACTTTCACATACCTGTCCAAACGACATTACCGATGAACAAGGAGGATCAAATGCAGACGTAAAGGCGAGAATTAGCAAAGTAAGTGCTGCGTTCCCACAACTGTACAAGACATAGAAATAAAAACAACTGTCGAAAGAACGTCAATTTGAACATCAAAATAGTCTTGCTTTACGGAGCTGAGACGTGGAGAACTGTGACGACCATCATCAAAATGGAACACGTATTTATAAACAGTTGTATATGCAAGATACTCAATATCCGTTAGACGTGAAGATGCCACAGGTATTCGGAGTTTGACAACGCTTTAACCAATAACACCTTCTAATACGAAGCGCACCCACCAAGTAAAATCAAAAGACAGAAGTGAGGAGATCGAAGATATATTTGATAAGCTATCAATATATCGAGGATCGTTCGCACTAATCTGGCTAGCGATTGCGGCAGATGTTGAGCACGGCGTTCCCACACGTGATCTGGTGCGGATGCTTGACCGAGCGCCTTCAGCTAGATGAGTCCAGTAAAACTAATGTGGTCAGCATCTAATGCCACTCCCCCCCCTAGTGGGGTAGTGATGACCCTAAGACGTGGCCAGCCAGAAGTTTAAACCCAACGAGTTTTTCGTTGGTAAACACTCTTCTGACAGCTTGCTAGGTTTAGCAGCGTCTGGTCGTCTTTCCTTACTATAATGAACAATGATATACAATACAGTAAAAAAAGGTACAATGCAGATTTTTGTTTCTCGCAACTTCATCGTTCTTTTCATCGTCTTTTCCAGTCGTCCTGGAAAAGAAAAGAAAAATATGTAAGTGCATGTCGGAATACACTCGTACGTGCGTGAAAACACAAAGCGGGCGAAGAAAAAGGAAAACAAACTTATGCTCACGTAATAGCGAAAAAAAGGATTTTTATAATATCGTTATTTTTTGTTTTTTCTTTTTTGAAATAAAAAAAAGTAATAAAAAATATATAAGTATATTAAATTCAGGTTTTTTTAAAAAAATTATATATAGTACCAGGGAAAATCGAGGGGATAAAAAATGTTAACTTGTGTCTTACGTGCAGTAATCGTTCAAGTGTTCTGGAAATCTTACTCTTCTTCCAGAACGCGGTGTTTTGAGTTTATTTTCGGATACTGTCGAAGTATCAACGTGTGTGTCTGCTGTCGATTGAGGCATTATAAGCGCAGGAGTTGTGTCGTGCGATTGTATTGAGGGAAAATCGACGTGAATAGGATTTCCTTCTAAATACGCTGCTTTGAGGCGATCGATACTGATGCTTTCGTTGGTTCCGTTCTTATCGATTATATAGTGCTTAGATTCGCGTTGAACAACTTTGAAAGGTCCTTCATATGTTGATTCGAGAGGTCGTCGATGCGAGTCTCGACGTACGAAGACGTGTGTACTATGTCGTAAGTCAGGTTGAACGAAAACATCAGTTGATTGTGGTCGAGTGGAAACAGGTTTAACTGAACGCATTGCGTTTGTAAGCCTGTTCGCGTAGGAGGTTAGATCCATGTCCATCGAAGAGGATGAAGGACCCACGAACTCTCCTAGAAGTCGAAGGGTCGTGCCATAAACGAGTTGAGATGCAGTGTATCCAATGTCAGATTTCACTGCATTGCGTATGCCTAGTAAGACGAGTGGAAGAGCGTCAGTCCACTGAGAAATGTTTGAGGCTGATAGTGACGCTTTTAGTTGTCGGTGAAAACGTTCTACTAACCCGTTTGCTTTTGGGTGTTAGGCCGTCGTTCGAAAGCGAGTGATTCCTAGTTTCATGGTCAGACAACGGGACAGTTCAGATTCAAACTGACGTCCACGATCTGTAGTAATGGTTGTTGGGCAGCCGAAGTTTGCTACCCACCTCTCGACGAAGGCGCGGGCCACTGTTTCAGCAGTAATGTCTTTGATGGGTACTGCTTCTGGCCATCGAGTAAAACGGTCTACGCATGTTAAAAGATAAGAATATCCATTCGAATCTGGTAAAGGTCCTACCAAATCCAAATGAACATGATCAAAGCGAGCATCGGGAGTTTTAAACGAGCCTAAGGGACATTTGTTATGCCCAATAACCTTAGATTTCTGGCAGCTAACACAGGAGCGTGCCCACTCTCTCACGTTTTTATTCATACCAGGCCAGCAAAACCGTTCTGCTATAAGCTTGATGGTTGCGCGAACACCTGGATGAAAAAGTATGTGCAACGTATCGAAGACGTTGCGTCGATAATGTTTTGACACGATTTGGCGATACCTACCTGTACGTGTGTCACACAGTAAGGTTTTCTTGCCTGTTCCCGTCTGTTTAATGCGCAGTTTAAGTGTTGTTGAGGCCAACTCGTGCTGAAGATCACTGTCTTCTTTTTGAAGTTGGGCGAGCTTTAAAAGGCCGATTCCTTGGGAACTGTTCAAGGAATTTATACGAGACAAGGCGTCTGCAACTACATTGTTTGCTCCAGAATTGTGTCGAACATCTGAAGTAAACTGCGAAACGTAGTCCAGTTGTTGAGACTCACGTGGTGAGTACTTGTCCGAAGAAGAGCTTAAGGAGAAGGTAAGTGGTTTATGGTCGGTAAAAATGGTAAATTCACGGCCTTCGATATAGTGTTGAAAATGTCGGACAGCACAATACATAGCTAGGAGTTCCCTACCGAATGTGCTGTACCTCGATTCAGTGTCTAGCAACCGTCTAGAGAAAAATGCCAAAGGTTACCAGGAGTGGTTAACCCATTGTTGTAAGACTGCTCCGATTGCTGAGTCGGATGCGTCTACTGCGATGCTAATGGGCGCTTTA